>CM028928.1:13459826-14059826 GCA_016801845.1 Polydactylus sextarius
GAGAAACAGCAAAGCATGGGAGTGTTACAGATTCTATAAAGAGCCATTCCTCAGTCCTAACACTTAACAGCTTGCAAAACAGTTTGTCTGTCTCCTTTTGTTCCTCTATCACTACAGGCATGCACACGCACAGAGTCAATCTGAGACTGTGTAATCAGGTTACGCTCTGACTGTAGCTACCAGTCCCCAGTTTAACCAGCTAATCGATACCTGGGATTCTTTATGGCAACTGGCTTTCAGCATCCAGCCCTTCTCCTTCATCAATTTATTCTCCCCTCTCCCAGACTCCCTGAATTAGTTTGTTTCAACAGTTTGTTGAAGCACAGTTCAACAGACCTTTCAGTGCTTTAATGATTAATTTTGCTACATTCCTAGTTGACAGAATTTGAAAGAAAACATTCCTCAGCTACTTTTTTGCTCTTTGGATAGATTCCATGAGAAAAGAGGAAACTTTGCCTAATACCTGCCAGCAGTCACTTGTTACTGGTCAAAAATGTGTCTATTTCTCTTACACCCTATAGCAGCATTTATAATTTATGGTTAGAATTCCTTTACCAAATTGATATGACTTAAATGGACTTTGTTTCAAGGAGTTGGCATGCTCATGAGAACAGACTCAGTATTGATATCAACTTTGACCCTCTCTGCTCAGGGTTAGCTTCTAATGTGTTTGCATCCCTGGATTGAAATACAGGCCAAAGATGGTGTAATGTGTATGAAACAATAGTGTTTAATATCCACACACACATAATTTACATTAAAGCCGTATTCATCAGCTCACTTCTTTGGAGTGGAGCTTGTATGTAAACAGCTTGATTATTCATTACAAAGTAGGACAAGTTAACATAATGATTAACATGAATGGGAAAAATGAAATGATGACAGCAAAAATGTTAAAACTCTACTCACTTGTTGTGCACCTAATCTGTAGAAAAAGCCCAGTGGTGCAGCATGTGTGTGGTCATGCTGCATAATTGAATAGATGGTGTAAATTGCTTCTACATGTGCTTTAAAACAGAATTAATTGGATATTTTTTAGCCATTTGTAGGCAGTGCAAAAAACTTCACATTCACATGATGTGCTCAACAGTCATCAAAAAAAAAAAAAAAAACATGGATAACTATATCAGAGGGGCAAAAGTCCCTAACATTTTGTTCCTAAAACCAAATAATGAGCTGTACAATGCCAAAATGGCTAATGAACCTCAAAAGTGATAATTCTGTGCATGTTCATCAATGAAAGCCTTACACATAAATAACAAGTAATAAGTAAGTTCTGTTTAAAGGTGTTTCAGGGACCACACTGTAAGACACAAGGACAATAGTGTTTGATAAGACTATTCCCTTGATAGCCCTGAGATAAATTTCCAGTAAAACATCCTCTTTGTGGGTTCATAATACTGGAAACTGCCATTAAAACCGTTGTTTGCTTATAGGGTTTCTTGAGCAAGATTTCCTTTTGTTTCTCAGCATCTCATCCAAATAAAACATCATCAGCACAAACCCAAAGATTCTTTTCCACCTTTGCCCAACACAGACTAAAGGCTGAATTGTTTGCAACTTGAATCCGCTCTCTTCTTCCATTTAAGTGTTGGTTACATTACATCAAATCACCATAGCTTTAAAGTCTCCATTGTGCTTAGTGTGAAAGCTATTATATAGAGCAGAATAAAATAAACTGGTTCAAGTGATCACTTCCTGCATTGATTGAATGTTTCAGCAAACTCAACACTCCATTACAGCAGAACATTGTGAGGGTTCCAGCTCTCTGTCGTCATCTATCTCAGAGAAATATTCAGTTCTGAGAGCACAGTATTTTATGTGTGATAGACAAGTGCTTGCCAGGAAAATACAGTACAAGGATACCAGTGGAGTGAGGATAGAGACGAGATGAAAACTCATGGTCTTGTAACCACTGGAATTCTATATTTAGTGTTGCTGTGTTGTTAAAGATTGTTTAATCCATATTCATATGACACTGAAGTCACAAACTTTTATTGTTAAAGTGTTTAAGAAAATGTGGTTTTGATATGCTTGAAAGTAATAGTAACTGTGGTTAGTGTTACTTCTCTCTTTATCTTTCAGATAACCTTGCCATGCAGGTGATAGAGGAGCAAGGGTACACAATCTGAAACTGATCTGATGTGTTATTTGTGGCAAAGTGAAGTAGTTGCGTAATCCAACTCACCTCCTCTTCACTTTAAATCTGTTTTCTATTACACACCATGAAAGGTACATGACGGACCAATTGCAGCCAGCAGTTTAAAAGATAGCTGGACACGTGCCTATTGAATACCAATAAGTGGAAACCATCGTCTACATCTACGCTCCATTCCAGGAGAAGCCATTGACGCAAACTGTTCCACCTTTATCTCAATCTACACGATCAACTGTGATGCCTCTTCAAGTGTACATCATTATATTGACGGCACTGAGGAGCAATTGTCTCCCTCCGAGCATGCCCTCAGCTCCATGATTGAGCTTTGCACCTGCGTTTTCATTCCTGTTAGGTTTCTGCCTTGTTGAACCTATCCTTGGCTTCTCTCGTGCTGCAGCTCCTTCCTCCTATCAATGTCAGCCTGTCAGAGGGGCAAGTCAGCAACAGCTCCTCTGCTGCTCAGCGCAGCCATGCGTCTGTAATCATTCTGGCTGTTGCAATGCTGATTGGTGCTCCTGTGTCGGACTGTGCTGTAGGTGAGTGATCAGCCGGTCTCTGGGATACACAAGTCTGCTGTTGATCAATTGCCCCATTAATCCAGCAGCAGAATGGATAATACACATCTAGCAGGAATACACACTCTGGCACAGCGACACAGGCATGTGTTCTCGCTTTGCAGCACTTGTAAAACAACCCTGGAGGTTGTTTAAGGAGAAAAAGTCTTACACGGATGATGTCTTCTCCGCATTTACATAATGTGCTACCTACGTTGGGGAATATGAATATTACGTTGCAATAGCAGAAGCAAAGCTCTCACTCTGATGATACACCAGCCTTGAGTACAGGGCTGACAAAAGATGATGAAGCCGTCATTGAACCTGGTCCATCCTGGACAGCTCTTTTGTCTGTGTAGACAAACAACTGAGACATAACAGGTACTGTATTGTATATGATATAACTTTATACTATATATGTATGAATTTTGATTAGAAAAAAACTTTGGTGTGCTTCTGTTTCCCATGGGAATCAAACAAACACCAGTGGATGCTGGCCCTTTATGTCATAGGATATTTGCTTATATTTTAAACTTCTATCCACATGTATCATTGTAAAACCCATTGGGATTTTAAATTATAAATAGTCTATGTGGCTAGTGACTGCCACATTGTCTCTTTTCTGTCTGTGTGTGTTAACAGAGGTAATTACTGGGCCCACACGGATAATTGGGCAGATTTTAGGTCCAGTTCACCTCTTCAGTAACCGTGGGCGTGTTTCTGATTCAAAGCTGGTGTCAACCAATTATCTGCCCAAATGATCTTGTAGCATGAGGGAGTTTACAGATATAACACAGGGTGAATTATTGAGCAGAAACCCATAATGACCAATGAGAGACAGTTGACTGGGAAGCAAATAAAAATGTTAGCTTGTAGCAATAGCTAGTATCTATGAGACTAGAAAACTGTATTCCTAGATCATCATGTTTGTTTTACTTTGAAGTCACGTTTGATAGTGTGAGTTTCTGTTAGGTCAGAATCAGAATCAGTATATACACAAAATATTGTGCCTTAAGGGTATACATAATGTACAAAAACACATACCCATACAGCAATTAAAAAGATTATTAGGTATAGTGTTCATCCAAAAGCCCATATCCTTCCATCACCTTGTATAAATGCTAATGGTCTCCCACATTTTCAAAATCCTTTAAGATTTGAACAGTGCATAATAACATCAATATGAGTTTAATTTCATTATCTTCATAAAGGGTTGTCTATAGTGTACTAGTTTCAGAAGTCAGAACAGGTGCACAGCCTGCTGGTTTCCATGAAAGCACAGCTTCCTGCAGTGTTACCAAGATACTGATCAATGCAGTTTCACTTAACCATGGTGCACACAGACTACAAACAGTGAGTGACTACTACAAAGTCATTCTAAAAGTGAGCAACATTTTTGTTGCCTGTGTTCATTTTTGATTGTGTTACTCATCATTTAAAGATTAAAATTAAATTTAAAAAAATCAATCTCTCTGCAAATGTATATATATACATATATATACATATATATACACATATATACACATATATACATATATATATATATATATATATATATATATATATATATATATATATATAAAACAAACATAAATGTTTATCAATTGTGGCAGCATTTTAATGATCAGTCAGTCTGCTCCCCTCACTTTCATCATTGATCCAATTTTTTTCACTATTAAATTTTTTTTCACTCTTGCAATACAATGAAATATAAACTCTTAATATCAATCAACAGTTAAGGTTGTAAGCTGCCTCTTGACGTTAGTCTGGCTTCCGACTGTGTACAATTTTTGGAGCAGATAATATTCCTGCACTAACACCAACACAGAGTAAAGTGTAATAGTTGGGGGCTTGATCGAGTTTGTGGGCAGCTGAATATTTTAACATCTGATTCAAATCAAATATGATTCCTATTGAATGAAGTTAAAGTGTAACTGATGTATTTTACAGCTTGGTGTATATGGCACTAACCTACATAGCGTGTATATAATGTACTGTTTTAGTGGGTGTAATGTAAGCTACGGTTAATTTTGAATGTTAAAAAGTTAGATATTTATAGATAGCTTTATTTCTTTACTTCTTCTTCCTCAATACTATTATGTATTAAATTAATGGGAGATGGTAGTTAAGATGGTTAAGAGTGGTTAAGAGTTTTTGCTTTACTTTTTGCTTCTAAAACACATCCCTGTAGTGTCCAGTATGCACTGAAGAAGCTGCTCTGCTCAGAGGGTGTATTTTAACTTCTTGTCTTGTTAATGCAACAATAGTCTTTTCTTGTAAATTCAACAAGAGTCTGAAACTCTTTTCAAGCAACCATCACCACCATCCGCTCTTGGCAAGAAGCCGTGTTTAGTGGCAGGGAAAACTGACATTTTGCACCTTCTAAATGTTTCATTTAATTTTGCAACACTTCAGTGTGCGAACCACCCCATGCTCACAGCACAGTCAGAGGCGGTATGTGGGACAGAAATGGAAAAATAGAAAGTGTCTCTTCAAAAACAGTGAACTGCAGATATTAAACATACTTTCAATTCCATTCTACTGAGTAAATTCTGAAGCAGAAAGAAGTGTGGGGATAATGCTGTGTACAGTGCATATACAGAGATTGTGATGTGCTGCTTGTACAGCAACAGGACACAAGACAATGTACCTTGAAGTGACTAATTCAATTATCTCTGTAGCTGTCACTCTCTATTCCCAACTGACTACAAATGATACAAATATTAAACATATACAATCTAGTATACCTGCTGCTCCTACTGAAGGCAAAAGAAATATGCATTAGCTTGTCAAAATGTGCTTCTACTGGCACGTTTTCTACTGAATTTACCTCATGACAGAACAATCAGCCATATGTAGTGGCAGCAGTAACCCCGACTCAAACAGAATTTTACTTTGAGCACATATGGTTCACCTACATAAGACTCACAGCATTTGCTTTATGTGTTTTTAACTTATTTAAATTCACAATCACTGTTCAGTTATACATTAAACTTGATTGCTTAAACTTGATATTAAACTTGAGTGTTTTTTTTTGTTTTTTGTTTTTTTTTGTGATCACAGAAAATTGTCTAAAAGAGGGACCAAAATGACTGTGATCTGGGTTCAAAATGACAATAAAATCTGAAAGGAAAACCTTAAACAGATTAAGATGTGCAGTAATGTATCATAAATCTGCCATAGAAAGGATAATTAATGGCAGGATTTCGTCATCAGTAAATAATACAAGGAACTAGATTTGTTCTGATCTTAATGAACTTTATGCAAATTTGCAAGTTTTGTATTAACTTAAATAATTCAAGTCACACATTTATACATCAGTTGAAAACATTTATTTTTACACTTCACAACCTCTCACCTAATAATTGCTTTTTGTCTCCAAATTACAGTGAGTCGCTACAGTCACGTCCCCACAGAACGGCTGAGTCACATCTCAATCATTAATTAATGAAATAAAGCCGAGCAATGCATTCATTCATTAGATGTAGTCGTGTTGCGTTTTCTGCTCATCTCCCTGGACAATATCAAGGTCACTGTCTGCACTGGCTCTCTTCTTTTAGTAACATTCGGTGTACTGCTTGTGTTCCATCAGGCATTACAACCACCTTGCTCTACAAAATTAGCCAGTCATTACAGAACAGTTCAGACATAATGACTAAAATGCAACACACTTTCAGCCGGTTTATTGAGGTCGCCGTGCTTAGTACATTCTCCCTCTCTTGTCAGTTTAACTATAATTCTTCTCTTGGTATTGACAGGACACTACATTTATACTACATTGCGTTAATACAGCAAAATGAAAACTAAATAGCTTTTTGTATGCCTGCATCTGTACATCCAATCACTATACTCAGTACACTGAATGTCCCTGACACACATAAATGAATCTATATGAGGTGGAGAAGTGAAGCCGGAGGAAGGAGCAGGAGTCTCCCCTGAAAGCCCTCTATTATCCTGCCTCCCAATCACCCACGATGATTGAGGCCAATCAGGGCCCACTTTTTCTACATCTTTGCTCTCCCCTCTCCTCCATTTGTGACCCAGTGTACAAATACATAAATAAATAAAAAAGCATCACCCCCCCACTCCAAATGCAATTTTCCCGCCAGCATCATCCCACACTACACCCGCACTTAATTGAGATTTTTTAAATCCCCTTCTCCTTACCTATGGCTCAATCATGCTAAGATTGTATCATCCATAAACATTGTTACCATGTGTGGGTCTCTATCTGTGTGTGCGTGTGTGTATGTGTGTGTGTGTGTGTGTGTGTGTGTGTGTGTGTGTGTGTGTGTGTGTGTGTGTGTGTGTGTGTGTGTGTGTGTGTGTGTGTGTGTGTGTGTGTGCGTGCGTGTGTGCGCGCATCCCTGCATGAATGTGCCCCCATAGCCAGGAAAAAATAGTTTTCCTCAGCTTTAAGATTACTGCCAGATGTAAAAGGAAAGCCTGGGCATACAGGAGCTGAACTTTAAGCTTCATAGTTAATTGAATTTCATGACATTTTCCATATAAATAAATTTCCATTTTGCGTTTTGCCAAATGTTATCACCATATTCATATAATACACTTGGGAGGCAACCTAAACCCCATCTGGAAAGCCTTTAAGTTTTATGTTCTTAACACTGTATGTGCCTCAAAAAGTCAGAGGGTCATTATTGCTTCTTTACCTGCATGACCCAAAAAGTTATTCATAATGTTGCAGTCCACCATGTGCTAACTTACTCTTGAGCTATCCCACATGGAAATGAAATCTTCCCATTTTGGAAAACTTGACATGATTGCAAACATGTCAAGAGTAAGACATTGGGGAGCGCCGAGATAGCCGAGTGCAGGGCTCATAAACTGTGCAACGATTGCCAGTTCGAATCCCGGCTGTGCCAATCATTTCTGCATGTCATTCCCCTACTCCTCTCCCCACCTGTCTATCTCAACTAACTGGTCAATAAAGGCAAATAGCCAAAAATATGAGTAAGATTGGCAATTGTTCTGAGAAGCTGTCATGGTCATTGTAATGAAAATCAATGTTGCTTTTTTTTTTTTTTTTTAAATAGAATCTTGTAGTGTAGTCAGTGTGAATGAATGGATTAATGGATAGAAAGATATAAGAATTAGTATTCCAGATCACTAATATTATTATTCATATATTCCTTATTTATTTATTTTTTACTTGTTACATCTTTAATTCTTTTATTCTGTTTCCCACTCCCACTTCACATTGTGGAGTTTTACTTTTGGAATGGAAATTATGCATTTTACCTGCAGGCCACATGGGTTTCCCTGTAATAAAAAGTTGAATTGGTATAAGTTAACATTGCAATGATAGAGCAAAAAAAAGACATGAGCAGAGGCAAGGACCTTGAAGCAAAAACTGAGAAGGAAAAATGTGCAGGACAATCACTGCAATGAATACTCATCCTCAAGGTTGTATTGTAGGGAATTTTAATGATTACGGTTTTATAAATAAACTAAGGATATTATTTAGTGTAATAATCATACTGCCAATAAAACAGATGGTGCTTGCTGTATTTTCATGACATAGATATTAGTGATGGATAACATAACCCCCAGAGACCTCCAGCTTTTCACAGCCTTTTGGACTGGTGACACACTTCTGCCCAGGAGATATAGTGAGCGGTGTCTGAACCATTAGTCACCAAAGAAAGGGGTCAGAGCTCTGTCTCAGCTGTCTGCCTGATATCAGCCCACAGAGACTCATCTGGCTCCAATAATAGTAAGGAGTGAGCTTGTGGACATTTCTTGCTTCACCTGTAACCCTTGTGACACTTCAGGAATGGGCAACTGGTGGCTCATGAGCCAAATCTGCTCTCTGCCCCTTGCACATTTTTGCCATCTATTAGCCAAAATAGAGGTAACATACAGACGTAGCTATTTGATGAGATGGTTGATCTGTGACCTGCTGTGATTTAGACAGAGCACAATTACAGGAAGTTGTTTTGTTCTCATGCCAAAAAAAGCTTTTGGATTGAGTTAAGCTATTATAATGATTTATATTAGTTTATTGTTTTTACTTGGCTGAATGTGACTGCTGGAATATTTTGGCAATTTTTCATATTTACTCCCCAAAAACAGTCATTATATTGTTCCTTTATTAACAGCGGAGTCATTTGCTATGGCTATGAAACAACACACATTGACTGTGTGTGACAGCTCACACAAATGGTGGTAAACTAATGTGATCACCACACCAGCCCTGTGAATAATGACTGACCGACAATGAGTTATAGCTGGTATCTGTTTAATGGACCCGTATTATTAGGTTTTCATCACACATAGCTGTAAAGCATTTTCAGCAGAAATATCTCAATATCTTAAAACATCAAAAATGTAATGGCATATTATTATTATTATTATTATTATTATTATTATTATTATTATTATTATTATTATTATCAGACATTATTATTAAAACATGGAGATTGATAATACCACTGAAAATGTGCCTGAATGGCATATTATAATAAACTCTTGTTTAAATAATGTTATTGGATTCCATCATTCACAAGATTAATTGCATCTGCCTCAGTATCTCATAATAGGTTTATTGTGGAAGAACACACTAGTCTCTGTATGAAAAAACCTATCCATCTATCCATCCATTCTTCTGAGCTGCTCCCTCCCTCATTCATTTGGTCACTACCCAGCACTCATGACCATAGACACTGATCAAATCATGACTGGACGTCTTTGCCTTATTGCACAGCTTTTTCTTCACCACGATCCAATCCATCTGCCAATCTAAAGCCAGTTCCTTTCATGTTATGGGTCTATTGTTCTGATACCTTTTTAAGTTTCATATGAATTGAGTTTGTGCTGATATATTATATATGTGACATATTGATATGTTTATATACATGTTATATGATAGGAAAATAACACTTTAAGCACTTAAAACTTCCACCTTCTCCTGCATACTCAGCCTTCATGAAGTCCCAAACAAGGCTTTCTTTGGCTATATTCACTGGCTCAGTATCAGTATTAAAAAAAAACTGTCCAACTTGGCTGCTGCTGATTTCAGCTCTTGTACACATTCAGTACCCTAGGCATTTCCTGTACATTCATAACTGCAACTCATATGCCAAAGAACGCCAAGAAACCACTTGGGATTTGTGAGGTTTGCTGTGGGCTCATTTAGTTAATCTACAGAACTTTTAGTGTTTGTATGTGTTAATAATTGTTTTTGGTTGGATTTAAATACATTTTCTCCAGGTCATTCTTTATTGAGCTACACATTATTCTCACCTGTTTGGGTGTGCCTGTCGGTTGACCCTTATTGTCTTGCGTTTTATTATACTGGAAGTAACTGGGTTCAGTGATCCTCTGGCAATATAAAAGCCACCATCCCCATCTCACTACCTACACCAAGCCACTTACCACATCTATTTGGATCTTTCCAAAAGTGTTATCTGTATTTACACCACCAAAGTTTTGCTTTTTCGATCAACCTCACTGCACCTTTTTGAGCCATGTGAGCGCTGATGATGAATGCTTGGATGCATTTACAGTAAAAGTTTCTAAAAGACCAAAATACTATTGGTATTTTTTTAAAAATAGAGAGGTAAATACTTAGATTAACCTTCCCTGCCAGAATTTTTACTGTTCCATTATGTGATGTTGCATTTGGCCTCTTCATGCCCTCCACAATGTTCAAAGACCATCACAGTTTTCAGCTACAGTCCCTCCTGTTGTCTGCCACAAACCAGTACATCTGAAAAAGAGTAGTATGGTAGCAGCCAAATTGGAATTTCAAACCACTGACTGCAAACACCACATCAGCTATCTTTTTTTTTCCTCCCTGGATCGACGCTTGATGTGTTTATTTATGTGATAAGTGATTGTCGAGACTCAAAAGGTGTTAAAGAGCTGCTGCGACTGAAATATGACTAATTCTTCCTCATACAAAGAATAAAAGTCTGATATGCGCAGCGGCTTCTGCAACACATACAGAGTCTTTAAATATCCCGTATCCCGTATCCTTTTTATGTGAATTAATATAGCATGTATGCAAAGGTAGAATTTTGACAACTATAGACTTAGAGTTTCTGCTAAGTGTCTTTATTACGTTCATCAGCGTAGTCAACGTAGTCATTACTATTACCTCATTATCTTTAGAAATGTGCCAAATGGATATATTTTTTTTTTTTTTTAGAAAATTTAATTTTAAAAACTTACTCTATTTGGCACTGTGAATGTTTTAAAAAAGTTGTGTTTTCTTTTAGACGAAACCCTGTGTTTAGATAAAACCCTTTGGGTTTCATCTAAACACAGTATTGTTGAGTTTTAGCAGCAGTTTAGTTGTAGTCGCTGTTTGTAAAATTGCCCACAGTTCATGGGCAAATGCTATAGAGGAAAAAAAAACCTCAAAAAGCACAAGATGCATGAATACTTAACCATGTGTGGCCCCAACAACCTTTTCCCTGTGGCTGCTTACATGTTTTGTTTTAAGGGTCTTGGCTAGGAAGAACTAACTGCATCTTTAACACATTTATCACCAGTGGTCAGATAATAGTGTTTCTTCCTCACCTTCACCAAGCCTGCTAGGTTGTGCTATGTTTGTGAGTTTGTTTACTGTAACGGTGTATATATCTAGACGATAACTATAGTCATACAATTAGGACTGACAAGCCATGAGTTTCACACCACATTGCATTCTTTAGACTGACTTTCTTTATTGGCTTAGAGAAGGTTGTATGCATCTTCTTCCTTTTGTTGTAATGAAAAATTGTACAGTGTGAATTTACCAAATGTTATATCTACAAACCACAGTGGGAAATTGTTTAGAATAATATATTGTGGCCTCATAAAGGACTGAAAATAAAGTGCAGGCATGATGTGGACCTGATTTTGATTCCATTTACGTTTGGCCACTTTGTATATTTAGCCAATCAGATGGTGTGTTGACAGCTGATGCTACAGTAGTTAGTACTATTAGGTCACAGAATAAGTTTCTGGCTTTGAACCAACTAACCTTTACATCTAATGCACTAAGGAATGTGGTTTGTGAAAATGCAATGTTTGTAGATTATATCTGGTCTTGCCCCAAAAAGAGGCACAGTAATCACTTGCAGTACTTTTACGTAATTTTCTATTCTTTCAGGGAGCTGATTACAGATAATTGCATTCACCTTGCACCCTTGGTGTAAATTAGGTTCTGATTAGATGGCTGGGATGTGAACCAGCAGGACCCTGAATCCACATAGAACCATATTTAGAATTGCCCACACTTGAGTCATTAGCTTTATTTGTGAAATGTGTTTGTCTCTTACAAATTAACGCAACACAAATCAATTTTTCTTCACTCAGTCATCATCTGAAAAGTGAACTCTTCTATTCTATTTAACTGTACTGGGTCTATGATTTAAAGTTGTTTTTAAGCTTTCTTTCAAAATTTCAGCCTGCTTACTCAGATTAGAATCTGTTTTCTCTTTCTGGAGAGCTACTACCATAAAGGAGACATGGCTGTAGTAGTTTTAAGTTTGTAATGAGTGTTTTTTTCCCAGAGTCAAAACTAAGGGAAAAAAATAATTTATCACATCATGCATCCAGTCAGTATTTCTGGGAAAATGCTTTTGGGAACTGATAAATACACAGACACCACTGCAGTAAAGACTTTACACTTTAAAATCAAAACTAAGTTCTGATATTTTTTCTTGTGAAAACTTTGACTTCTTCTGCTGAATAATCTTCCATAACGGACCACTGGCTTTTTTCTACACTGCCCATATTGGCAGAGTAGCACAAGGAAATTCATTTTGCAAAGCCATCAGTGAAAACTGCATACATCAAATGCAACAGTGGACAAAATCTATTCATTTGCTAATAAGTTAGTTTAAAATTTCTCCTAACATGTTTGGCATGTCATGTCTGCCAAGATGGCAGTTGTTTAATTCATATTTGTAGGATTTCAATAGCTATAAACAGGGCAAATTCAAAACTAAATCAGACAGGTTTTATTTACAGGAACCATGATATTTACCAAAAAGAATTTGGCAGACTAGATTTTTTTTTTGGAGTGACAGAATGCTGACTGACAGTTGCTGTGGCTGCCTCCTCGTAAAAAAGAAAAAAAACACATTTAGACATCTCTAACTACAACTCAAAACTACACATAATACACACAGTGCGCACAACATGCACGACTACCATACCTATATGGTAGAGGGGGACTTCTGATCGAAAAGCAGTTTCAAAATTACTTTCATTGTTTTCATGATTAATATTGTATTTTATGCACTTCCATGCAGCTGTGTTTACTTTCATCCTATTATGAGCGATACCAAAATGGAATGAATGTACACTGACTACCCACAGCTCACATCAGTTAGCAGGCAGGAAATGGTTGAATAAGCTTCTTTTCATTCATCTTGAAACTTAGGTTCTGTACAATTTCCTGCAGCACTATGTAGCATAATTAAACATTTAGATTCAACTGTAGATAACAAAACTTCAAAATCTTATTGAGTATTATCTCTTTTTTTCCTGACTATGCTGAGCTCACATGACTCAGAGTCACTTTCCCACTAGTGATGACCATTATTTTATATAATTGGGAGGCTAAAAAGACTATATGAATAGAGAGCAGGATCTGTAATTCAAAAATATTTTCTGAAAGCACTGAACCTTTCCAGAAACTTTTTTCAGAAGCATTTTTCTGTATCGGATTCAAATCATGGACATACAATAGATGTGGATATGGATATTATGGGCCATGTCCCCAATTGTGACTGAGTGTTGCAGAATTGACAGTACCAGTATTCTGACCTATCTCTATAACTCCTCTCTGTATTACCGGCAACATGTATTGAACAATTCTCTGTTTTCTGAAAACTGATGGTTATTATGATAAAAAAGTGAAAGACAGTACTATGGTGTGTACTCAACTATGATCTTGTAACACTCAACTTCAAACTGAATTACGTATTGTTGACCACCTGCAGCCCAGCAGCAGTAGGAGGTGATGAGTGGTTGTGAATCTGAAACATTATTTATGGTTTCAAAAGTTTTCAAGTGCCACAACTTTGAAAACTTTGTCACTGGTCACATTTAAAATCAGTTATCATAAATAAATTTCAGGGGTTAAGTGTTTGCTAATTGTTGAAGCAAAAAAGTCACAAAGTAAATGAATGCATCAGGTGCTTTTTAATGAACTGGTGTAAGCATAAACTTGTTTTGTGATCAAATATTCAAACATTTCTCCTCCTATCATGTTGATATTTCTATAAGTGTATGTAAATATAAAACATTTGTATATCATATCTCAAACCATAGAAAAAAAAAAAACATGATAATACGTGTCTAGCTTCATATCAGCAAACACTTATTCAATTCAAGTTGTTTCCTCAGTCAGAGTCTTTATCTGTGCAGCAGTGTGCACACACGTCTGCATATGAATTAGAAAAGAGAGAGTTCACACATTATTTTGGCAATCAGACAAATGATGTCTTCACCAAAGATAAACCAAACCATTACTGTTGATTCTAATGATTCTTTATAAAAAATCTGATGTTTCTCTTTAGATGGTACAGATCGTGGTGGATGTACGATTATGAGTGTGTATGCATGAGGGGGAGTCACAGCTTGGGAATACCACACTTGAAAATAATTTCCTTAACACAAACTATTCAGTTTTTAATGCTCTGAAAACAGAATCATTACTTAAAATACCAATAAAACCAAAGATGGGGTTAGATTGAATTTTTATACTTTTAATTTTCTTTTTCAAAGTTGTTTATCAAGGGAAATTAAAGTTGTGATTTAGTTGTAGGTTCCTCAAGAGGAGCAGTCATACTTTTACATTTAGACATTTAGTGCTCCCTCTGCTCTGAAGAAACACACTTAACAACAACAAACAACAAACAAATAGGAGGGAGAAATAGTTATGAATAGAATAACGAAAATAAAACACAACTAGAACTAGGTTCAACAAAAAAAATCACAATTTTAACACCAAACCATACAACATTCTCTCATAAATTAAATGTTAGTTTTACCATTTCCATGTCCAAAAAACCAATCTGAACCAAACACTGTGTGTGTGATACTTCACAACTCATTTACAACTTCAGTTTTAAATTGCTGATTTATTTCCATCAGAATCACTGTCATGCACAGAAAACTTTATGCATTTGTGAATGAATAAAGTTGAATTACCCTTCAGTAACAAGTCTGATCCAAAGTTAATAATGGTTTGGGTGAAATTTAAGCAACTAAATTCATTTAAGCCTTTTTATTATACATTTTATTATGTATATTCTGCTAATTAGAAAAAATATCATTATCAGGTGGGTGGGAAATTGTCTGCACATATACAGACCTACACATTACCAGTAATAGTAAAATAAAACCAAAAAGCCATGTTAGCACACAAGCAGGTTGTATATTATTGATAGTTTACATAGATATATATATTTCCTCTGATACTGACTCTAAACTTGATGCTGTACCCTCAAAACAACAATAGAAATATCTGTGCTGTTTTTTACTTTGCTTGACTTTTCTCATTATGTAATATATTTACAGGTAGATAGCAAGCAAATGGTATAACTTGCATCTTTTCGATAATGTAATGTTAACATTACAATTTCTGTTGTTTCTCACGTATGTGGAAGAGCAAGTTCATGACACACTTGTTTCAGATGAGCATCAAAATGCCAAGACACATTTTAGCTTTTATTCCAGGGCAGACTAATATATTTAGTCCAGAATTCGCATCCACCTTTAAAACATCTTTTACATTTTCACAGCAGGGAATGTTTCAAAGAAGAAAATTAGTTTCATCTTGGTGAATCAGTTGCTTTTGACTAATTAGTGCTGAATAAAAGGTAATTAAATTGGCATATAATTGTTCAGAGATACACATGATGCGCCCACCAAGTATTTTAAAACATCTTAGGCTGATATTCTGTTGTACTGTGTGAACTTATAAAACAAAGTTTTATGACCACTATATTCTACTGTCTATCAATGAAAGTATATTTTTGAAATATTGTTGGTAAATGTAAATCTATTTAAACTATGTATAACAATAATAATAATAATAATAATAATAATAAGCAATATACAGTATAGTACAAAAAATGTTATAACTATAAATTATTGTGTACAGTGTTGAAATTTTAGCCTCAGCATAAGACAAAAGGATTTAGGATTTATAGGAAATGTTGTGTTTAAGGTCATACATGGAATGAGGGTTCAGAATAAACAGAATAATAATGAATCATTCAGAACAATAAATATTAATCACATTTATTTTTAAGGCCAAACACTTAGACATCACCCAGGTTTTGGTTCTAAAATCAGACCTACACTTTTTTTCAGAGATATATCTTTCATCTAACAAAACAAGCCAAACTTCTCAAATATTGAACTGTTTACACACAAGCAACAGTACAAGAATGGTTTAAGTGTGTTGATTAAACACACTTAAACCAAGCAGAGTCAAGACACTAAGTTATCACACATAGATCTTACTGCTTGTAGGAAGAATCTTGTGGGTTTTTCCTTATGTCTTTAGTTCCGTCTGTGTCCGTGCCTTTTTGATTTTGTACATTTTTGGAACAGCTTTAGTGTGTTAAAGAACAAATCCGGATTCTGAACATGAACAAACTGTGCTTTATGGGAAGCACACATCATAACTAAATCTCACACAGCAGCAGCCTCTCAGTGGCTTTTAATGTTACTATATACACATTTTGCTCTTAGCAAAAACATCTTAAGTTTAAAACCCTCAAATGATGTTCAGTGAGTAGCTGTCAATATGTTACTGTGGATAAAAAGCCCAGATCAGACAGTTATTTTTCTTTACCAGAAATATACAGTAAGATGTTGCTCAAACTTTATAACTGTGACTTAGGAGGGTTCATTCAGTAGAGGGCACATAACCACAACTCAAGCTCCAAAACTATAAAGTCTTGCTTTCATACAAACTACAGGGTGTACTATTAGGCATCTTCTTCATCTTGGCAACGTGACCCTGAGGCGAAAGAATCCTGCTTCAGCGGTGGCAAATCTCTCACAACTGTCCTGAACCACCCTTTCAAAGTGCTCACAGGTATCCCAGGCTGTACCTAAGCATAACACTCTGTACACAGTATAAACTGACTCCTAACATGAATAGACTTCAGATTTTTTGTCACATGATGTCAACAGGGTTGAAAGCTAAAAATAAAAAAAAGGTCTGATTTTGTATCAGGGCTGAACCTCTCCTCATCAGAATGCATTGAATTTCACTTCAATATTTAAAAGAGACAGATATTTAGAAAGAGCAATGGAATCTAAATTAAACTGAGTTTAACCTCACGGACTATACTGCTTTAATTACCTGGATATTAATTAACAATAATTAATGGTTAAACTGGGGAAAACAACAGATGTACATTACAAACGTCTTGGAATTCTAGTAATGTTTGCACATGTCTGTATGTGATTGGTATTAAAGGATATAAATTAGAAAACATGACATCTATATGATCTGTGTGTTCACAAAAGGCGACTTGTACATGTTAATACCAGATTGCACAGTACAGGCTATTACATCCAACACATAATGCAGCCCAACACTTAATATACTATATAAAACATGAATTAACTGCTACAGCGGTGCAAGCATTGCATTTAGCAGTATAGTTACAGCAGCCTGATGTTTTAATAAATTCGAAAAGGGATTTCATCCTGCAACATCACAGCTAGTGCATATCTCCCAGCACTAAAAAATAAAAATGGACATTCGGGTGATGAATCATCCTACACTTTTTTTGGATGCTGGTTTCAATTTTCTCTTTATTGTACAATCAAGAGAGGATAATTAATTTAGCGATGTGCAAAGATAGCTAGTCTACACTGTACATAAATCACACTGCTGTTACTCTTAAGTGGTTTGATCAGCATATTTTGAGATGTGCTATATATTGTGATAAATCAAATTGACTATAATGTTTTAATTTAAGCTGAACATGGCAAATAAACCAGTAAAAATATATATAGTGGTTTTGTACTTTAGGTATTTAATCCACTATTTTGCACTTTTGTTACTTTCTACTGAGCTTCATTGGGTCTCCCAATGAAGCATCCCATCCCCTTTAAATGAGAGACTGTAAATTTGTCCAATTTGCCCAAATTAATTTTTATTGGTTAAAAGCGCTTGATTTGCTCCATCGAGCTTGAGTCTTTTTTCTCTCATGTCCCCTTTGCTATATAAGTGATCACAGGAGTAAACATGGGTACCCACAGTTTACTGATATCAAATTACATGACTTCTGGGAACTTAGATTAAAAGTTTTTTTAGCATATTACCTCGGGCTGCATTTAAAGCTGCCAAGGGTAGTTGAAAGCTTTAGTCACAAAAGAAACAGTGTTTTAGAGGAAACATGCTCATGTGATAGGTTACAACTATGGAATCATTCCAAATAAACTAAAATATAAAGCAATATTATTATCACAGTGTTATTTATCAATAGTTTGCAATGTTAGCAACAAATAGAAGAATATGTATACCATAATGACCTGAATATAAGATGGTATTTTTTTCCTTAGAAAAAAGTCTGAAAAAGACAGGTCGTCTTATATTTGCAGTCTAGAGACCTGAAGATCTAAACCAACAGGTGGCGTCAAACATCTTTTCCCCAAACGAAACAGGACTTCTTCTTCTCTCTCACACACCAGTGACCTGGAGAGATAAAAGTGAAAGACAAAGTGATTATTATATGTCATTGAGCACACAGCACACCATGCACACAACAAAATTAACCTCTGCATTTAACCCATCACCTAGGTAGCATGGGGAGCATGGGTGGGGACAGTACTTTGCTCAGGGGTGCCTCAGTGGGACCTGGTACCTGCGACCTTCCAGACCCAAGTCCGCTTCCTTAGCCACCAGGCCACCATTGCCTCTATGCGATGATGCGACTTTGATACGGAGACTCGCTAGAAAACAGTGACTCAAACACTGAGCAAATGAATAAACAACAGAGGAGACAGTGTTTATCAGACATTGACGAGACTGTGGCACCACCATAGTTTCATAATGGGCCGGTGATAACTGTCCTCTGCACATTAGGAATGCTAGGAATTAGGAATTCTAATGCTAATCCAGATGTTATATACTGCATAGGGGCCACCTGTAGCGGCATATATATACCATGCCACAGTTCGCAAGTTCAATCCCCATCTAGATCCTTTATTCATGTTTCTCTACACTGTCTCTATCATTAAATAATAAATAATAATAATGATACAAACAAATGAAACAAATGAAATAAATTAATACTACTCTTAGATGATGCTTGCTACTACAGGGTCATTTAATATTTAGATTCAGGTTTTCAGGCCAATACGGCATATATGTGTGTGTGTGTGTGTGTGTGTGTGTGTGTGTGTGTGTGTGTGTATATATATATATATATATATATATATATATATACACACACACACATATACATATATATAAGCAAGACAATCTTAGCAGTATTAGGTCACTTTTGTTGTGTTTGGGACTGATTTATTCACTTTTTGGCATCCTTGCCAAGAGTTGTTTGAGTGTTATTTGCTCATTATCCTGTTTTTCTTTTTATCACGTCCCATATCTTCATTTTTTTTCCCCTCTGGCAGGACAAAATTAACTTTGTTTTTCTTGTAACTTTAACTAAGCAAATAATTAGCAAATACATATGTGTGAATGGTTCAACCATGACACATCTAATGAGTGGGTGTACCCCTGAGAATGTCATGCAAGGTTTATACTGTACTTACTGTACACCTGAGAGGCTCAGTGCACCAATAAGTGATGTAATGATTTCAGCACTGTAGTGGCAATTTTATCTCTGGAATGAATGAAATAAAATTGAAGAAAGAGAGTTCACCAGTTACAACAGTTCACTGTAACTGGTGAAAGAACATTGTAATCATCACAGCACTGTAACATGTAAATCATATCTACAGTATAATTTTTAAAGGTATGCCTTAGAGCATGAGCAGATCTTCCTCTTCCTGATTTTCAATTATATAGAAAAATATAAAGAAATTATCAATCTTGTCTACAGGAAATTTCCATGGAAGATGGGGTAAATGAGATGAGCCATGGAGCTAATGAGAGGCAGTTATTCATTGCTGGACTGAATACTGTAGTGTCCTCTGGCCTGCTTGGGTGAGCCTAGTTTGTGTGCTTTGCTTCCTGGTGCCATTAAATTAAATGGCTTTTTTTGTTTGTTTGTTTGGTTTTTTTATATATCCTGGACAACTTTATTTGTGTGGTACGTGGGTAAAAACAACATGGACTACTATACACCATGTCGGGCCATTCAGGAGAGCATTTCAGTAGCCAGTGCATTTGGTTTTTTTTATAATTCAACACTTTTAATGATTCCCATCTCCAGTCTCCAAAACATGTTGAAAAATACTTAAGAATCACAGCATCAATATTAACAATGTTTCTGAAACTTAACCACAGATTTTAAGTCACTATTTTTACAACAGTCAACTTAAGACTAAAATTACATATGTGTGTTTTAAGAAACAATGTTGTCATGGTTAAATAAGTCTATTTAGATTAGATTTAGATTTAAACTGCTTTAATGAGCATTTTCTTTCTACAGGGTTTTTATTTGAATCTAGATATATCAATCTATCTATCTATATATCTATACTATATATGTATGTGTGTGTGTGTGTGTGTGTGTGTGTGTGTGTGTATATATATATATATATATATATATATATATATATATATATATATAATTAATTTTTTTAAGCTAAAGTTTCTGGCGTAAAGCCATCATCTCCTACAGCCTTTATCCTTTATTTCTACTGCAATATGGGACTTCATTTTGACATTTGATTTTAATTATGCACTACATATAAACATCCAGAATATACAGCAATACCCAAGCTTAGTCTCCCTAATTAACAACTTTGGACAACTTGCTAATTAGGGTACTTAAATGTGGCTGACAGTTAGATGAAGCTAACTGTTAACATTATTTTTTTTTTAAATAAGGGGAACAGTCACCAGAACACTTTGTGTTTGTGATGGCAGATTGACCTAGTTACTGACAAGACTTCTCCCATATTATTCATCATCTATATTTCCTTACGAAGGACACATATCATCTATTACATTCTCTGGTACTTAGATATTTTTGAAAAGGGCAGTAAGCCAGCTGCCTGAACTGAAATATAAATGCAAAGAGATATCTTACTCCCAACCAGCAGAATGAGTTACACAGACATGGGCAGAATGGAGAAATAGTTACACTTCTCTTGTTTGTAAAGATGTTTACTCAACTCCAAACAACCATCTGCATCTCAGTATCTCCACTTTTGAAATTCAGTATTTTTTGACCTCTAGACACATTTGCACCATCATAAATCTGGCTATGCGAAGAGACATGCTCTGAATGCACTGCTTGCCATGTAAATCAATCATATCTGTAGAGAGTAGACACCAACACATTATCAGTTCTGCCACAGAATACTGAGCTACAGTATAATACCAATCTCTACTACCAAGTTCTCAACTGGGTTTCTGTTGTGTACAGGGCTGAAAAATAATAACTCTGCACATGCATTTTTTAAAATGGGAAAACAACCTTAAAGTTTTGCTGTACACTTAATATATTCTGACATGCACAATGATTTTGAGCAAGTTTAAACTATGGTGTCTAACTATGAGGAACTCATCCCAACCAATGCGGCCAACTGTTTGGCAATAAAATGAGAAGGAACTCTTCACCTTTCTCCAACTCTTTGTCTGCAAATGAACAGATTGTTTTGTTGTTGAGTTATTATGTAATTACTAGTAGTTTATTCATTTATTTAGATTTAGATTTTTGCCAGAAACAAAATTTAAAAAGAGCATTTTGTTCTTCAAAATAGCTAATAAGAGCCTTATGAGAGGATTATGGAGGCTGTATTTGGGCAGTAGAAGTGAAAGGAATGACAGTATACCATAAGTGTATTCTGAAATTAACCAATGTTTGATAATTATTTCAAAAAAAAAAAAGACATAGTCAAACTAGCCAGAAAACACAACTGTCTGGGGGGATCTCAAGGGCATCCATGTTTTTCTCCTGGTTTTTCCAAGTTGGACCACTATAAGGCACAGAGTCAGTAAATACAACCTACCATCTGTGAATGTCTGACATCCAAGTGACAGTGCAATGCAAACTGAGCCTGTGTGGTTGAGATACGAGCCTAAGCCGATGTATAGGAGAACTGAGGATTGTGTTTGAGAATTCAGAGTGTTGGCATGACGAATATTGTAGCATTATAGGATACAAGCTAGAGTGAATTCTTTACTTTGACAATAACAATAGGGGCTTTGTGATTCCAGGTGGACACAGGCGCTAACTGTGAGTGACAGAGATGACAGCAGGTCAACCTTTCAGTTGAAACATGTTTTCTCCTATTGAATGACAGAATGACAATGAAATAGCAAGGTAGTTTTTTCAGACTTGAAACAACACACGACCAATTTCCACCCCCTAGAAGACAAAGTTTGACAAGATGTGGTGAGAGGACAGACTGATGGCTTGAAACTCTGCAGGTACTGGACAAAACAGCAGGAAAACATTGTATGATACTGTAATACCAATACAATAAAATGCCTCCTTTTGTGAAGTTTGTGATATTTGATTTTTGTTTTGCATCAGATTTATTGTTTATTTGTAGTTTTTTTTACTTAAACTTTGATTTTGTGTCTTTGGTACCATTATGTCCCAAGGGACAAATTAATCATTTTTAAACGGGCGTTTTGCCATGGATAGATGAGACCTCCCCAAACCAAAGACATTGATCGGTCATCATAGGGATTTAGTGTCCTGCTCAAGGACACTCCAGCAGGTTGCTTGCTATCATGCATGCTAGGATCTGGGCCATCTATGTGAAGGATGGTCCCACTAATTTCAAATCCTTTTTAAGAGGTAGCATTGTTTCCTTGAAGCCTCACTAATTTGTTCCTCTGTCTCTGTCTCGAAGTATAGAAATACAGTTTGGGGTTTTTGGAAGGGCTTATTAAAGGAACATGTGCCGCTGGGGTGGGACAGAGGTGTGAAGAAAAAGGAGAGGCTGCTTGTTTGAAAAGTTACACACACCTTTTAATGTCCTTGTGGGGTGACAAGGAATCTAATTAGTACTTTTCTTTGCTTGATATTTCAAACTTATAATTTCACATTACAAAAATCCTACAAGCTATACAGCTTAATAACATTGGACCTATTCATGACTATGTGTCTGCTTTACAGTATTCTAAAATAACCATTCTGTTTATCACTTCTAATGTAATAGTCATATCTTTGGAGGGATTCGGATCATTCTAAGTCACTCATTGATATGAGCCGGGTTGCGTAAGTCACTTGAACCAAAATGGCCCAGTTGTAAGAGAAAGTGTTGCCAGTATTAGCATGAACCTTGGTACATTCACTCCAGACATAATAAAGCATATACATTTATTATTATTATTATTATCATTGAGAAGAAGAAAAAGTCTAATACCACACCATAAAAACTTATGATTAACCTATCATTGAAAATAAACTTAACATAACATAAGTAAGTAAAATTAGGCAGTGCAAAAAAATGAAGGAGGACAATGCCACCACTACAAAAAAAAAAAATTAATTTCTTATGGTCTAAAATGTGTCTTGAGAGGATCTGGAGAGGATCAGCAGAGTATTAATTTACTCAAATGTAGGCAACAAGAAGAAGTCAGCAACAGTAAGAACTTGTGCCTGTGTGCAGGGCTGCGTGGAGATGCAGGGGATTCAGTCAGCCTACAAGCAGGGAACCACGAGTAGCAGCCTCGGTTATGAGTTCTCTGGCAGTTACAAGTTATGAGTCTGGTAAGTCTTGTTTCTCTGTCAAGTGAGTGAGTGACTAAGTGCCTATAGCATGTGCTGCTTGCTTGAATCCACTAGTCGTGGTCAAGTCAGGTGCGTTTTGTTTCTCTGTCAAGTGAGATGTAGGATGTTTGAATGTTGCTGTTTATTGATTATATCAATCAAATGTGGTAGGACTCAACTGACCCAGTTAAATAAACATCTAGATTCAGGACTCGTAAATGATTTTAGGGAGTTGGGTTAATGATTCAGATCCCGAATCTCTTTCCCACTGCTATCTATTATAGCTTCATAAATGCACAGTAACTGTTTTGTGCTCCTTTAGGGAAAATCCACCAAAATGTATCAGAGATTTAATATTAACAGAAATAAGACAGAGTTTTAAGATGCATCATGAGTATCTATTATAAAACAGAAGCCCTGAAGATACTTACAAAGTTCTACTATTGTAAAATCTTTGTTTGCTCACATTTGAAGATGTTAGGCTAGATGGCTAAATCCTGCAAGGCAGCATCCACAGTGGAGTACTAGTTAATATTTTATGTACTTTTAGAAAATATTCAAACTCCTCTAACATCATGTCTGGAGTTATTTTATTGTCCTAAACCATTGTTCAAATAATATAATTTCTACACTCTGATCTATAAAGCATCATCATGACCCCTGCATATGTCAGAGGGCCTATTAAGCAATAATATAAATGCAGTACTTCATTGTATGGTCATAGAGGTCAGCTAACATATTCTGGATGTCCGGCTCAGGTTCAGAGCCTCTTTTTTTCTCTATTTCAGTTCAGCTTCATCAAATAAACATAAGACTGTCAAGGTGCAGAACAAAGGGCCTCCAGTTTCTTTTGGTTCCACTTCATTCTCTTTTGCCATCAAACCCAAATTCAAACACCATTAACATTTTAAATCACCTCTGAAAATAGTACCTAGACATCAACGAGGTTTTATAAAGAGTGAAACTACTCAGACATGATGAGTTTTCAAATAAAGCTCATATTTTCTGCAACAGTTTTCAATGGCATCACTGAAGTGCCTATAAATAAATAATTTATTGACACCTGAAATGTGTCTCCAGTATTTCACCCATACTGGTGCAGGAATGACTGTCAGATGAGGTTTAGATGTGTGACTCAGGAGTTTGGGCTGAATTTGTAAAGAGTGTCATGGCTGCCAGGACTGTGAGTCTTTGTGATGGTGGTTTATATCTTTATCTCCTTTATCACAGCTGAACAGACCACAAGCTAAGGTTCCAGTGCCAGGAAAGGATGCAACATCTGTATATACTGTATGTCTGGTTCTATTCTACTCCCACTTTATTATGCAACAAATACGGTATATAATTTGCCAATTCAGTTGCATTGACTAACCATGTGATGATAAAGCTACAGAAAGGGAAGGAAGGACTGAATGACAAATACATTTCAGGTTAGATTGCTGAAACTGGAAAGTCTGAAATGTCATCTTCTGGCTCAGATGTTGTGACTGACAGTTTTAAAAAAAAAAGACACACACACGCACACGCACAATAGACATACCTTAGATTGCTCAGCCTTGTTTGTTGTAGTGCTTTTTGTCATCTGAGATTAAAACATTTTCTGCACATTTAAGGTTCCATATGGTGAAAAAAAAAATCTTTAATTTTAAACATCAACAGTTGGTGCTCTGTTTGATCTGGAGAACAGAGCGTACAAACATTATCTAAAACAAGAGCCAAGTCAAACTCAAGCTAATAATTAAAAAAAATTACATTTAAGGCAACTATATACAGAAATATTTCACTATCATATGTCTATCATACATATGTGATTATGACTAGTGATTCAGACGAGATGGTAGATCAAACAAATGACTTGAGGAGGAGATAAATATTTTTCTACATAAAAGCCAGGAGAACGTCAGGAGTCAGGAGAATTTCAGCTGTATTAATTCGGGCTATTTACAATTTATTATTTCAAATATTCCCAGACAAGCCTCAGGTGCATAAAATTTTTCACTGAGTAAACACAAAGATTGATTATGGACTGTGGGTTTTCAGACCAAAAGCATCCCTTTCCAAAGCTTCTTTCTTTCTGTTACTATTTTCTGGGGAGAGCTATCTACATATGTGCTAGATATGGCTGACAAGTGAAGGTTTGCCACATGTCTGTAGCAGGGTTCAAGTTGTTGCAGCTGTTCAAATGCTCATGAGCTCTTACATTCAACTACAAACAGTCTCCCAAAGAATGAAATCCTGTGCCTTTTAGGTCTGCAGAGTAAGTTCAGTTTGAATGCTTGCATGGCTATGCCTATGTGGCTGTGAGCCACCTCATTTATTATGCATCGCATCTTCTTTTAGTGGGCAGGTGGTGGCTGCAGCTGGGAATATCCAACATGGAGGAGATCATCAAGCAGGTGGTACCGGAGCCCCAGGACAGCGATGGTTGACTGGTCCACTGGCTATTCACCTTCGCTGCAGCCGTGGCCTGAGCAGACATCCATCTGCACCTCCAGCCATCGTTGACCTGAAACCAGTCTGTGGCTCTGTCCCGCAATCGTGATTATTTCCTCCCCACACCTCATAGGACTTTTTAATTTTGTCTTACCCACTTCCTGCTGCCTCTCTGGTCCAGACCAGCAAGCAGTGCCTCTGGAGTTGTTACAGAGTGTGGCAGTGGGTCATTTTGTGACAAATGCTTATTAATGAAAGTAGGGCAGGTTGTTTGAGTTGCCTCTAGGTTAGCTTTCCTTATACAGTGGGGAGTCACTGAAAACCGGTATGTGTACAAAAGGTTGGATCTGTTGTACAGAGGTTGCTCTCCGACTCACAAAAAACATGTAAAACCAAAATTCAATCTTAAATCAAAGGTCAAGAATGTCCTCGCTGTCCTGAAGTTCAAAAAGTTTTTTTTATAAAATATACATGTGTGTGTTTCTGACGGGCAGAGTTAAGTTGTGATGCTCTGTCATTCAAGATTAATGAAGATGAACAAGTTAAGATGCAGGTGCACCCCTCCCAGGAGAAAGGTTTGGCTCCCAGCGGGGCTCTGGCAGCAGTCTCAGTATGACATATGACAGAGTGATAAAGGATGGCTGCAGCACTATTAACCACACAGGGTTTTATGTCATAAAAGGTCTATTTGGGTCATAAAAGTGTAAAAAAAAAATGCTTTCCAATGTTTCTTTGCAATGCAATATTTCTATCCTGGTATTTGAGCATTTCCTGCCCCATTTTCTTCTTGATACCTTATTATTTGACTTAAGGCTTTATGCATTCTCAAACTGTTTTATGATCTAGTTTGTGCTGCGCTTTGTAGTAACTGTTTGTCTGTAGCACATAAAATATACCTTTGCTGATGTGTGAAAGTGTGTGTGACTTTTGGAAATGTCAGCTAATCAACCTCCTGGGCATTTAAAAAGAGAGTTACCAGCCCGTGTCTTCGGTTGATGTCCCCACTAAAAGAATTGGCGTGGAACACATCATGGCATCAGACGGCTATGTGGAAATATTGCTTTATCCTGGTCACAGCTGATTATGCAACATACCGATTCCTGGTGCAATGTTGGATGTCTGGCAAATGCTTTTGTTTTACAACCATTTCATATCCTCCTCCAGGTCATAATCCCAAATGGGACTTAAAGTGACCAAGATTCATTGCAAACACAAGAAAATGTGCTAAATAGTATCAGACTCTGTCGCCATGCCTGTGGCATAGCTCCATGGTTGGAAATGTCAGTTCACTGGTTCATCAGGCAGTTGGTGCAACATTTTATTCAAGAGTGAAATGTCTGAAAGAAATGTGTGTAGATTATCATTAACCTTGGTAAAATTATGCAATTAAAGAATCATAAAATGGCTACAGCAGCCCACTCAAAGCACAAGTCCAAAACATAGGTGAAACAATTTACCACTATAAGTGTTTTAGACCAGTGCTATTAAAGCTGATCTGACCCCTGAATGACCTCCAGTAATTTAAAAAGATTTTTCCACAACACCAACTTTTTTTCCATTTTGACCTCCAAGACAAATAAATCAAACAGATGGCTGTGGGCGGTTTTGTCCCAGAAGATCAATTTTCAAGTGATCCATATGTTTTGAGCAGACAGGGCGGTTGCTGACTTCTTCTCCTGCCCAACAGAATGGAAAGGAGCTGTCTTTTGACTACACAGTGGGCTAACTGTTGTGTAAAATCTAAAGGAAGTGAAACAGCAATTTAAAAAATAATAATATCATCAGACATCATTTGTATATCTAACTTTGCACCCAGTTATGTTTTTGAAAGTCATGAGAGCTACAAGGCGAACCAGGCAAAGTGGGCCAAGAAATATGGGGGATTAGGCTCATTAAAATCAGTAATGAGGGCAAAATAAGTGTTTTATCATTGCTGGTGTAATGGATTCATGCACAAACAGTAATTTGGCCCTGTTTTAAAAAAAAGTATATAATAATAATGATAACATTTGGGTAGATATGAACTTTTACAAGCAGAAAAGTACAAACTGAACAAATGCTTTTGGTATTTGCCAAATGAAACTGTTTCTGTGTAACACATAGAGAAAAAAACAACCGTTCACAATTTAACACAGTTTAAATGAGGCGTGCAGTCCCTCTCACAAACACTGTGGCCTTATGTTGTGGTGTTTTGGAGCAAAAGCAAGACACTTTGTATCTCATCCAGGCTGCTGAGCCCCATGTCCTTCCAACATGCAAAAACAAAAATATCAATTCAATTCCATTCAGTTTTATTTGTATAGAAAACTGAATTGAACATTTATCTCAAGGCACTTTACATAGAGGAAACACAACAATTGAGCAAACGCTTGGCCACAATGAAGAGGAAAAACTCCCTTTTAACAGGAAGAAACCTCCAGCAGAACCAGACTCAGAGTGGACGGTCATCTGCCTTAACTGGTTGAAGTGAAATGAAAACAGCGAAAAGAGGAAGACAGAAGAAAGGGAGGGGAGGAGGATTGGGGGGTAGAGGGGGATGGGGGGAGGACAGTAGAGACTACAAGTAGTTTTACAAGTAGCCAAATTACCATTACAATAATAATAATAATAATAATAATAATAATAATAATAATAATAATATTGTCGTCATCAGTAGCAAAGAATCTGGATCCAACTTCTTTGGGGTCAAAGCTACCTGAAAAAGAGAAAGGGATGGGGGGGCACAACTGCAAGATAGAGCAGGGAGTTCCCCAACAGGCTAATCCTATAGCAGCTTAACTAAAGGATGGTTCAGTCGGGTCCATGTTCCACCTGGACCATCCTCAACTATAAGCTTTATCATAAAGGAAAGTTTTAAATTTAACCTCAAATGTAAAAAGGGTGTCTGCCTCCTGGAACTGGGAGCTGGTTCCATAAGAAAGGAGTCTGATTTTTTTTTTTTTTTCAAAGTGATCTCTAAGTGATCTGAGGACTGTAGGCAAGTAGTAGGAGTTTTGAATTCTATACTTGATTTGACAGGAAGCCACTGAAGAGCAGCCAATACAGGAGAAATATGATGGTCCTAATGCTGTCAATACTCATGGTACAGCATTCTGGATTAACTGAAGGTATCTGATTAAGTTACTGAAACAGCCTTATAGTAAAGGGTTAGAGTAGTCCAGTCTAGAGGTAACAAATGCATGAATTAACTTTTCAGCATCCTTTTTAGACAGGATGTTTCTAATTTTTGCATTATTGCGTAGGTGGAAAAAAGCTGTTCTAGAGACATGTCTAATATGAGATACAAATGACACGTGCTGATAAAAGATTACTTCAAGGTTTTTCACAATAGAACTTGAGGCCAAAGTAATGCCAGCCAGCTTAGCTGTATGATCTGAAAATGATGTTCTGAGATGTTTAGGGCCAAGTATGATGACTTCAGTTGTGTCTGAGTTTAAAAGTAAGAAATTCTGAGTCATCCAGGTCTTTGTATCTTTAAGACAATCCTGAAGTTTGATGACCTGGTTAGTTTCATCTGGCTACATAGAGAAGTACAGCTGGATATCATCTGCATAACAATGGAAGTTTATATTGTGCTTCCTGATGGTATTGCCTAAGGGAAGCATGTATAAAATAAAAAGGATTGTTCCTAACACAGAACCCTGTGGAACTCCATGACTAACTGCAGTATGTATGGAAGACTCATTATTTACATGAACAAACTGGAATCTATCTGATAGATACAACTTGATTGACCAAGATAGTGTAGTGCCTCTAATACAAACAACATGTTCTAGCCTTTGTAATGGGATCTTATGATTAATTGTACAACAATGACAACACTTTTATTTGTAAAAAAGTTCATAAAGTCATTATTGCTTAGGTTTATTGGAATAGATGGTTCCACAAAGTTATGACTTTCTGTCAGCCTGGCTACAGACACATGACCTTATCGTCCTCAGTGGTAGCAATAGCCCTGTTGATACTATATATTTCTAGGTAAACGTCCAGTAGGAAGTAGCATTTATTTCAGAATTTTGGAAAAAGATAAAATTACTTTAGAGTAATAATAATAGGATTTTGCTAACAGTTGGTGTCTCAGTCATAGTGTGTACACAATAAAACACCATCACTCTCTCATGAGAACTCCAGGGTCCACATTTATTCGTCAGGGGCATTGGATATACTGAAAAGTCAGATATATTTCACTGCTCCTTGCTTCAAATCCACATTCTGCTTGGATGATATTCCCTGGGATCCCTCATCAGATTACTATGTGACTGGGATGTCCTCTGAAGCAGCCTAGCCACACTGCAAATCCATGCTCCACACTGGCTGTCCACTGTATAAGATAACGCCCCGAAGTGAATAATACACCTCTACTGAGCAGCACCGAGTTTATATTTATTCATCACTGGTATCTGATATGGTTCTATTCAGGGTTTCATATTTTATCTGAAGCTGGGTTTTCTTGTTTGGTAGCAATGAGCAATTCTAAACCTGTTTTTCTCTAGAAATCCCAGGTAATCTAAGGGGCTTGTGCTTTTACAGTATAAGCTGCTCCCAGCCGCAGTCAGAGGTCAGATGTGAAAGTAAGCCCATAGTCGCTTCTCCTGCTTGCCGTGGATCTTTCTGCTCCACCTCCCTTTTGTCTTCCTCTTCAATGACCTTGCCTTTTCGTTTAATGATTGACCCCACAATGCACATGATTGAAGGGGAAAAACTGCTTATTCATATGTAGATCTGGTTTGTGTAAAATGATGCTTTCCATGATATTAAAATTAATGCAGGATTTTATGCATTTTGCCTGGCTCTTGGGCCAGACTCACTTAAAGCTCATTTTTCATTTATAAGCAAAATAAATTACATCATTTAAGTCAAATTTCAAGCCAGGCAAACACTGGCATATAATTCCTTTAACTTACTGGGAAATTTAAATGGATTGTTTATCAAAAGCAAAAACTTTTTTCTTCTTTCTTTCTTTACAAAGAGAAGACAACATAGTTTTGGAAAAAACAAAAACACCTGGATAAATGACCATTATTACACTCTTATACACACCCTGCACTTTTTCTATAAACCACACAGGGGTTTGGTGGGAAAATTGTTTCCCTTTATCATCTGCCATTCAAACCCACACATCATATCTGTGCATCTGCTTTTACGTGAATAAATAAGCAAACAAAATAACAAAACAGCTTGAGGATATTCATCATTAACATTGGTGTGTGTGTGTGTGTGTGTGTGTGTGTGTGTGTGTGTGTGTGTGTGTTGAAACTGTGCCAGTGAGTGTGTGGGAGAAAGATTTTCTTGTATTATTGAACACAGCAAAGAGAAACAAAGGCTCAACCTCCAGAGGTGTTGTCAGGTGTATTTTGTAGGATTTTTTTCCCACCCAGCTGCAATAATTAAATAAATTTCTTTCCATTAATTTTTCTGGTTAATTTAGAGGCAGTCACTCATCACTGAGTGTTTATTAACAAACCCCCTGTCACTCCACTCAAGATGTACAACTCAGCTCAGCAAAAAAAAGATAATAAAAAGTCTTTCATATTTCACCCTCTATACTGGGGGTGGATTGAACAGACAGGATGTCACATGTCTGATTTACACACACACACATATATATATCTTTCTCTGAATCGAAAAATCTGCACTTCTGACTCTCTTGACAATACTAGACTGTACAGCAAGTTGAGCACCCAGTGTCAGTTTGACACTTGCTGTTAAATGACATCAGGCTTCATGTGAAGGACGATACCTCTGCTGCCACTTTCTCTTTTTAGCATAAGAATATACCTTGACAGGGGTCAGAGGTTTAACGCTCTCAAGTCACACAGAGGAGAACAATCTTGTCATTACTGTTATTATGACAATGTTTATTATATAGGTGATATGCTCAGAATGAAAAAGAACACATGTATCTTTGACGTTTATACCTTTCACATGTATCAGATGTGTGTGTGTGTGTGTGTGTGTGTGTGTGTGTGTGTGTGTGTGTGTGTGTGTGTGTGTGTGCGTGTGTGTGTGTGTGTAGCACAGATCTGCATGGGCCTTTTTCATGAGACAGCTGTCACAAGTTAATCTGTCAGTGTTAGCAGAGACTCCAGTCTACAGTGAACTGTAAGTCTGGATACTTCACTATGAAATCACAATGGAAAAAGAATCGTCATTTACAGTGGCATATAAAAGCAAATATCAGTTTCATTTTTCTGCTATGGAGGTCTATTTGCCCATGTGTGGAATTACATGATTGATTGACAGAAAGAAAGGGAAGAATTTCTATTGCATGTTTTATTCTTTCTGTCTGTCTGTCTTTCTTTCTTTCTTTCTTTTTTTAACAAACATGATAGCTTCTGCTAAGACGATGTTTTTAGTATCTACATACTTCCAGTTTTATTTAAGTATTCATTATGGATTCCTGGTTCCTGTTCCTGGTATTTGTTTTCCCACCATTTATCTGGCCACACCCACTTCTTCACCTAAACAACCTGTAAATATAAACTCCTAACAAAACCCTCCCATACTTTGTTCTATCACTTTTTTCACCTGTTGGATATTTCGCAGCAACAGAATCAGAACATGTTCATGTAAATACAAGAATGCATGTCAGTCGTTCACACATTGATATATGAATAACTGAATCATTCTAAATGGAAAAAAGAGATGTGTGTCCTGGTTAGTGCTATGAAACATATCCAGACTTTGATGCCACTGGGCAATTATTCCTTTGTCATCATTTTACAGAATGTAGCAGTGTTTGTTGTTTTTTGTCTTTGACTCAGTGGAAACAGCAAACAAAGAGACATGAGCCTGTTTTGATTTCACAAACAGAGGTGCATAAAAAAAAGTTATTTTTGAAGGAGAGTAATTTGTTTTGTTTAGACACAACGCCGCTGCAGGAAAAACGAATCATATGAAAAATGTATGGACCCTAGGTCTCTTAGAATTACCTGCCAAAATGTTTCATGACTCATAGTATGCAAACAGCTGAAGGGCAGGTACACTCAGCGATGGGCTGCTTCTTTGCATATAGTACATCAAATAATACAAGAAACAAATATTATTCCGTCAGTCAGACGATCATTCACCTACTGTAAGTGAAGTCATGGGGAGTGAGGTGTTTTCTCTGGAAGAAACATTGTGTCCCACATTTCCCATCTATGATTCATGGTGGTCCATAGAGCCATCCAGTTCTTGAGTTTTGCATGTACGGCATGAGTCCATATGTGTGTGTGTGTTTGTTCGGTTTCAGGCAAAGATCATTCATGAAACACTCAGACCACATGACCAGTGATATTCTTTTATTATTACTCCTTTCTTCACAGTAAGCCTCTCACTACCAGTGTGGAGAAATAAGATTTAAACAGCAGAGAACTCCAGGGTCACAGTGCCATGCTAAACTCCTCCATCAGCTTCTGTCAAAGGGAAAGTAACTGCAGAACAAAGGAAAATAGATTGGAAGGTAAAGAAATCTAGCTAAACTCGGAAAAAAAAACACATATGCCACATAAACAAATATGAGAAATTAAAAAAAAAAAAATATGTGTATTGACTATTATTAAGGCAGATTTCCACGCCATAACCTCTGCAATCATTTCAGATTCTTGAATCTATGGTTGGTGCAGGGGAAAAGGAAGTAATGGTATGAAGTGTAAATACCTAATCATCTCAAGACAGATCTCTTTATAGTCATTTGGAAGACAAATCAATATCTAATCTCATGGTGAGTGATCAGGTTTAATTTCACTATGTGTATTCTATTTCTTTTTGCAAGAGTTGTACAAGCTTTAGCTAACTTTCTTTTCATTTCAACAAGAGGAACAACTTGTGGCCTTTGAGGTAAAAAGGAGAAAAACATCTGAGCTGGGAGACTCAGCTTTGATGTCAAGTTGCCAGCTCTGACATTCTTTCTTTCTTTAAGCTGATTCTTGAGGTTAAGACTGATCTGATCTGCTCCGAGAGATTTCTCTTATTTCTCCTCACTACAGCATATCAACCTCACCGCGTTCTCTGATATCTCATTGCAGCACCTTGATGTTGCTGAACTCCACCGCCTTTACTGCAGTTGTCTGTAAAATTGTTTGCCGCATCCCTTGCCAGGTCAACAAGAGTAAGGCAAGGAAGAGATGACTACCTACAAGAGCAGAAGGGGTTTGGGAACAAAACTGCGTTATAGTTTTTTTTTTTAGGGATAACACTGATTAAAGCGTGCAGGGACAGAATTCCAGTGAATTCCAATTTTACATGGATGTTTGGGAAACTGTAATTTAAAAACAAACACAGTCGGATTTGAAACACAGACCTAAAGCAGTGCTGTTTCTAAGCATTCACATGCAAGAAAATCCCTTACATTAACAAAGTGGCTGAACAATAAAGGCTCAAATACACACTGCACAGTTAAGGAGACAACTTGACCGGGCATCTTTAGCTACAGGCAAGCTTGAGGAGGTTTTCATTAGCCTGTGCTTCAATTTTAAGGTGCCACTAAACAAGAATAATAACAGACACACAGAACAGATCGAAACACAATTACCCAGTATGCCTTGCCGTAAGTGCTAAGTGAGCGCACTGCTCAATGTGCTGCTTTCAGCTCATCTTGAGGATTTTGATTGTTTTAACAAGGCATTTGTAGTTTCATAGAAACACAAACAGTTTATAACATGCCACATTGAAATGAAAAAACACAGACCACAAAATGAGTCATTTCCCCCGTCATCTTTATTTCCTTGAGGAAAGCACAGTCTGAATATCCCCTTTAGCTGTTCTGTTGGGGATTACAAAAGTAAACTGCAGCTTTACAGGCACAGGAGAGGTCACCTCAGCCCCTCTGTACCCCCACCATCCTCCCTCTCTCCCTCCATGCATTCTCATACTTCTTCGATTCCATCAGACTTCTTCCTCTCGCTTCATCAGTCTACTGCACAAATGCATGCTGCCACTGATGGTCTCACCTGGGACTTACATGTGACCTTCTCCTCTTTGTCTCAGTGTGCAAGGACAGAGTTGATACAGTGCCGGCAGCAACTGCAAAACCAACAACACAATATCTGTCCTACATAGACACCGAAAACTTGTCCCTGCATATAGTCACACATATGTACGTTTGTACCAAAATTTCAATTGACTTGCAGCACCTGTTGCAACACCTGTCATCACGTCAAAACCATGATTCTGAAAAAGTAGTATTTCAATTAGAAAAGTCCTCAAGTCCTTCAGTCAGTTTGTTCTTACAGACCAGCCTGAACAAAATATCCAGGGATCCTGTCCTAAAATATGATGTTATCATCATGTCATACATCAGCAAACCATATTTGCTAAAAATAATAAAAAGAATAATTTTAAGCACTGCAAAATATTTGTCACTCATAATAAAAAGTAATAAAAGATATGGTAATAAAAGATAATGGTACTGGAATTATGAAAATCTGCTGCTTTACTACATCTGAAGTTATACCGGCTCTACTTCAGATTAAGGAGATTCTGTCAGCAGGGACAGGAATCAGAAGAAAATAATGAAATAACAGAATCTGTTTGCAGAAACTCTCCCACAGGTACAAATAAGAAGCAGCAGCATTTCATTGAAGCTCTAAGGGAGATAAACATCTCCAGGCAAATGGGGTTGCTTGCAGATGATGTCATACCAAAGTGAAAGTTCAGCCCAAGGCCATCGTCTTCCCGTTTTCTATTCTTTATTTTCTGGATGTAATTTTAATGAGCAGTGACTGAGATATGGTTTTCAAATGTCTTATGGGTGTTTCTGATAAATTCAGATGCTTCTGGGCATCAGTTATCATTGATACACATCTTTTATACTTCTTTTATTTGAATGAAAGTGGCCTACGGTCATAAAAAAAAAAAAAAAAAAAAAAAATGGGCACTAGGTTCAGTGAAGTTATTCAGTAATCAATTATTAACCCTGTTTGCAGCATTTTAAAGATTCAGGCTATTGTTTTTAAGACATTTGAAGTTTCTTCTATTTTAATCAAAATCCACAACAATTCAGTGCCAGAAATTTATTTCATAGACATGTTACATAAGGTTTAGGCAGTATTACTTGTTTGGATCTAGTGTTCTAATATTCACATATTTGTTGTACATATCCATTAACCCTTTGCATTTGCATTTACAAATCTTCTAGCAACACCTCTAGCACTGTCTTATAGCCAGTAGAGAATTGGACTGGTGGTTATAAATCTCTGTATATTTCAGTGCTGTGCAGAAGGAATTATCTGGCCTTTTTAGTATGTAGTAAGTAACGAGGTTTTTCCTAATGAAGGTTCAGGAAACTGTCTCTCTTCTTACACAATACAAAAAATCTACCAGGTTAGGTGTCATGAACAGAGCTTGTATTCATGATTTTCAGTTAGATCTACAGCAGCACTGCTTCTTTTTATTTTCAATTAATAAAATGATCTACACTGTATTTACCATTGCTGTCTGCACCCTCTTTTCTACCAACAGTTAATGGTGGTGTCCTTTGACCATGACCAGGATTTTTTTTTTCCTGTCCAAACTAAAACATAGCATTAGCAAATCATAAGCATAATTATATGATTTTTTTTAGTTCTGATGTCAATGTTGTCCTGTCAACAGGTCAGTGTTTGGGAAGAAATTACAGAAAAAAACAAATTTGTTGTTAAAGTTCGAGGGCTTTTTGCAAAATAATTTCATTTGAATTGGTTGGTTTTGACTTTCATTACAGATATGAGAGTATATTTTATGTTTCATAAAGCCTTCTTTTTTAAAAAAAAAAAAAAAAAGAGAGAGAGAAAAAAAGAACTTTGATCTTTGATAATAGTTGATAGTTGATAATAATTAAGTTAATAATAAGGTTTGACAAAAATAATTAGAGAGCATCTTGTGGTGGTATCACCAGCTGCGACACCCATACCCCATGAGCATGAATGTGCAGTCGTCATTTATCTTTACTGTGTGTGTGGTCTACTTATTCTTTACATCATGGGGACTTAAATCTGTTTACACACTCACACACTGTCTCCTTTATGGGGACAAAAACCAGGTCCCCAATTAAATGTCCCCTGAAGTTATGGAAACCAGACTGTGTGTGTGTGTGTGTGTGTCTGTCTGTGTCTGTGTCTGTGTGTCTGTGTGTGTCATCATGGCAAAATATGGTCCTAGAGACTGCCGTGGGAACAGATGAAGTTTTGAGTGCTTGGGCAGGTGTGTATTTATGTCTTATTTATCTGTCTGTCTGTCTGTCTGTCTGTCAGTCAGTGGACATATTTTGTCTTCCAACTTGGCCTGTATTTTGATCTCAGCCCCACACCTGTAGAGTTCTATGACTGCATCTTGCATCAGTTGTGCTGCTATTGTGATGACAGAATCTGTCCGCAGACAGACAGACACACACCTGCCAAAGTTCTTCAAACCACCTCTGTGGTATTTCCTGCTAGAGTAGATGTCTCCAAAACCACGTTCTGCCATGGTGGCACACACATAAAAACATACAGACTCACAAGATGAAAACAATACAACTCTCAATGTCATGCTGTTGACACAGCTGTCAACAATCCCCTCCTTGTTAACACTTCCTTTTGAGGATCTTAAGCCAAGACATACTTGTGTGACATTGTTATCAGCAACAAATACACTGCAAAGGTGTAATGCTGAAATTACTGGTGGCAGGGCTGTTGAGGTTATGCCTCACCCCCTCTACACACACACACACACACAAACACACACAAAGTTCCTTTAGACAACATTTCAAAGAACAGAGTGTGCAGACTCTTGATTTCCTTCAGCAGCTTGCAAAATAATTAAAAGTGCATTTCATTTCTGAGGTCTTTCTTTTTCATTAAGCAAGAGTGAAGGAGTGGCTGTTGAGTGACGTTATATAATTTGCAACACTCACTAGCTCAGTTGCTTTTTTTAAAATATATAATCACTTTAACTCTATGTTCCTGTAGAATTTAATTACATCCTGATTATATTCACTTAACAGAAAGCATTCAGACTTTTACACTCAACATAGAAGTCCCTTTGTAAACAAATAAAACGATAAATATAGCTTTTGAAAATGTATTTGCATTTATTTTATAAAACTTAAAGTAAAAACAACTAAAAGATTTGAAATATAGTTTAATTTACTCCTGTGGTCCAACAGCAACCATTTGTCCCCTTCAAAAATGCACTTTTGAATCAGTTCAATCAACAGCACAGCCATCTATCACACCAGCAGTAAACATAGCCACAACACCAGCTCATTCCAAGAGGTCTAGAGAAAATCAAGTTAGAGGCCACTGAATAGGTGGGCTGTATGGAGCACAATGTTGCAATTGGATTGGCCACAAGTTTAAGAAAAAGTTTCCCGCACATACACACAGCTCCTTTGGAGGCTCCTTTGGTTTGTTTATTAGACCAGACAGGGCAGGTTCTCAATTATTACAATGCAGTCTATAGTACTATGCCCAGCTTTACAGTGACCCCAGGAAAGAAAAGAAAACTGGTGAAAACTTTAAATCTAGTCTATGTCCTGTAGGGTGTTTGGTTCAATTCATGTCATTTGCTGCAAACAGACAAACAAAAATTTAGTTTGCAAGGCATGGTTGACTATTCATGACAAAAGAAGAAAAACTTCTTCTCATGTGAGCAGTGATGTACTAGTGAATTGTGATAAATTCACTAATACAGGAATAGGAAGATAAAACATGGATGAACTCTTGTTTAAACCAATCCCAATAACTGGCGTGTCGGTTTAGAGAAAAGATTATTGTGAGTAAGAAAGGTCATAAAAAAAAGTATCAAATTTGCAAGCTTCTATTGTTGAGATAAAAATGAAGGAATAGCACTGAGTAAAAAAAACTATGGTGTCAGGTGTCAGTTATAAGAAAAAAAATCTCACTTTAAAGGGAAACATGCAGATATGAATTCAGAATAAGCCCACATGAGTCAATAAGAAGGATATATGAAATTATAATGACTAGGACTCAAAGTGTGAAAACAGCAGTAGAATACAATAGAATCCACACTGCTTTGAAAAGAGAAGAGCTATTCTGAGGAATCTGCTGTACTGACATGTAAGTTACAAAATGTCATTCAACATCACATGGCTGTAATATAAAAACATCCTTCCACATTTTTTACCACCAGCATAGTAATCTGGAGTTAATTCTAGATCTGATGGACAAATGTAAAATAGCTGCTTTTGTGCAATTAATGAAAAACGTTAGAAGAAAATAGGACAAGCAGGATGATTAAAAACCTGATTTATCACTTCTGGATTGCATAATTCACTCAGGTAATCTTGTTTAGACAAGGGATAAAATGAGAGCAATGAGAATGATGTCGTTTCCATCACCACTGAATTATTCAATCAAATTAATGAAAGTTCATAAAAAATGTAAGTCTTTGACATAGCGCCGCCTTTCTGACAGACGTGTCTCGGTGAAATTAACCATGCAAAGCTCTTTTGAAATGATGAGAGGCCTTCATTATTTAGAATCTCCACGGTTTGGTCTTTGAAATAAAGAATTACCAAGTCAAAGAGAGGGACACATTGAGTCATGTCCTGTTCTGGTCGAATAAAATTCTAATTTGTTGTTGGATATTTTGTCCTGATATTTGAAAACAAGCTCAACAAAGGCATCAATATCATCCAAACAATTTTTCTGACTGCAGGGTGCATTTTAAATATCATTCAGATTTGTCCTGAAATGATCTTTTGTTGAGGTGAGTGTAATGCTAGTTTGATGTATCCAATCAAAACTTTTTACTTAGTCAATGTGTCTTTTATAAACAGTTTACAGTTCCATCAATTATTCATGATTAAATTTGATTTGCTAGGACACAGCCACTGATTCATATAATGGCCGTTAATGCTTGTTTCTAATGCTCCACAGATTGATATTGTGTGAGCAGACATTCACTAACTGTACAGACTTTAAGTCACATTTATTTGTTCTCATTTTAAAAACTTTAATATAGTTGCAATGGCAAGTTCATGTTGACATTTAATTAAAACTTTTCTCAGCTACATTTGTTCATCCATTCAATATAATATTAGACAAGGATAAAACCTAAACAGATGACTAACACTGTTAATGTGCTACTATTTAGATACATAATTCCCCAGTAATTCCTAGCAGACAAATTAGAAACCAAAGAGCAAAATAATCAATAAATCAGCAAAGAAACTCATAAATGTAGCTGTTTCCTCTAACCTCAACAACCAAAAAGTTTTTGTTGTTTCTACCTTCTGATATAACTTCTCCTGGAATAGCATCCAAACAGTTAAAGGTGTATCGGACTTTTATTGTTATAGTTCAAATAATGAAGTTGCCTAACGTCATGCTGTTGTGGGAAAGTGACATTGTTGTGGAGGCATGAGTTTTGTTTGAAACATTGTTTTGGTAGATTATCTTTGTCAAAGTAACTTCCAAATGAATGACCTAAGGTTTGTAAGCTGAACATTGTACAGTAACAAGATGACCATCTTGTGTTGTTCTCTTCCCCTCTCAGTGGTTTTAATGTTATGGTTAATCAGTGTAAGTTTAGTTCACCAGTAGTAGTCCATTAGTCTCAATAGCTACCAGTCCTGACAGAAGGAAGGAAGAAAATCACTTTAAAATAACATGAGTTAAATATGCCATGTTATGCTGAGTTGTGTGACAAGCAAAAAATCATTACTTTTGGTCCAGTATTTTAGAAAGTGCTCCCCCCTGCTTTTAGCAAAACACCAGTAAAAAGATTATTTTATGTGAGTTGATCCAATTATTTATGCATTTCATATACAGCATATATTTTCTATTTTTTCTATCATCAATGACTGCTCCAAGTACATAAATAGCAGTTCAACATGCATTTCCTGAGAAAAAGAAAAAGAGATTTATGGAGTTAATTTGAATCTGCTACAGAAACTCATGGATTCTGTCTGCAACATGATGCAGCTCCAATTAAAATTTCTAATTATGATGACCAACATTTGGGTTCAGTGGAGTGTATATTCACACGTGATGTAATGTTATGTACACGCATGTTCACTCAGACTTTTGGAGTCTCATGGAGCTGCAGACCCTAAGGCAGTGAAGGCAAGATCTCATTAGTTGTGTGTACACTGCCCCAGGTATCAGTTCTTACATGAGGATATCTAAGCACACACACACACACATATATATATATATATATATATATATATGTGTGTGTGTGTGTGTGTGTGTGTGCATATTATATTATTGTTAAACTATATACAGAGTAACTCTCTAAAGCTCTGGAGCTGCCGGTTTCAGTGCACTCACATTTCACACATCTCTTCCATCTTCCTCTGAGATTTGCTGTTTGTTAAGCTCATGAAGTGGCCATGTGTTGGCACTTTCTGTACACTATTCTGCCAGACCCATATGCTCTGGTTCAGGCCATTATGTCTGAATGACAATTCCACTTATAGCTATGTAGATGAAGGGGTTGTTGGCACCCCCACTCTGATGTGACATGGCCAGAGGCTGATGTTACTTTCATACTTTTCACAACAGCAAAAACACTGGATTTACAGTAGGATTTAATGTACATGATGTTTGACAATTGGATCAGATTCCGATGCTCACGTCAGGGGAATTTGCTAATCCAGTCCAGATGCGGTTGATGGATCTTAAAAACGCTTTATAACCATGTTCCCTGAGGTGTTCTGTAGGAGGTGTGCTGGACTCGAGATTAGCAGCCATGTCCACCTACAGAGCATGGACAAAATAACAGGAACAACATGCAATGTAATTCAATGCAATAAATAACTACAGCAATAAAAACTAGTTTATATATTTCTTCAGAAATAATCTGACAATATTGATCATATTGCATTAAAATCTGCCCATGTTATTATGTCCACTCTTTGAATGTTAGTTTAACATGCTCAAATGTATCAAAACTATGCTTTAAACTCAGCACACCATGTGTTAAGCCTGTTTTCCATTTTACGGTAAGATTGTCCTTTTGCATATATCTCACAAATGTTCTTGGCACATTCACATAAATGCAACGTACCAGTTTCATTTGGGCATTTCATTTTAATCAACTTGAATTCAAGCCGCATGTGCAGTAGCTGGCATTCAGAGAAAAGCCCTCAGTGAATAATTATTGTCCTTAGTGAAGCAAATTTCAATTTTGTTCGCTTCGCAAAACAGCTCTGTAGAGAGTTTCACTGTCCAATTAAATATTCACACATCCCAAAGAAAGGGAAAGGTTTAGGAAACGGGGGACCTAAATAGTAAAAGAAACGTTCTAGAATTATTATGTAATGTCTACTGCAGACTAGAATATAGGATTTTATAGCATTTGGAGCTAGTGAACAGCGATAAACCCCTCTTTCTTTTGGCCTAATTCTATATTAACTGTTGTGGTAGTGCCATAATTGCATAAGTATGATAGATTTGACTGTTATTGTCACAGCTATGATGTTTACAGTTGATTCAGGTCATTGAATTACTTGTGAGCAGCTGAGGGGATTTACTAAATTACCTTTAAATAAGTATCTATTGTCACATGGAGTAAAAAAAAGCATTGCTTTTTTTCTTGCAGTGTATCCCAAAGTGTATTAAAGAGGTTTGAGTGAAAACAACAGTAACACATCACACTCAACTATCTGTGCTGTATCTTGATGATGTGTGAGTTGTGTGACAACCTTTCAAGGACATGAAAGACGACTTTGAGCTTAAATGAATCCAAAAATTCTGTTTTTCAAAATAGTCATATCTGTCTGAGTGGCATGAAAAATCAATGGCATGTGTGGCACCTTTGCAGTGTGCAACAATCATTCAGAGGCGCAGGATCATAAGGTGCTGTTTTTTTACCTTTGAATAAATTACAATTCATCTGAGTGCAGAACTCACAACAGGGAAGTAGTTTCCTGGCTCCACCAAAACTGTTGAAGACACAGCTATTACAGCACCTGCGGGTGCCAAAATCTCATTAACTACTTCACTGCATGTTGGCATAACAATGTAATGATGTGTGCTCACAAAATTTCTTTTTAATTATTCATTGTTTGCAATAAAGTTCTCTGGTCTGTCCAGTGAGGAGGGTACAAAAGAGCTTAAATGACATTTTGTATTCTCCCATCTTCCCAGAACAGGGACTGAAAGGAGAGCACTTTTTTTTTTTTTTTTTTTTTTTATGCAAAATGTTTAATGCAGTGAAGTCACTTTATGATTAGAGAAATGGCTCCATAGAATATGTAGTTTCCCATAACATTTAACTTATGTTAACTTATGTTTTCATAAGGGGACGTAAGATTTCAATTTCAGCTGGTACATAATTTGACCATTCAATTTTCTGAGCTAAAACAACAAAAACAAATGCTCAGTTTCTCCTTTAATATCAGATATCATACAGCCTTTGTCAACCACTTTTGACATTTTTGATTTTTGTGACAATGCCTCTGCTGATGACAAAGAAAATTTATTGATATGCTTTACAAATACCAATAGATTGCCAAGAGACAGTCATAGCGTGCAGATAAATAAATCCTAAAGACTGTCCACTGTCCTCCAGGGCATCACTCAGGTTGAAGTATCTTGACAGTTATTGAATGGATTCCTATAGGATGAATCTTAAAGAGCTTGATAATATCTTGGATATTACTGTAGTGCTGCCAGCAAGTCAAAGTTCATCCATTTCATTCATCTGGGGAAACATATCAACTCTTATTAAAAGGACTACAACATTCTGTACGCAGATTCATGGGTCTCAAATGTTGAATACTCTAATTTCCTGACTTTTCCTCCGGCAAAACTGCTACTGTACATTGAGTTTAATGTTAATTAGCAATTTTAATCATAGTAACTAAGATGGATAATATGGGGAATATAACACCTGCTAAATCAGTGTTGTAGTGAGCATGTTAGAGTGCTGACGGTAGATTTAGACTCTCATTTTTGCCTCTTTATTTCCTCATATATCAGTGTAAGTTGCATATGAATTCCAAAAGAAACAATGTTATTTTGGGATGCGAGGAGAAGGACGGGCCTGTGACACGCAACAAAGTTTTTCAGCCACAACTGAAATGGGGCCGCTGTGGTTATTTTGGTAGGCATCTTAACCACTAGGTCAACAGCGCTCTGACCCTGCCTTTATATATTAATGTCATTCCACTTCATGCTTATATGAACCCTCAAAGACACAGAGTCTCTGTTTAAACATTCAGTAAAGGTCTCCTCAGACATCAGTGCTTTTAAAATGCACATTAAACATAGTAAAAGCTATAGGATTTTTTTTCTTTTTATTATACCTTTCTTTTTCACATTTAGAATATAAGGATGTGTCAATCGTGTCCAACAAAATCTAAATTTAGTATTGATTGACTTCCCCTGCTTGCTTACAGTTACTAGCTACTGACAATTAAATCTTTCATTCTTTCTAAATTATCTCCCAGTAACACATTGCATGGGTCTCTGGATCATGTGTTTTGTGTTTGCATCTGTTTAATGCCTTACAGTTAAAAGCAAACAACATGATGAAAGCTCTGGGCAGGAACAATTCAGTAACATGGTAAACATGTGCTATAATTTAAAATATGTATTTTTGCAGTATATAGGCCTCATGATGAAACATTTTAGCAAGATAAAAAGTAACGACGATAAGCCTTTTTTCTGTCTGGAATAACCATAATGGAATTTACTCTGACAAATATATGGCGGAGGGTATGGTGTCATGTAATCAATACATTTTCACAGATGAGCATTAAAATTAGCATTAAAATTCCCAGAAAGCTTAAGAGGTGTTGGTGGGCATTTTTCACAGCACACATGCAAGAAAACAGTGCATTGTATTTTTATGAAAAGAAATATAAAGGAAGCTATAGAAAACTACATATGTTTTATTCATCAAATTATGCTGTTTTGAATTATCATCAAAGGAATAATTATGAAACTTTCTTAGTATAATCCTTATTCACTCTTCATCAATATCAACCAAATTAAGTATCCAGAATTACTTAGTGTAACCTTTCTTACTTGTCTTGCTTGTACACTGTTATGACATTAATGGCTTTCAGTGTGTGGCTTCACAGGACATGACTGACATTTTAATCCCCCTCCAGGACCAAAAGAGATAAAACACACTGTTTGTGAAGAAAATTGTATTTTTTTTTATTTATTTATTGTTTAAGCATTTAAATATCTAATCAACAATTAAGATTATGCGATCCACATGCAAATTCTCACCTTTGTCTCCTCACAAATGTGATCCAGTGGTTTCACAGGAGGTGATCACATAGCTGGACTCCTAAATAAAGAAAAGAATGGAAGTTCTCTGCTCCGGACTCCATTACTTTATTATTATAGTTTTATATGTAAACTAGTTGCTTGCAGAAGTATTAATATTTAAAATCTAGTGTATATATAATATTTAATGCTACCAGCGCTTGAATGAATCTACATGTCCTCAGGGACTCTGGCTTTTTCATAAAATCACAAATCACAACCCACTGCAGAACATTATCTCCATTCCTGTACTGTAAGACATGGTGCATGAGAGTGACCTGCTCAGGTCATCACGCTTTGCACCTTGAACAGACTTCACACACAGAGAGAGAGAGAGAGAGAGAGAGAGACTGTTGTCCTTGACACACACCTCTATCAATTATTACTTGGCTTTAAAATTTGCCTTTGCAAAGTGAATGGACTGTTGTTAATTTTCTCCTGCATGAGCATTGTGTCAGCGGGTGGCCCGTGTGTGAATATCATTGCAATAAGGTGATGTACAGACAAGACTAATATGGGGTCAAGCGGGTGAAGGTTTTGGAGAGGACAGTGATGACACATCAGGAAATGGTTTTCGAGTACCTCTGCAAGGTCGGTTTTGTTTGCTCTCAAATAGCTTTTGGGAACTTTTTTTTTTTCAGCGTATCCTCCAACGTGTGTGGATGTTTGGCAGAATTCAGTTTGACTGAATGGCTCTGCAGGTTCAATAACCACCAATAGAAAAGGCATAAGAAGCTCATTTTTTAAAGGTTGCCGGTTGAGTGAGGGTATCCCGTCTTGATGTCTACATTTTATTGGGGCTCGGCTTCATATTGCCATGAGTGAATCCACTCTCACACTCTCACAACTCACAAACAAAAAAGAGAAAAAAAGGAAGAAAAAAGTACTGAGAGTATCTCCATAGCATTGCATTATTTTTTAGAAAAGTACTGCTCCCTTCCCTGTCTTGTCACTGAAGTAGGGCAGCATCAGTTGGAGTTGCTTTGAACACTCTGACATGATTTCAGGAGGCATCTTAAGGGAACACAGACATAAGAAATGATCTCTCAAAGGTGTCGGAACAAAGGCAAAAACATTGAGGACTGCTGAAAGTTTATCGCTCTGGAGCCAACTATTCTGAGCAGTACACAGCAGCTGAGTATTGTCAGTTAAGTGTGATTTACTGAACTGCCCGCAAGCATAAAGACAACATGGTGGCCATGATAGACAGAACAGTGACCACAAAGATACAGAACTGTGCTGCTCTGAATGATGTTAGACTTTCCAAATGTTAAGTTTTGTTACAGTGAAGCATCCCTCTTACTATGGTGAAACACACACGCACACGCACACACACAGGGACACTCAGATGAATGCAGGAAATAATTTTGTTGTTGTGCTTTTTTTCTGGAACTGTACTAACAATTCTCTCTTTCAAGGTTCAGATTTGGGGGCGTGGTGCCCACATGAGACTGCAGCTACAGAGAAGCATCTGATGCCACTTACTTTGTTGCACTGAACCAAGTGATCAGAAAGGAGGGGGAGATGTTTTTTTTATTAAGTTTAGGCTTCTTTAGTAATGCTAGTGATCTTCCATTGTAATCTATCCTGTATAGCCAATAGTCTTGTGTGTTGTGAGTGTAAATAAGGACAATGTTAAACTGTAAATTTGTTTCTGCTACACATGTTATATGCCCTCCTGTGTAGAGATGAGCTGGTAGAGAGTTCAGGCATATCTACCTGGTGAGAAAGCAGTAGTCAGGGTCAGAGAATGGAAGGTCAGGTTCAGGTTGTCACCTCAGCAGTTGAATCTGCTGCACCAGAAGAGCTGTTGTCCACCAGTCTGCTTCTCACTTACAAGGTTATATTTTGTAATTTCTTCCAAATATGGTATTGCACAAGTAAAAAGAAAATTCGGAGCTCTGGAAAAAACAGTTTGTTGCTCATCTTTTCTCCTCCAGGAGGGAGGGTTTGCCACCAAATCTCGCACTTATTTATTCAAGTACAATTTGAAAAAATGTTTACTATAAAGGAAGTTTGCCATGTTAGAGTGTAAAATGTCAACTGCTATACTTGTTTACTTATTATTGGTTTTGTTATGTACATGTATAATATTATTAAACAACCAGTAATGTAATCAGTCTAATGTTCCCAAAAGACACATTTCCATATAAGTTTTTTAATTATTCATTCTTCTACTGCCACAAAAGAAATGTTCTTTGAGTTTTCCATGTGACATTCTATATAGAGTTGTCATCCACAAATTACCCACTCTGTGATGAGAAGTGAATGTGTGTCACTTGAGTAAACTCCTGACAGTAGGAGGAGGGCATTTAGACTCCACAGAGAACCAACAAAGACAGAGAATCAAATGCAGTCTGCAGTCAACAAGTCTACGGACTCACACACAAAAATGTTCAACTGCTAGGTGGGAAACTCTCTATTTCATCAATATCATATATCTGGCAATAATTGAAATAGTAATAAGCTCTTCTGTATGTTTGGTTGTGAATAATCAATTGACCTTTTTATCTAAATAACACAAACATACTGGCAGAATAGTTACTAAAGATTTGTCTCTTAATGGTTTTTGAACATGTTTCTAACACAAAACATGTTTATTTAAGACAATATTATCTTGTCTAATATTGTCTTGTGATAATTCTGTGTGTGTTGACAGATCTTAAGTAAACTTAATTCCTCATGTGCTTCTTGGTAGAAAGTAACATTCACAGTGGGATTTAAAGCATGATTATGCTCCTCAATGAGTCTCTCTCTTCATTAGGCAAATAACCATCTGTGTTATGAATAAAATGCCACTTAGTAATGGCAAAGATAAAATTGCAAATGGGTGAATGCTTTGTGGGAATGCATCACAACCTATCTTGAATTCAGTATTTACATTGGAATTGGAAAAAAGGTGGTGTGTAAAGTAAGAGACTGGCAGTCATGGATGATCACACTGATCTCCATATCTTCCAAACACAGCCTTGTTCTCTGGGGTCACCTTGTCTGACTGCTTTGCTGCAAGGGGCTTCATGCATAATCTACCATTTACTCCCATACTCTAAAAACACAGGGCTTACAGACACACAAAGCTTGAGCTACGCCAGTAAAGCTTGTTTTGTCTATGCTGATCCACACCTAAAACACCCAGGTGGCAACCTCAGACACAAGAGGAATGGATGCAGATGAAGCTGGAATTACTTGTTGTCTTAAAACAAAATGTTTGAGAGAGAGAATAATATTGAACAATATCGAATGTAACATAAGCATTTTTTTTTTATTTTTTAATTGATTTGCAAAGTGGTTTAACATAAACAGACACAAATCCTTCCAGAATGAGCTTTGCTGGTGTAAACACACCACTAAAGCTGAAAACACTAGCTAGTATGCAGCAGCATTGTTGGTGACATGTACTTAGGAAAAGATTAGGTAGCCTATAAAAAATTCTGGCACAGAAGCAATTTCATTTCAATTAAGACATTGTACTGAGAAGCATTTTAATGAGCATGAAGTGCTTTGTTAACTAATTGCACAAGCATATAGCAAAATAAACATTTCCTTTGTTGTAGCAATGTTTGTGGTGAATAAACATCCGAAAACTTTTGAATCTGTGATAAAAGAATGACATTTTTTGTCTTAAGACTCACTCCAGATGGTATAACTATCACCAAGGGAGGATATGGGGAATAGTAATTACTCTCTCAGGACTCTGTGTAACTTGTCACTATACGCAACAAACACAATGATGATTTATTTTCTTGGTTTCTTGGATTCAGATTCATCTACAATATTTTACTATTGAGTTCTAATCTGTGATGGGGTTTAGCCCTGATTGTCAGGGTGGAATGTTAATAGCTTGCTCAAACTTTGTTTTAAACCTTTGCTTTTGTTTCAGTTGCGCAATTTATCTTGTTATCAGTAATGTGTTTTACTTTGGAATATGACCAAGTACAACTAATAGGTCTCCATCAGGCTCAGCTGTAATTTGTCTTTATTGTCAATTTGCACGTGAGCAAAGGGTAGCTTGCAAGGACAATAAACTTTCCTGCCAACTCGAGGCAATAACTTGCCTTTTGAATAGAAGTCAACAAAATGATGGTTGTTTTGTGGCCTAGTTCATTATATAACCATTAGCTGCCTCTGTGATGACAAAATGTCCCAGGAAATCTGACCTTGTCTGACCTTTCACTACAGCTACACCACAGATACTCCACCCAGTGCCCCAATTTTCACAATGCATACACACACATATGACAAAGTATCATAGAGTACATAACCTATTTTGGGAATTTATAACAAACACTGGAAATTCAGGGCTCACAGGAGTGTTAGGCCATCTCTGCATTTGTTTGCTTTTCTCTGGCTCAGTCTACACAGAGAACAATCATTCTGTAATATTTAACTTGGTTTATGAAAGTGAGAATTTAGCAAAGTAAAGCTGGCAGAAGGGAAAAAACAACAAACTTATAAGATATAGACCTCATAGCCCAGTTACACACACACACACACACACATACACAATATGTGTACATCTGTGGAATCAGACAGTCAATCTAATAGAAGATCAAATAGTGCTGAACATTTTTTATCCTTTTCTGTCAGTGTTGGTATAGAGTCAAAAGTGTCCCACAGCTCACCCAGCCAAAGAAAAATCAGGAAAACAGCCATGATGCCTCATGTTTCCTACAGTGCATGCTGCTGTGTCAGTGATACAGTGTATTATTAACTGGAGCTGTCATTTCTCAATGTATTCCTAATGATTTATTCTACAGTTGGAATCTGCAAAAGGCCTTTGTTGTGGTTATAAAACAAAATGACTGAGGTTTAGGGGATAGTCTATCAACAATTACATGAAGAAAAAAAACAAGCAGAGTGAATGTCATGACTAAAGATTCTGCATTTTGTCTTCACATTGTCTTCACAAATCACATACTCATCACATAGGGTGTCACAAAGCTCTCAGGCATCTCGATAAGCTGCCCAGCAACCCCTAGCAATGCTAAATGAGTTTTAGACTCAATGGAAACACAAAGAGCATCAACAAACAAATTACTTTATTTGTATTACGACCCCAAGTTGATCGAGGGGAAAGGGGGTAACATAAAAGTAGATGAAGGATTTTAGGAATCATTTCGCTCAAGTGCTCAATTTTTTATTGCCAGTCTACCAAACATAATTTTCCTTCAGGGAGAACTCAGGCCAAATCCGCAATAATGAAACTACCCACACATGAAAAGGTTGTAATGCTAAACACATTTTCTAATCAGCGCACAAAATCACAAGAGAAAACGAGAGTTAAACAAAAATGGCAGCTCTCCTATTCAAGGCAAGGTCTATAAGGCAAAAGTCAAATCATACAAATAATTTAAGCAAAATAGAACAACAGCAGAGATGGGATTTAACAAAAAATATCACATTACAATATTAACCTGATACAAGAGTCATAAAACTCTTTACACACATGTTCTGGGTATGAACAGCAGTGCCAAGTGGCCAAAAGAGAAACTAGAAATATTTCCATTAACATATTTTTATTTGCATTTTGAAATATCACATCAGAATAAGGTTTCTGAATAAGTTCTGACATGTGACAGTGAACATTTGACATGTGACTTATCATTTTCAGTTAAAACATTTTTGAGGCCCTCTTCATCTGCTTGACAGTCAGTAGCAAACATGGCTTCATGAGAGTGCAGCTCCTCAGTCTGTACATACTTCCATGAACTGACGCAGTAACCAATAACACAAAGAGAGGTCTGAGGAGCAGCACAGCTCATAAATATACTTCACAAAATCACTTACTGCATTCATCTGTGGGGGAATGTCTAGTGAGTTTATGACTTTGTCACAGACAGAAGCTGTTGTTGCCTTGATGATCTAGGTCTTATCTATAGGGGCAGCTGATTCATACAACAGTACTTATATGACTAATGTATGAAGCAGCCATATAGGTCATTTCAAAAGACAGTGACCCATTTTGTTTTTCAGATATGAACAGTTCTCAAGAAACAACTCCCAAGTGTGCCATGCTTGTCAGACCGCCTTCGAGCATCGTGTCTGGTTCACATTGCTTCAGCTGAGAGACACTGTTACCAATTTCATTTCAAACTGTTTATCTGTGCCCTTTTTTGTCCACTTCACTATCATAAAACATTAAGAAACTTTTGATCAAATAATGTATAAGTATATCAAATAATAATTCAAGTCTATATCTAATATTGATGGCAGTTCATGCACCTTAAAACAAATGCTCCATTACTAACTCCAGGCCTCTACATTTTTTCTTTTTTCTAGTGGGTGCACAAACACCAAGGACAGGAAATTTGAATTTATATTCTGTGTTTTCAAATAGTGGTGCGTGCATGTGTAATCTTTTCTGCCACAACCAACTGCCTGACATTACCACATTGAGATCATGTAATTTATCACAGGGTCACATGTTTTGACCTTTCTCATTACCACTTTCCCCCATAGATTCAGCATCACTGATCCACATGCTCACTTGCTTGGAAACGGGGATTGGTTGATCTTACCCACCAACCAGACTTTACTCTGCTTAACCTGAACTACCTTAACTTCATCAAAGGAAAGATCTTATTTTGAAACTGACTTTCAAGGGCGCCCAATGAAGCACACTACCAGCAACAAATTAATGTACAGTTCTTATCCATTTCAGCTTTCAAAGGCTCCCTGTTGTTCTCCTTCACATTGGAAAGGTGATCAGAATGCATTTTTCTCCAGGGTTCTTTCATTAATTGGGGAGAAACACATGAAGCACCAAATCAGTTCCTCCTTTTAGCTGATGTTACTGTGGAAGCTCTGCTGCGTTTTCTATATTTTAAATTCAAACTTCGGAGCAACTCAGGTGCACATCTCATTTCCTCACTAAAACCCCATGCAACCCATCTTTTTTCTTTCCTTTTGGTTTTCTTTGGTGTTATATAAAAGATCAGTGAAGAAGCCAAGATATGTGGTGACACAATGTTATTTATTTATTTATTTTTTTTATTTTTTTACACTGCAGCATCAGTGCGAGTCGCACCTTTGGCAGGATGAAATGACCTTCAGGCCACAGAGAAATGTTTCAGCACTCCCAACGGACTGTCCGTGGTTTTGACCACTGTTTCCTGAGCTGTAGGCAATAACTGGAACCTAGAGCACTTGAAAAGACAAGTGTATCTGTGACACTTCAAAGATCACTAAGAAAGCACTGATTAGCATGTCATATATATATATATATATATATATATATATATATATATATATATATATATATATATATATATGATATGCTCATGTATATACATCATATCATATTAATCTGAAAAAACTTGTAAAATTACATAAAAGTTATTAAGTAAGAAATGAAAAAATGCACAATATACTCTTAAGAATGACAAAAGGGGCTATAATTTAGCTGTTATTTTTAATAACCAGTTTTCACACATTAAAATGTATTCATGTTGTTTAATTAATAGTATTGTAGAGTGACTGTATATGTGTCTCAAAAGACTTGTTTGTGCAAATAATTACCTATGCTTTTGAATGTTTAAATCTAGTTAACAAAGACATTGCAGATAAACATTAATTAGAAATGATTAAAAACAATGACAAAATCTTTTGTGAATCTTATGTGCCTGTGTGTTTTTACAGGGAAAACTGAAGAATTACTCCTGAAGTGAACAGACAGACAAATAAACCCTGTTACCAAGGACAGCGTCTCAACTATTAAACTGGAGCCGGGCACAACCTGGAGCTTTGTCACAGCAGTAATGGCACAAGTAAGTGGAAGAACTCTGGGAATAAAAACATACGACTAATAACAATTTACATTATTTGTGAAGCAAGCTGCGAAAATTTTAAAAGTCACAATGCTTAGTATTTCTTAGTGAAGTAAATGACTTAAAAACAGCCCTGGAACAACACCACAATCCCAGAAGATAATCATTTGTTTTTACTCTAGTACCTTTAGTGAGGTATTTTGTAGAGGACCCACTGTTTGATGGGTTTTTTACCATCTTGGTTAGGCATCAGGAATTAGTTCCATCCTTCTAGCTGGAGTGATAATGAGAGTTTTGTCATGCAGAACAGAATTACACTGTAAACGTCTGCACTTAGACCTGAATGAAGTGGCCAATTTTAGGGTGACTATATTCTTTTCTTCCATTATCTCTTCCCCCCCTTGGCAGTTGTTGAGTTAGAGTAGTAGTGCCTCTCATCAGTGAACAAAACTGACATGGGTAATGAGTTTCCTCATTTTCTCACAGCAAGTTTCTATTTCAGCAATGTAGGTGCTTTTGGCAAAGTCATTAGAGTTGAACTTGTGCCACTGTCTGCTGGTATTTTCTGCACCAGTTTCAGTCAAGTCTCCAAGCAATTCACCCAGACTAATTTGTCTATCACCCCAACGTAACTTGAAAGTAAGTATTATACTAATGACTGATAAATATTTATTTCTACTCCTGATAAATGGATATAGTGTACTGCTTCCTCCTACGGAAAAATGTATCTTTAATTCCCAACATGTTTATCCGCTAATTAGCCTGTTTTTTCTTTTTTTTTTTCAAAAACAAAACAGTTTTTTGATACTATTTATATGCATGTGAGCAAATCTGTTACTGATAGTGTCACAAAAAACATTTATTTCTCCACCTATTGTCTACAACAATTTAAGGTAGACAAACATAGATGAAGTAAAAAAAAAAAAAAAAGTCATTATACTTAGCCAAAAAGCAATAATTAAACAAGATAACAAAAGAAAAGATATAGAAAACAACAACAGATGCATAAAATTGCAGGAGGCATTAAATAAATTCATTCACCTTGCTGGAGTAGCCTTTGTCGATGACATTCCCCTCAGGATTAAGAGAACTGTGTGGCTGAATCTTGTTACACTGAACACAGACTGAGGCAAGGAGAATCTTAAAGCACAAATCTGAGGGCTTCATTGTGTTCATCTTTTACTATGAAGGTCAAATAGATATTACAACTAGACTGTGTTAGGATGGACTTGTGCAGTTCAAACACTCACAAGACTAGATCATCCCTGGAGGCAGATCTGAATCTGAATGAACTTTGTCATATTCAGGCACATATGTCCAACTATCTGTGGATCTGTCAAGTGAATATGAAATTAATTTACCATTAGGGATGTGACAGCAGTTGACCTTAACTGGTTTTTAAACGACTGTGAATTTAAATATCAGCATCAAATAATTACTTTTTGCTCTTATGTGTTTAGTAAATCAAATGATAATATTTACTTATAGATAAATTATTAAATTCTCCAAGTTTGTGGGCAAAAATGTATTGCCCACACAAAAATGGGTAAATGCATATACTGAACCAGATTGGAGGATGAAGACAAAATTACTATTGTCAAATTGTCTGAATAACATGAACATCATATGTCACTTCTCCACTGACAAGTAAAGCAGCAAGTGCATAAAAGAAAACCTGTCACATTTTTGTATGGATACTGAGAAAGGCAGCCATTAGCGACATCATGTAACAGGGTGAATTGGCATCACTTACTTTCTTTTCATTGTTATTTTTGTTATATATTTATTTATATATTGCTCACAAAAGAAGTCTCTGTGTGGTCTGTACTGATGTTGCAAACCTGTCACAGACAGATATAGAGTCCATTAGAACTTCACAAGTACTTCATATTGACATTAGAGGCAACAAAAAAGGTGGGTTTAAGTTTCAACCTTTGAAAACTTCAGCTGAACAAAAGTAATGTATAGCAAAGGGTAAAGTTAAGCCATAGATTTGAGAAGCAACTATTGAAAAAGTTCTGTCCCCAGAAAAAACTTACTTCTGGATTAAGGGGACAAGAGTCCTTTAATACACAATCTGAGGTTTTGCTATGGTGAAATATGGACACTGGAGTTCTGTAATTTAAGAAATGGGCAAGGCACTTTGACACACCTTGTAGACAATTAGCAAACGCACACATATGCCATGTCTCAAATCACATACTTCCATACTCATAGCAACTTGTTCACACTGACAAGTATGTCAAAATGAAATATACTGTTATTACCTAGATGGTGCATTCATAACGGTCAGAAAGTTGAGTGTGGATTGATGGACACTTCTCACCCTAAATGAACGACATCTCGGCCACATAGCGGAAGGGGAGGGACACTGCGTAATCGCTATCTTGCATGAAACATCGGGCCACACAAGCAAACATCAGTACTAGTAAGTATTATTATTGATTATAATTGAAAACAAGCCACAGGGACAATAACGGTCCAAAACGATGATTTAAGTTCTGTTCGGTGCCAATTCACCATTAAAAAAAGAGTAGAAGAAGAAAATGTTGCAATTATCATTTCTGGCAACTGCACAGTGATTTGAAAACACACGTACTCTGTTGAAGTACGGGCAGTCGGGCACTACAGAAGTATACATAGCATACTACATGGAAGTGTACTAACAGAAGTATCCGATTTGAGACACCGATAGTAAATCCAAAATGTGGAATTGTGCAGCCAGTAGGAAGTGAGAATGAGCCTTAAAACACTCTTTCTTGTTAAGATCTCTCTAAAGCAGTTAAAGATCGAGTAAAAAAGACTGACACTAAAGTGTAAAGGGTTGCTGTAATCAATACATGAATGATTTTCTCTGCTGAGCTACACAGTTAAAAACAGTGTGAACACCACAAATGGTATATATAATTTACATCATATTTATTATTTATTTTTAAAATAATGAGCATCATATATAGAGTCTGGTCGTATATAGCGCTTAGCGTGCAAAATCTGAATCTCACTAAAGCTAAAATTGACCAAGTGACAATGACCCTATCGAACTGTAAGTATATTCATGTCTTTGATTTTAAGTTTGAATTATTAAAAATGAGGATAGATTTACTGTAGTGCTTGATATAATAACAACAAAAAAAAAAACAGTAAAAGTGCAACATTTATTTTCTCCAGTTGCTGTATTTTTTTTGGTGTTGTCCCCAAAGAGACCCCTAAGGGCAGCCATCCCAGCTTGTTTATATTCGCAGACTAGGCTGTAAAAATACATTAGCTTCAGACTGAATGCTGTTGTTTCAGCCCAGAGGTGGAGGTGGAGGTGGATAGGTGGCACAGGAATAATCACAGGAATCATTTCAATGTGATATATGGTTGAAATTATATTTTTGCTGTTTTTCACTAAAATCAGTGGTTATGTCAATTGTGGCTGCAAATTAGCAAAGTCGCAGCACATTATTATCAGCAACATTTACTCTATGTGTGAAGTAATATCCAGAAAGTTAATTGTGATTGTTGTTCCTTTATTCTGCCACAATGAATCAAGCTATTAAGGAGACAGTTGTTTTTAGTTGCAATCACTGTGCTTCTGTCACGTTTCTATCAATGGCATTGACATGTCAGCAGAAACTATCATGTCATCTTCATGAAACAACGTCATTTCATTTCACAAAACTTTCTTTTCACTTCCACCTCCATTAACTCAGTTTGAATATTAACTTGACTCAACTTTATAATCCTGTCTCAGTTTGTAACAGGTGATGATACAAAAACTACACAATACATTTACATTTATCCATTTGCAGTGGTGTAAACTCAAGTACTGTATTTAAGTGCTACCTTGAGGCACCTGTGCTCGATGATTTCCATTTTATGTTATTTTTTATTTTTCTTCTATTCCAATACATTTTCAGAGGGAAATATTGGACTTCAACACCACTACTTTTATTTGATTTCTTTAGGTAATACTTACTTTTCAGATTTTCAAGCAGGATTTTATATAACATGTAAAGTAGCAATTTTTTATAAGGCAACAGAATGTTAAATATTAAACCTGTGGTTTCTGGCATCGTACAAACAGCAGTATGCACAGTGTGCAGTCTGTACCACATTTCAGATGTCTGTGAGTTGTTAACAACTCCACCAAATAGTGATTCCCCCCCAAAGTTATTTTCAGTAAAGGTTTAAATGATCCAATATGATGCCAAGAATCAAAGATTAGAAGAAAAGTCCAAAAACTGAGAACAGATTTGTCAGTCAGAAGTTTACTGTCTTTTGTTTCTTATCCCATAAATCATCATCCAACTCCCTGTGAACCTCTAACAACTGCAACAATGTATATATATATATATATATATATATATATATATATATATATATATATCAGTTGGAGGGATCAAGGAAAACACTTTGCTGCCACAGTACATGAGTACTTTCGCCTTCAAAATGATAATTTTACTAATAATAGAGTATTTTTATTTGAGCAAAGTATCAGAATACTTTATTCCACCACCATCCAACTGGCACACACTTTTGTCCAAAGGCTCATATAAATGAGAAATAATAAAAGCTATAATAAATCACAGCAAAAAAAGTGCTTTAACATGAGTATGGAGCATGAGGTCACTGAAAAAGACAGAGGGATCAGGAAAGAAACAAAGAAAGAGAATGAGTTTATTAGGCGAGTAAGTACTCTCGCAGGAGTCACAGTAGGTCTTCAAGCAATTTTTGAAGACGAAGAGGGATTCTGTCATCTAAAATGAGTTCAGCAACATGTTCCATTAAGAGGGATGAGGTGCAAAAGAGACAAGATTGGACTGAGATCTCCTGCCTCACAGTAAAGATGAACTGTCGTTCATTTGCAGAAGGTAATCCAGAAGTAATATTTGTACTACAAAATATTGCTTCAGCTTAAAATAAGAACTTAGTTAGAAAACAGTGGTGTCATATGCCTGATGTTTGTTTGACAAGCCATCCATATACAAATCCCTACCTTTCCATACAGTTTTATTAAAATAAAAGATTTAGAGGGTTGTGCAGCCTAAGCCTATGCTCTCTCTGACAGCTTTCTAGTGTTAATCAGTAATCTGCTCAGTTTCACAGATCTGCGGTCAAATTTTTACAAGGAATCAGGGTCTTCCATGCTAAATTATTTACTGTACCAGCAGTGCAATGAAAAAAGCTTAAGCCAGAGATGCTCGGTTAAATTCAATACCCTTGAAGCTCCGACTCTCAGCAGACCCACATCTAAATTGGGTTCTACGGAAAGAAAAATTTGCACACAAACCTCCAACAGATTATAGATTATAAAAACAAACTTGTGCACACAGCAGTAAAAGCGACGGTTTGCTCACAGTTTGTTTTCTAAGCATGAATAAGTGCTGCCTACAAGCTATCACCACCTGCCTTTATGGCTACTATACCTTGCATTTTGGGTTTGCACGCTGTAGTTTTTTCAGATTATTTATACTTAAATATTACAAGTACTTCTGCAGTTGAAGCACAACTTAGAGCTGCATTTTAAATCATCATGTTGCTGCTGTTCTTTAGTTTCCCAGGAGAGGGAAATGTATGGAGCAGACGAACAGCCAAAAATGTATAAATAAACTGCTTTGAGCAAACTAAATGTGAACATCTGGGCCCTAATCCTTTACTTTTTTTAGAGCTTCACAGGGTTTTACAGGGAGGCAACCAGCAGTGGTCACTCCTGCTGGCAAATTAAAAATTAAAAATTAAAAAACAAGTGCAAATGTATTTTCAAAAGTATATCGAAAGCTTACGAAGAAGAAGATGGTTGCACACAGAGAATCCCCTCACCAACACCTTTATAGTAGTTGGTCTATTAGCAGGCATGTTTCTGTTTCACCAGGCAGCTCAACCTGTTTTGTACTGGCTGTAAAAAATGGCACACTTACTCTCTTGGGACAGCTACTCTGTAGGAAATGGTCTGTGTTTGTTGGCGTACATGAAGCCGATTGGATGAGCAAAAGTAATGACTTCAAAGACCATGTGTACTCTACATGTTGAGTGTGAGTGAAGCACAGAACATATGGTCCTAAACTTAGTCAGTGGTAAATAGAGATGCAGACTCTCTTTAGTTAATGAAGTGGCAAAGACAATGACGCCTAAGAGACCATTATTTCTTTTTCTTTCTTTCTTTTTTTTTAATTTATTCAGACAATACCCGCTGAGAATAAGGCTTTCATTCACAGTGGTGCCCTGCAGATACAAAGCCAAAAGCAAAACAAGCCATATCATAAAATGTATTTGAAAATCTTATACACAATGTAGCAGACACAAGACAAATGACTCACAAAACAGAAAAAAGAACACAGTAATAGAAGTACTATACGCATTAATAAAATAGACATATTGAGAGAAACAGGAGCATTCATCATATAAAACATCACTAAACAGAGTATTAAACTGTCCTGGGGAGAAGAATTCATCTAATTTTAAGGAGTGCTGAATCTTGCTCTACCCATCAGAAATATAATGGGTGAATGCAATGTAATTTTTTTACTCATACACAGGATGTCCAGGATAACACATTCTTGTGAGTGAGCCCAATCTTTAAAAAATGATGATAAATACAATAAAGGCTTATTTAAGATGGCTGTATAAATTAGAAAAAAGCAGCGATCCCTTCATAAGATATGTGATGCACTCACTTTCTACTCAAAGAGAATAAAGTGATCTAAGAGTGTTGTGATACACAAGTGGGGATTTTTGTTGTTACAGTTTCTTATTCAGAGTTGTGAAATCATATACTGAGTAACAGTTGTTTTTCTGTGTTTTTACAATTTTTAGCGATACCACTGGATTCCTTTTGCCTCCATAGAGGTAGAATGAGTAAGAAAATCAGTCTCCTTTTGTTGTTTTATTATTTGTTTGGTTCATTGGTTCTGCAATGAAATTTAGTGACAGCCATCAAACTCTCAAAAGTTATTTGCCTTTTCCTCAACACTTCTGAAATCTCAAGAGGGCTTCAATAAACATTACAGCCCTTTTATTGTGTCTTTAAGTTTATTGGATTAGAGCAGGAGCGGTGAGGTCTTGTTCCTCAATCTTAGTTATACCGTAACTATAACTTCTCTAAACTTACATCACTCATTTTGCATTGTCAGAATAATATCAAGCAGAACTATGTTCTGCTTGTCAGAATAAGTAAACAACATGTGCTGTAACTCTTGTGTTATATAAATCAGTTTCCTTTTGTTATTTAATTAAAATAAATCCATAAATCTGTTAATGTCTATATGTTAAAGCATGATGGAGGCATTACTGGAAAAAACATTTTTGTTTGTGTCACTTTTCACAATTTCCTTTTTTTTTATTTGTTTGTTTATGTTTTGTGTCACTGCCTCTTTGAAGCATGAGAGCGTGAGCGCTGGTGCACGGTACAAGCTGCATGCTGAGTTATTGAGGCGCTTAATGTTTAATGCATCTGTCTCCACTTATGCTGTTTATTGCCTGGAGCAGCAATATCCAGGACTTCCTGAACTACAAGGGAGGTCATGCAGATTTGAGGTTAAGATCAAAAATTTGGCATACAACATACTTGTATGTGTTATTTGTGAAATAAGCAAATATCACTAAGGTAACGTAAATATTTTTTTTTATTTTCCTGTTTCTGTATTTCTTTTTTTGCTCCAATGTGCTCCATGAGCCTGGAGCACACTGGAGCAAAAGAAATACATTCTCCTTTCCATCTTTGTTGTACTAGATGGCTCTTCTGTATTTAAGTTTATACTGTGTTATTTCACAAATAAGACCATACCATTTGTATGGCATGAAAGTAATTTTACTTGAAAAGATTAAAATATTTGAAAACGATTGGATGAAGGTTATGTTTAATGGTGTGATGGGAGCTGAAAAAATGGATCAAAGGGGGTCAAATGCCTGGGTTAAATGGGGTTAAAGGTCTGTCTGAGTTACACATGGTGGGATGGTAGAGGTCATGCGGTGGGTTGTGAGAATGTTGACTAGCATAGGGATGAACAGATTCATGGTATAGCTGCAGCGTTTAGGGACCTAGAGGCCAAAACTCTGGGTGAGGGCACGTTTCAACAAGCTTACAAGATTCATCATCTCCCTGTGGGTCCTGGGACAGCCACGGTTCAGCACAGGGTGTCCTCGCTGTGAGGCAACAATGCTGATCACTGAGCCTCATATCCACCCTACTGAGACAGAAAAGGAGAAGGACAGGATTTGAAGAGAGAGATAAACAGCAAAGAAAAGGGATAGACACAGCTATATAGATTTTTGCAGGTTATTGGATTAGTGAAAGAGTGGTATGGTCTTGGTCCTCAAACTTAGTCATGATAACTTCTTTAAACTTACATCACTTCATATTCATTTTGCATTAACGGAATAACATTTCTATGTTCTGCTTGTCAAGATAAGTAAGCAATAAGTGCAATAACGGGGAGGTAATTATTGTACTACATTACAAAGTGAGCCAGTCCTTCAAAAGATGACAAATCCTCCAACTTAAACAGCCATATAGGTGCTTGTTAAAATTGTGGAACAACTATATAATATATAATGTATAACAATTGTTATATAACAATGTATAACAATTTATAACATTATATAAAATATAATGTTAGTGTATAATGTTAAAGTACATTTCCCTTTTCCTAATGGAAATGAGCAGCAGTCTCCTGTGTGATGGGCTTCATCCATCCACCCCTGCCTCATTCTAATGCAGACTCTATTGATTTTTTCACTCTGTCACCTGACCTCCTCACACACTTGTCATAATTACCAAGGCTGCTAAGGTCATCCAAGAATAAAACATAACTGTGGGTTGTAATAAGCTGCTAACACATATAATAACCCATTGTTTCTCATAGGAGGACAGTCTCCAGGTTCCCATGACTAGAGCTTGATGTTTAATTGCTCAGTTTTGGTCTGACAATGACATTTTTAATAGAGCATCTTTAACTTGATACGGATCACAGAACAGCAATGATCTGGAAGATAAAGAGACAGCATCAGAGAAGAATTTATTTAAAATCTTTTTACACTGAGTTTCTAAAGTTAAAGATAGATTTTAAAATTACTTTGTGGATTATTCTTGTCGTAATACCTTCAAAGGAAAAATACAATGCTTTTTATTCACTAGCTGACTTTTTTCCTTGTTCTTTTCAATGCTATCTTCAGTGTTGTAGCCAAGATGGGGTTATGTTTGGTAGCTGTGACTTCTTAAGTGATTTCGAAATAAATGGAGTGTCAATGTACCTTTTGTACTTCATGTCATTTATAGTGGGCTTTGAATCACGACAAAAAAAAAAAAAAAACTCCTCTCCACTGAAACCATGTTTCAGATCAATCCATTACCAAGGAAAATTTTAAAGAATTTAAACTGTGGCTTTTTCATTTGATGCAGTGTCAAAAAAAAGTCAGCATTTTAAGCTCCATGAAGATGTAATAGCTTGCTGAATATCTGTGGAGTCGCATTACATTTACAATGCATTGGTGTAGTCAACTGTGTGTAATTTGCCCATGATACCAAAGGTTTTGTTTCTCCATCCGTTAATGTCTTAATCATTGCTTAACCCTCGATAAACATGTTCTTAAAGAGTGATGACTGTTGTATTTACTTACAAGTCACTGTCTCTGGGGCGGTTACCGCTGCTTCTGCATAATTAACTGGGTTAACAAAGGTTAGTGGCCACAAATACATGCAGCTTTGTGCATTAAGATCAGCATGTTTTCTGTAAAACAAACCTGTCAGCTTGGAGAGCACTCAGTGGCAGTGGTGACAGATTTATTTCCATATGCATAAACACTCACACAGAGCACCCTTAGATGCAGAGTAATAGAAAGTGACTGGTATTAATTAAAGCACCCATACGTATCAGTACTATAATCCCTAACCACAGAGCAATGCAGGGCTTTATTAGAAACTGAGGCATTGTTCCATGGTAAATGGAAAAGTAATAACTATGAGTGGCCTTGGTGATGTTATGTATTCATTTGTTTCAGTCTAAACAAATTGTTTAGTGCCTATAACAATAGAGGGGGTTTATTCAAAAAGTGCTATGACAGATCATCTTTGTCGAATCATGACAGCTATGCTTGCATAGACTTGCATGATTCAGAAAATGAATGCCTGTAAACACATTAGTTCACAATCAAACAATGTTCCCATAATTCTTAAGATCTCTGAATTATAATGTTTTCCTGCATCACAAAGTCAAATGTTTGCTGAATCTTCTCTCTGGAAAATAAGGCTTCTTGTTGTGATGAAATTATTGAAGAACAGGTGCAAGGAAGAGAACATTTTGATTTTATTGAGTCCCTCTACTCCTGGTGGAGTACCGGCAGTAAAAAGGTTAGAGATGAAACTGAGCAATGTCACTGGACAGTGCTGTTCACTGGGCACAGAGGTTTGAACCTGATCCAACATAAATAAGTATCAATGCCATCAGTTCTTTTCATTTTGGCCAGTGGTGGCAGTCAATCTCCACTGAGTGTATACTGTGCCAATGCTCTTATGTTTATGCAAAGGACAGCAGCCCCCTCAACTCCCACATCCACCATTCCTCCCTGTTAGTGCTGACATACACAGCCAAGTGGCACTAGACAAGGGGGAGTCATAAGTAGTGTGGAAATGGCATGTTTTGGCAAAGGCCACAGGACAACAGTGGGGTGCATTGTTTAGTGATCACAGCCAATTGAAAGGTTGTTTTCATCAAAATGGCTGCTCACACAGAGCTACAACCAACAGAAAGAGACCTTAATAAACACAGTGCAACTAAGGTGATGGGAAAATCGTTTGCTTCTGGTGCCAGTTCAGCCAGTACAGATTGAGATATTTCACATGAGATGTTAGATACTAAATACAAAAAACAATCATAAAATGATGCTAAATTTTCTGTTGAGCCAACTCTCAGCTTTACTTTGAGGCGTACAACTTTGAGCCAATTTTGAAACCATAGCTTTACAGCTATGGTTTCAAAGTTGTTTTTAATTGGTGAATCTTCTTAATAAACAGCATTGTTTTCTCTAACCTTCAAAATCAACCACAGAGTGTTGTTGTGATCACCAGGAGATGGTGACTGCTACAAACAACAACAATTCACGTGACAGTTTTCCCTTTTAATAAGATCGTAGCCATGGTTAAAACCACCATCATGATGCCACAGTTGTTGCTGCTGTGTACAAGGATCATAGATTAAGGTCAATTCAAACACGTCACATGTGCTGGAGCTCAGTCTTGAGGGATACCTGTTGGATGTGATGGAGAGAGAAAGACAGAGGAATCTCTTTATCCACTGGTGGAGACTGTGCATTGTATCTCACTGACTGCTCTGGCTTTCATCCAGGCTCTCTATTATATTGTCAGCAGACCATGGCAAGAAAGGTCTCAGACACTCTATTCAATGACCAGAAAAATGAGGCCATTTTGGTTCCTAACCATAGCCTCAACATGACTTGTAAATCTTGCACCTTCATTGCCTTTTCTTCAGCATCAGGATACTTAGTACAATAGAGAAACACTCCTTTTGAAAGCATTTATGTGTTAATTTGTCTGAGGAAAACCGATCAGATGTAAAGCAATTGCTGTCTGCAAGGAGGTTTACACCTTGGTTTCAACAGTTGCATGTTAAACATTATGTATTTTGTTTGTACATATGAAGGATATGAAAGGTGCTTAAAAGAGGTTACTGCAGGATGTGGTTTGCATATTTTAAACTGTTTTAATCACATTTCAACTGAAATTTTCATGACTATGAACTCAAAAGTCTGTGTTGCGTATTTAATACTGTACATGAAATCAAGAAAAGAGAAAGATGTGTCAGTCTGAATGTTGATAAATTAGACATAAGGTATAAAGTAAAAACATAAAGGATTTTTTGTCCAAGTGTGGTTTATTTAAGAAAACAGTGTTTATTACATGACTGAACTGCAGTATTTAGCCCTAATTTATCTTTTTACAACTCTAGTACAAGTCTATTCACATGACCCACCTAACAGAAACATACATTTTCATGTGGGCCTTCATTAATTACAAAATTACTCGAGCGTCTCCAAAAATAAAAAATACAGATTGATGACTGAGAGATAAATAGATAAATACACAAAAAAAGAAAAGAAAACGTCAAATAAAACTCAATCAGCCAATAAATAAATAGGACAATAAATAACATTCAAAACATCTTTGGCCAAACTCAGGCCACTTCACTGTACCCACAGAGTTGACATTGGTCTTGGTAGATGCCTGGGCCAGTCAGAGAACAGTACTGTATCCTGACTGACTGGTTCAGTTTAACACATGGAGCAACACTGGATATGTGGTGTGAAATACCAAAGAAGGATTATATTGAGGCACTTTTAAGGATGTTGTAGGAAATGACAACATTTCCATGTGTATGTGTATTCCCCAAGAGGAAACAAAATGTAAGACAAGAAACAACATTCAACTGAAAGGTAACTGAATGGTTGCTTTGCTTATCTAAATGGTCTAACATATGTTCCCTCGATTTTTACAATTTTGGGACTGAGCATGGTGAATTACCACATACAAAAAGAAAATGATGAGCTGGAAAAAAGATGAAAACAGATAACATGAGAGAAAAACGATTGTGAAACACTTTGAGTCGTCAACCAAAAGAACTTTGTTACATACTTGCTTTTCGAGTCTGTGAATAACATCAGTGTGTGTTCTCTGTGGCTGTTGAGTCCGACCGAGTTTCTGACTGTTCCCCAAATATCCCTGCCAGTGTCTTAAAGCGGGGTCCCCAGTCATTGAGGTAATCGTAGTCCTCTTCGAGGTCTACAGTAAGAGATTCAATGGAACTGAGTGACTCAGCCACAGAGCCGTCGCCTTCATAAGCATATGTGGCCAGGGAGTCATAGGGAGGGGCTGAATTGTCCATGTCATGCTCTTTCAGTCGCTGGTTGATAAAATCTCGGATGTCAGCGCTGTCCTGTGAGACAGGCGGCCTGGGATCCCTCCTCATCTCAGGTTTGACATCCCTGCGGTATAGGTTTTCTTTAACAACCTTGGGATTGCGAAGTGTCCCCATGTCGAATGCGTGCGTGTCCTCCTCGCCCCCTCCTTCATCGTCATAGTGAATCACATTATCCCGAATGTCCTCTTTGGATGACATGAGCGTTTCCTTTTTCTTCTGTCGTCTCAAGCCCACATAGAGGACTACAATAACTGGAGGAACAAATCAAGAGAATTACACGTTAGACTGCTGTCAACAAACCCATGTTACCAAATTACACACTCCCTGTGAGGAAAGATGATATGGTACTAATCAGAATTTTGGTGATTTGCAGCTCAAAACATGGAATGCTTTTTAAACCACAATTTTTCTAGCAGTTTTTATATATTAGATGTCAGTTTAATCTCATGCCGTGGTTATAGGGGCGACAATGTCAGTGGGTCTGTCAGTGAGACCAGTTTGGTTCAGACTAAAATATCTTGACAACTTTTGAAAAGAGTGGCATGAAATTTTACACAGAAATCTATGACAAGTCCTGCTGACATTCGAAATTCCTTGAGATTTCTCACATTGCCACCGACAGTTTGAAATTTGCAGTTTGGTACCAAATGTCTAGACAATTATTTGATTAATTATTTGATGGATTTCCATGACATTTTTATCCAGTGTTTTGCCTCACTACTAAATACAACTTATCACAGTTCCATCAGCATCAGCCTCACCTTGTGTTTAGTGCCAGTTACACCTATTTACACATGTAGGTTATGTGTAAATGATCATTGAGCACATTGTGATGGTATCGTCAGGACCTGCTTCAAACTGAATTAGGGTGACCATGTAATATCTGAAGCATATCTAGATACACCCAGACCTATACAATAATACCTACTAGGATTTAACTGTGTTTGTAGCACAAAGCAAATCATGTGAACTGGCAGCATCACCCATTCATATAGCATAAGGACTGTAAACAGTGTTGGGGGTAAAATCATAGCAACAGTTTATTGCTTCAGCAACCTTTCGAAGGTTGTGTGAGGTTCTGCATATTTTGGGCGCTGTAAAACCACTGAGTGATTTCTAACACACAATGTTAGAATAAATATTCTTCTCACTGACTCCCGTTCTCTTGCCAGCACAATCAGTCTCTCTCTGTCTACCTCCCTGTCTTTTGCTCTCTCTCTGTTTTTCCTCTGGATTTAGAAATACATTTGCATGTACGGATCAGACCAATGGTCAGGATAAAACTGAAATCAATCAAATGAAAGAGTTCAATAAATACATTCAGTGTTCTCTGTATCTCACTTCCTTCCTGCCTTCCTTTCTCCCAAATGATTTTATCTACCCTGTATATAGTGTGATAGTGTTCCAGCTCCCCCCAGTGGCACCTATGTAGACTTCAACAACAGGCAATTACTGGTGAGCATGTTGCTCAAACACAGCTTGTCACTAGGAGCACCCACTGCACCCAATTCAGCATCGGTTTGAAAGCAGATGAAATGTAGATGAAAGTCTTTGTGTAAGTCTGTTTAATTTACCCCATCATTTTTCCACACAGGAGAATTACTACAACTGGGTCATCCTGACAAATCCTGCACAGGAACTAAAGTGTCTCTATGGAAATGTTCTCAGTGTGAGTTCTGATTTTCTCTGCTACTTTCTCTCTCAGGGACAGCGTGACAGTTTGGCATCAGCTTCAGCCTTGTGAGCGAATCGACTTGGAGTTTTGAAGACATTGTTCTCAGATGAAGACAACCCACCAACATACACAGTACACTACCACAAATGTCACTCAAATGAAAGTCAAACTGATACATGAACATGAAAAAGGTTAATCTTGAAGGACAGCTGTAATTTCATGGATGATTTCTGTTAAACTCCATATAAAAGAGAAATTGAGAAAAGTAAATACAGCTCAATTCAAAGGCCATGGCTACCCTTGACTTCTACTGTAAAATGGGAACTTCTTTAACAGCCAACCATCCCACATTCATGATTCAGAAAATTATGCCATAAACCTACATTTACTTCCTCCCTGCTATGCAGATGAGTTTGGACATTAATAGCAGGGAATTAAAGAGGGAGTTTTACAACAATGACCTTGTGGGGAATATAAAAGCTGTAGCTTGGGAAGCAGCCACAGGGCAGCAAGATTGGATTTAGTTTATAGAGCCAAGTGTTCCTCCCTCCAATCTCAAATGTCTCATTGAATGACCAAAATCATATGGGGTCTATAATTAACTGCAGACACTCCCGGAGAGATGCCAGCCAAACACTGATAGTCAGCACAGTGCATTTGGAGTAAGGTGTTGTCAGAAACAGAAAAAAATAAAGCATAGCTGAATTTAAACAGATCTAGCTGTTTATATTCTAGGGATTGAGCTCAGCATTTTACTATGTTTTAACTTTGACATATTGAGCTAAGCAACATTTAAAACTCCACCAGGGAGTACTTAAAATACACCTGACATGTTGATCGAAGTCAAAAAAATTGTTTGCCCAGGACACTGCAGACTTGCTGACTTGGACAAAGTCAGGCTGGAATTTAAAGCATGGACACCTTACAACATTCCACAAATTGCTACTGATGCTCAGAAGTTTTCTACTGAACTTGACAGAAAGTGCAAAACATTGGCAACTGTAAAACAACTGTGATATCAGCATCAATACCAACAACAAAAAAAAAAATACATTTAGGTCAGAATGGCTTGTATCCTATTGACATACATGACATAATTTATTGAAATTAATAATTGTGTTTAAAATGAATAAACATCCAAATATTTATCTTTTTCCCCAGTTAGAGCTGCTAGACTATAAGGTTAGCTTGTGCTGATTTCAAATGTTTAAGATCATGGTTGTATTATGAAGGGGATGCATCCACAATTAGGATTAGTTGTAGGGTTGGTGTTTGGTGTTTACTTTATGATTATAGGTGTTAAAAAAAATAAATAAATAACTGTACAAAACTGAGGAATGTTTACAAGCCAAAAGATGACAGGTCTCACCTAACAAGATGATGATACATAGAAGAATGGCAATCAGAGCTCCAGTGCTCAGACCCACAGGGAGAAAGATGGCCTCTGCACTGCAAGTTAACAGGGATCCATCTGATTCGCAGCCACATACACGAATGGTCAAGGTGCCGGTGCTGCTCTTAGGTGGATAACCATTATCCTCAATCACCACAGGAAGGAAATAGATCTCTTGTAAACGTCGTCTAAAGCCATCTCGTTTTGTCACAATTCCAGCTGTGTTATCTAGAACAAGGGAAAAAAAAAAACATATGCAGTCTTAGATTACAATGATCTTGAAGATTTGTTTGTAAGTGGTGCATTACAATGGTTCTTCTTTGATTGGTACAGGTTTTAAGCAAAGAAAATTCTCTGCTCAGTACAACCTCATAGAGATCAGATGATCCTCTAAGCTATGCTACAAGTGTGTGCATCCAAACATTAGAAAGATAAAACTTTATGTTTGATACGAAATCCTCTTCAAATGTTGCCCTTGTAATGTGATGGGAAATTGCAACATATCAAAGACTTGGCTTATCAAAGCTTCTGCCATTTTGCAGCACTTACTCTAAAAGCTGATTGAGCCTAAGAACATCATTCTCGGAAACACTGCAAAACATTTTCCATTTCCAGTTTCCATCTACCTGCACAGTGAGAACTATTTGAATCTGTTTTTATTTTTGATATCTCTTTATGCAGGCAGCACCACTCTAGAGAAACAGCAGACTGGCACTGAGAGATAATAGAAAATAAAGGGGAGAAAAAAAAAAAACAACACACGAAGGGAACAACTTGGGACGACAGCCGAAGGCGTGAGGATGGCAAGTAGAATAGAGGTCGACAATGTATGTGAGAGTGAGGGAACATGTCAGGTTGGACCTGCCTGGTTCTGTCTGCTACAGCTACACTGTCTGACCCCTGTCAAGCTGGGTTTGTGCCACTGACGAAGCCTGGCAAATTTTCTTGACAGGAGGTCAGGCGTTTTAGCACACCTTGCATGTTGTGCACAACTGCGATTTTGTTTGTGCTCCCTTTCCCTCTCTCATGTTGGACCTGTCCACTGGAGCCCATGGTGCTTGTATTTCCTGTCCCTGCCTATCAGATCTCGGTCTGTATCTGGAAAGTGTGCTTTCAGGGCCCCTGGCAAGCAGGAAACTGTAAGACAGTGTGTCCAAAAGGAAAACTGGATCAGAGGTTCGGACCGGGAGCTTGTCAAGGATGGTGAATGCATTAGTTTCCCCTTCCTCATCCTGCCATGTCCCACTTTTCATTACCCATCTTTCTGGTTAGACTTCAAAGGCCTTGGTCAGCACACACTGCAGAGTGCCATATATACCCTTATCATTAGACCCTATCTGACTGCATGTGTTTAAGTTATTTTTAGACCTGAAACATGTGCCTCACTCTGCTTAGAGCAGCAAATCTTTCAGTGAGCTAATAATTAATCTGGAGCAGATAATTGTCCCATTTCATATATACTGCAGTTGTAAATTACACATTTTTAAGACTGAATGTGATGTGGTTCAGTAGTTTAGAGGTTGAAGCTGCATAAACCATCACAAGGTGATATCTTCAGGCTTTATGCTATATCATACTGCACCGATTCACCTTGATGCACAAAAACTGCTATGATAGAGTAAGACCACTTACTTCCAAAGTCCCGGATAGTAAAGTTCTTGTTGTGTTTTATATCTTCCTTTGATGGTTTGAAAGAGAACTGCTGTCCAGACATCGGTAGATCCTGGTCTTGTGCACTGAAGATTTGAATGACCTGTAAAAAAAATAAAAATGGAACACAACAAAATTTGATCACTGAAAAGGAAATGAAATCTTAATTGACATGTAGTTATTTTACTTGGGGGTTTAGTACATCAGTAGTTTACTTCTAACTTTTCTTCTACATTCTGAAATATACAGTTGGAAGGGTTTTGGTTTTCATAGTTATTTCAATGTCAAATATTTCTCTTTACTGGACTAAACCTACAGGTCAATTTGTTCTGCTAGAACATGTGAAATTATTCAACACTGAGCATCAGGTATAACTAGTGTTGAGCTGACTGCATGTCAGACCTGTCAGTGCTGAAACAAGGCAGTGAATTGTTCTCTCAGTTGCTTTGGATCCAGTCGCTGAGCACTTGATTGATTGATAACTCGCTGAAATTTTTAGATTACTTCAATACACAGTGTGATGGATTTACTTTATTCAAAACTGGCGCTTGTTCACGTGTCAAGAGTAGACAGCAGTTGTTGTATATTTTATTTATTCTAAAGTATATCTTCTATAGCAGCAGTTAAAATTCACAATTGGATCAATTTAATGTTTACTCGCCCCTACTGCAGCACATCCAACAAACTCAACTGTTTAATCAGACTTTTTAAAAGGCAGATAAAAACACATTTTTTTAACTACCTTTTGGCTAACCTTTTATATCCATTCTTTTATCTTCTGTCTTACTGTGATACTGTGTTTTTAGTCTTTTAACAATCCTGCCACTGTGAAGCACTTTGTGACTATTTTGTCTGTGAAAAGCACTATACAAATAAATTTTACTTACTTTACTCACTTACGTAAGAAAATAAGTAAAAGAGTTTAGGGAGGTAACAACTAGGCAACCAAGAACTAACGTCTCTATACGTCAACCCTGCAGTACACACACTGCTGATTCAGCCACCTCTGCAAAAAACTGCTGATGATTTTCTACTTTCTTGGTTTCCCCAAAGTCTCAAAGCTTTTTTTTTTCCATAACCAGCTGTCCTGCCAGCCCACCTGTGATTCTAGTGTGCACCTCCCTGCTCACTAGGTATGACCTGTTGGACACCTGATGACCCCACGGACCTGGCTCCTTCCACATGCAGCAGCAACTAATCAGCCCTCTTGCCCTCTTACATCGACCTGACTGTGTTGTTCTGCCCCTGTTTTCACCCTCATCAGTATTTGAATAAAATTCCCTCAAGGGGAGTGAACCTGACACCAGGTGTGATGAGTGCTTTGTAGTGTTCTGCGCAGCAGATGTCCTGTATGCTTCACACTATTGATTTCCTCAGACCAAATTAGCTTTGTGATGAATAAAGCAAAAGCTACAACTAACAATTAGACTCACATTTAATCTTTCCTATTGGAAGAGCAGTTAAGTTGTTCTATTATACAGATTTCCCAGGTTCAACTCCAATTCCACGTCGTTGGAACACGTCATCACACTATAACTATACAAACTGTCTTAAAACACAAAAACAAAACAACAAAATGTATTTTCATGTTGATAGCTCATCAACTAGCAGTGCTAAAAAAAAACAATATTTTGCATCTTTTGAATCAATGATATTTTCTAATTATAACAATAATTATAATCTATCATGCTCAAATGCTTGATTTCTTGCATTGAAAAGTGTGTCTGCTCTCCCCACCTGTTCTCAGACACAAGTAGAGCCGTGGCTGCTGTAACTGCTTATTACTGGGTGCCATTGTACATGTGAAATGGCTTTAAGTGCATTCTGCTTTTGCACCCAGCTGCATTGTAAGTGAAGCTAGATAAGAGTGCCAGCTAAATGCTGTAAATGTAAATGTAATTATTGCAGCGTAACAAACTGATTCAGCAGGGTGGCATTATAAAAAGCAAAAGAAATACATTTAAGAGCTGGGAAGACATTATAGCACTGTCTGCCCTAACTATATCTAATTCTAAGAACTCCACACTTGCAAATGCTTGTTGTGTATTTCCTTTGTGGCTGCTTTTTCTCATTTCACACTTGACCAGTTGACCAGTCGGGCTTCTGAGTACAGTAAATAATAAAATAAGGGGGGATCTGTACTGTATTACTTTGCCAAAGCACTGACCCTTTTTTTTTCCTCCCACACATTTACATGATAACCAGCAGTTCCCTCTCTCTTGCCCGGCCATGTCGTGTCTACAGATTATTTTATCACAGGAGGTTGTGCCACAGCATGAAACACTCTAAAACAAGTGGTCTGTATGGTTTTGAGCAGTGTGTGCTCAGATAATCATCAGGGGAGGGATGTGGTGGATTTTACAGGAGAGGATCTGCAATTTTTTATCATCCGCCAGCTGTGTGCAACACCTGGTGGAACCATACTGAGGAAACACCGGAGGAGAGTGTAAACTCTTCTTGCACTGCAGGGCAAGAAAGAAGAAGATAAAAAGCAAATAACAGCAAAAACTAAAAAGCAAATATAAAGGTTTTAGAGTAAAGGAGTATGAAAGACAATAGAGGAGAATTAGGTAACTTTTAACGCAAAGCATGTATTTTATGATGAATATAGTTGATATTCATATAGGACAGTCATTGTTCAGTCATGCCCTGCTCCTTCACTTTGACTTTCTCCATACACCCAGTGGGTTAAATCACCTTTATGATTTCAGCTGTACGTTGAGTTGAACAGCTTAGAAGTGAGGTGTTTAAAGTAGAAGTCATATAAAGATCTGTGGTTTCTTAGAGTAAACCTATACTCTCATGTTTTAAGATAAAAAGAAAGGCACAGTTATAGTTATATATTCATAGTTATCTAAATATTGAGGCTTCAGGCGTCAACATCACACAAGTGGAAGCTGCATATTTTATCCAACAGGTTTTCAAACCCGCTGTGATGTGACAAAACAACAATATGAAAATCATCTTCCAGCATAGAAATTCTACACAAATTTCAGCCTGCAGAGTGCAGAGTAGTTTGGAAGCAAACTGTGGATGTGGTTTGATCAAATTTAATTGACAGAGCATTGGTAACAACAGCCAAAAAAAAAGTTTTTTCCAACTCAGCCCCACAACCATCAAAACAATGAGAGGAGCACAGAAAAACAAGTTTAGTAATCATTCTTTGGCAAACTTTGGCAGAATATGTGTGCTCATGAGATTGAAAGAAAAGGTGACCGGGGCCTAAACAAATACTTATATACTTATATTTTCATTTGTCATTTCAATTGTTTTCCAGCAAACAAAATTGGCCTCCCATCACCTTTTCAAAGAGACTTGACTCAACCTTGAAGGTGGAAAATGCGGCATATTGCAAATTCACAAACCAGCCAAGGATGACAGCGATGCCTTCAAATGGAGGACGCAGCCGATGTTTTGATTGCGATGGGCCTGAGGACTGGTGAACAACCATCCTCAAGCGTGATGAGGAGTCTACAGCGATTTGATAGACTGCCAAAGAAGCTGTTCACTCACAACGCTAACTGCATATAGATGCTAGTTAATGGGCTAATTTACAGGCACAGGTGGTTTACAGTGTGCACAGACAAATTGTCCAATGCATCTCAAACACATCATTTAAAATCTTCTTCAGGTTGCTGATATGAAAAGCCTTGTGCTTTATGATTTCTTCTCCTGTTGAATTGAACTGTATGACACAATCAGTTCATGATTTAGATTCACATTCTGTGCCGAGGGTCTCCCTGCAAAGAGTTTTAATCATAAGAGCCTGATTTAAAACAATGTGTTTGTTCCTATCTTGTAAACAGTGGTACCATGCTAGAGTTTAAATAAATTAACACTTTTCCACTTTTCACTTTTCAAGTTCAACTTAATGCCTTTAGGGTGGTTTTCAGCAACAGCCTTAAGCCATATCAGCCCAATGAGGAGATAAACAACACTCCAATCAACAGTTGTCATCATGTGAAAACTCAACACATCTCAACACCATAAAATTTGCAGCGTTAAATGCCTTGAGCTCAAATTATGCGTGCAAAAAGAGGCAGTTAGAAAAGAGTACATGTTAACCTACCTGCCCTACTTTGGCATTTTCACACACAAAGGTCTCATAGGGACTGGCAAGTTGAGGTGGGAATTCATTAATGTCCAACACGTGAACGGTGACGGCCACTCGACTAGTCAGAACTGGACTATCTGGAGAGACAAAAACAGAGTTGTTAAAATGAAGTATGAAGTACTCAACAGTATTAGATGAAAACATGGGGATTTTTTTAACAGTACTGACATCATGTGGATATCTAAAGTACTACCACATAATGACCCAGAGCATAAAACTTTATCATTGTTGAAGCACAATGGCCAAATGGTTAAAGAGGCTGTCATGCTCGACTGTCCGGAGTGTCCCTGAACAGATGCTATGCTCCCTATAACTGTTAAGCCACTGTACGACGCTCTTGTTAAATGCTGATGTGTCTGGAACATGTTGATACATAAATAACATCCGGACGCCACTGTTTTATGACACTTTTGATTGATGATGAAAGGGAGAATTAAATAAAAACACACAATAAATGTACCCCATGCACTGCCAAAAAATAAAGCATGTCTAACATTTTGGAATATGGCTCTATAGAGAGGATATTGTCTTAACAAGTTTTTTTTTGTCCTTAGGTTTTGTTATGGGTTGTAGACATAAGATGTGCAGCCCATAATAATTATAGTGTTAAAGCCCCCTTGAGAGGAACTAACTTGAATCCAGGGTTGTTTGTTACAATCTTTCCTTATTACAGGGGCACAGCAGGGAAATGTTCTTTTTGTGTGGGAGACCAAGTAAGGTAAACTTTATGGATTTGATGTGGGAATAGGCTTTCCTCTGCCGTCGGGAGGGTTGGGGTGTGGGGTTAGTGTGCACTTGTTTGTGTGAGTACTAATGCGTGGGTGCGTAAGTTTGTGTGTAGGTTGGTGGTTGAGAAGATGATTGGAGGGAGAGGCAGGGGAGAGGAGGATGGGGTGTAGAGTTGTCTCTAAGGAGAATGGAGACGCAGCCGCGGCTCAGTTGGTAACCTGTCTCTGACCTTGATGGAAAAAGCAATCTCCCCACCGAGGTAAAAATGACACTGAGCATGGGATTTGCTGCTTCACACTGACTGAACTCCTAACATTAATGCTCAAGCCCCAAAAGTGCTGATCTTTTTCTTCCCAATCCTGGATTCTTTTTAGTAGTAAATTCACGGGTTTCTTTCAGATCAGTGAAATCTACAAAATGTGTCTTAAAATTCCTTAAATCAGATACAAGAGTTTATCATTTCTCTCTTGTCTCATCATAAAAACTCTTCATGACCCCTGAGTAACTCTCAGTATATGATCAGTGATATATCTTTCAGCCCACTAGATGGAGCAATGGTATAGTGGTTGCGTTCAAATTTGACTGGCATCAGCATTTCAGTTTAATAACACATGCACTGTGTATTTCATTAAATCAAAATCCTGTATTGCATTGCTTGAGTGGTTAGCCATAAAGTTGCCAACTTTATATTGCTTCTCTACTGGATATTACTTTTTGTTAAATTTTTAATTTTCATTTTTAATAATAATTATAAAAATAAAATAAAAAAACTCAATCTTTGCAAGCCATCGACCACAAATCTATAAAGTGTACTGAAAAACAGAAATAAAAAGATTCTCCGTGAATAACAATCTCTTAAAAGTGCAACTGTGACCAGAATAAATGAGCAAACTTGCAACAGAAATGTTGAACGTGAAAGTAAATTCAGTCGCTGTAAATAGACAGAAAGTATGCTTCCTCATTGCCTCCTGCCAAGGTTATTATTGCGTTTAATAGATCTTCTGCTCTCTTTGACTCTTAAAAATTGCCACTGGGCTTAAATGCCAAAAAGCAAACCGTTAATCTAGCCCCGGCTCTTATTTAGCACGCCTTCTGCTGTGTACTGTGTCTCAGGAGAGCAGCAGACACTGCTCTCATTTTGCTGCATGACTGCAGTGTCTAGCAATGACCGAACAAATCTCCGAGGCTTTGTGAAGTGAAAAGTCTCAAATTCAGGTGTTGTGCTAATCGTTCATGGGTACAAGTAGCTTTATTTAAGGAATTTGTCATCTGGCAACTCTGGAAATATTGTTGAATGTTTTCTTCTGAGTCATTGTAATTGGCAATAAAAGGTATGTAGGTGGATAAATGTTAAAGAGTAATAGCAGCAAGGACAAACAGCAGAAGCAGAGACAGGTCAAATACTGAGGTCTGCAATAATTTATTGTTTATTGAAAACGGCTACTGCTGTGTAAGCCTGTAGAAAACTCAGAACATTTTTTTTTTTTTTCATGTGTGTAACCTCTCAAACTTATAAACATTATTTGTATGGGCATTAAAAGCCTCTTTGCTTTAGAATGCATTGCTGTTCTTCACAGCTAAAAACCCAAATAACAGACATTGGACAAAAGTCCAATGATGATAATAGAGTGTATTTCAGAGGAGCCATAACAGCTATCCAACACTCAGAACACAAAGTTCTGCCAAATCTCTCCCAAGGTCAAAAACAGATTTGAACTCACAAGTTGGGACCCAAACCCCAGGGTGTTGGGTTTATCTCTATGCTTACTGCACCAAAGCAGCCATTATTTTTTAAACACTGTCTCTGGATGTGATTTTTTTTTCTTTCTTTCTTTCTTTCGTTTTTCTGTCATGACAGAAATTGTCTCTAGACAAACATTGGTTTCTCGAGAGGGGAATCAGAGAGGGCAGGGGGCCGCTTCAGAGGCTGACTTGGGGAAAGGTGATAAGAACAGAATGACATGTAGGTGGGCGAGGTGCAAGATGAAGAAATACTGCCGGATTCCTGAGTCAAGTATGATCGTCTGAACATGTAACACCCTTGTAAAACCTCCATCTCCCTCTGCACTGTTTTCTTTCAGGCTTCCTCATCCGCTGGTTCCTTGACACTTACACACAAAGAAGCCTCACAAAGAAACACACACACACACATACAAAACAGAATTAGCATGTCACTGCCATGACCTTGAGGGGAAGTGAGTAATATCAGTTTCCAAGGCGACAATGACTCAAGTTTTAACAGCCCATATTTCACAGTCTATCCTAATGAATATACAGCGTGGGTAATTTTGATTGAGCACCAGCCTGCCTCTGGGATAATGACTTTGACGGTTCTTAGCAGATTTGATGACTTGATGACGATGGATTTGCTTATTTATCCGGAAATTTGCTCCACTTCCTTCATAAAAACATAATTAGTTTGATGACATGTCTTAAAGGCACAACTCTGCATTAACTTGCTGTTCGGCACGCCGCTGCATCTGCTTGCTGTAAAAGTCTGTAAGGTTCACATTTTACTGCAGTGTAAGTAAAAGTTGACTCTGGCAAGAAAAGACCCCCCCACCCCTTCTCTCCATCACCCCCCCCACGCCAATGTCATCAAACGTGTTAAAAAAGGCAGTTAAAAATGAAAACAGAGTTAGTGCAAGTGTGTTAGAGGAGACAATGTCCTGAAGATACATTCCTCCGGGAGAGCCATCATGGTTTATAGTCACCTATAAACCTTTCCAGAAAAATGGGATTGAGTATTGACTTGAGTAAAAGTGTGTTAAATCCTTCACACAGATTATGGTGGAGGAAGGACAACGACACCTGCGTGAATCACAATCAATCTTGTTGTCATACTTACTGAGTTTGGTTGCCACAATGGAGATATTGTGCTGGGCAATGCTCTCTCTGTCAAGGAGTTCGTTTGTGGAAATAGTTCCCTCCACCGGATCAATGTCAAAGTAGCTGTCCAAGTCACTCTTCCAGTCGATGGAATACCTGAAAGAAAATGTTTGTTTAATGACATTCATTTCCAACATGAACCAGAGAATTAAACCATAGAGATTTCCCTCTGGGCTTATGTATATGAATTAGGTGTAATATAATGTTGGCATAGCCTTCATTACTCATTCTGAATGGTCATTCCCAGAAAATGTGCTGAGGATCGCATCTACATTCCAATCTAGTAATGCGCTTTGGCAATGCTGAGCAAACAGTTTTCTTGGGAACATAAATGAATTTTGGGCACCACTGAAACCATATCAATCTCTCACGGCCAATGAAGAATCAAAGACTTAAAATGTTGTTTTGGTGTCAGAGAACAGAGGGGGGGTACTATGTCCTCACTCTGAAGTGCATGTTTGGTCTTGCCCAGTCGCCCTGAATACAAACTGAAATACAAAACAGATCTGAAACCAGACCGCATGCCAGTGCAATTCATTGTGCCATGCTACTAGATCTTAAAAGGCTATTTTTCATTAATAATTTTGTCATCATCAGAGGAATTCCCGCAGGGGAGAATATGTTGTTGATGTATTTTATTCCTCTACACAGGAAGGTCAGAGGTTGGGGGGATTAGTCTCTCGCTCGTGGGTCTTTCCACAGGACTGATGTTTCATTTCTCATGTGTTTTCACATGAAGAACAGCTTCGCTGTGCCACCACTCTGCCATTTTTATTCTTTCACATGGCAAGCCATTTGATCTTAAAAGGCTATCCCTCATTAATATGTATCATTCTTGTTTTTGATTCTACAAAGCAACAAACTGGACTTGAGTCATTAACAGAAAGAGGCCCGGCGTCTTTCTCTCTAATAAGAACTATAATAAAAATTACAAGCTCTCGTTCCATCAAATTTTCTGTTTCACTTATGTTTTGTCCATATCCTCTCTTAACTCTGAGTTGCGTGCACCCTTGAAGTGAATATGATCGTGTCAAAATAGTTTAGTATGAGTCTCTTTGATAAATATTACAGCCAAACTCCCATCAAGAGTTCAAAAGATCAGTGGTTCGCAATTTTTTCCTCAGGGCGATCCGCTATTTTGTGTGCAAGGGGGGGTTGGGGGTGTGATATTGGAGTCAAGCTGTTACTGATGTGAACATTCAAAGTCAGTATGGACCAGTGGATAGAGAAACTGCCTTCATGATTTGAATATTACAGGTTAAATCAAAATCACAAACTCTTTATGTAAGTGTATTCTAAATTTCCTTGAACAAGGCAACAAAACCCAAACAGCGCACTCACACAGTCTCAAGATAAATGGCAAAAAAACATCAGATTATACATGTTTTTAAATTCATGTGGGATAAAAAAAAAACAAAAAACTTCAAAAGCATTTTACTTGTAATGGGTTCAATCTCTAAGTAATCTTAAAAAGAGAGTAGAACTCATCAACAGCTGTGAGAAAGAAATCACACATCTAAAGAGTCTACTTAAGCTCAGCTCAGTACTAAGAGCTTTAGATATGAAAATTAATTATAGAGTTATCTCTTGCTTTGAGCTACAGAGATGTTAATTTGGTCCAGTGAACATTTCACACAACACACAAGGTAATTTAACAAAAAAAGACAGATTGTGTGGGTTTATTTCGCGCAGTCATTGATTTTTTGATTCTAAGAACTGTAGCAGAGGCTTCAAAGTCCACAGCCATTGTGGCTCTTCAGTGTTGTGTGATTTGTGATGTTCTTATTTTAGACAGAAGCCAAAAGCGCAGTCTTTAAAACTCATTCAAACTCTTGGAACCTCTTTAGAATCGTCCCACAATGCAGTATTCATGATGCCCTTTTGTTTCCCCTGAGATAACTCTGCACTATGCTGCTAAATAGCTGAATCAGTTGAGTCTAAAAGTCTAAAAGCATAATTCCCTATGCATGATGGGTCATTGGGTCTATTGTTTTGAAGTGAAGAATGCAAGGCTGCTCTCTGAAGGCACACAAATGAACAATGTCAGCTGTGATATTGATGAATATTTAAAGTGCTAGACACAAAGTGAAGATCCACAGAGTGGAGGGCATAAGCTTTTTGTTGTACAAATCTCTGCCTTTTCCATTCTTTTGTTTTCTCTGGAATAAAATATTCATAATAAAACAACTCCATGCAACAGGTGTCTTTTACCATTTTTGTTACCGTTAAGCAATACATCTTCGAAGAACCATTACCACAAAGCAATCTGTCTGAGTAAAGACAGTTAATAGATTTTAAAAACAAAAAGGTTCTCATACATTTTTTAAGAATTCACTATTTTTGTCTTTGCCATAAAACTGTCTATTGTTGTCTACCACTTAACTTCTACGTCAGGACAGCATGTGTGTGTAACACTTGCTCTGTAAGACTGAGAGACGGTGAAATCAGGAGTGGAGTCACGCACGTCAGATCTATAAAACTGAATGCTGATGCTTGAATGTCTCAACAAATAATTTACCAAGGAAACACCTATGATCTTCAATACAGTATCTTGGAAAAGTATTTTGTACAACATTTTTGTTGAAATGTGAATTTTGTTTTCATGTTCTATGAATGAGGTCTATTAAAAATAAATAAAAACTGGAGGGATTCATTTTAATGTATAAATCCAAATAGATTTGTAGAGAAAGAGAGATTGCATTAATATTCAGTTCCTTTGCTTCTGTGGGTTATACTGATATACTACACTGCTGCTTATATATTTTATCAGCTGGCATGTTCTATTATTGTATCTGTGTTACTAAATAATAATGTTTTCAGTTTGCAAAGTTTTTGTTGAATTATGAATTTTTTTTTGTTTGGAATCCAAGACAATATTATTATTTGTAGCATTAACTAGTTACTTCTGGACTTGAAGACAAAGGGACTACTTCTTCTGTATCCATTTTAATACTATTACAAAGAAAGTTGGAAAACAGAATTCACAAACATGATGTGATATAAAGTATTAAATAAATCTTCAAATATCTTCAAAGCTATGAAAGCAGATGGCCACTCAATAAAATGACAGCCAATTACATATTTTGCAAAAGTATAACTGTTTCTTAGCACTGGGTGTTAAGCACAAGGGATAAAATGTGTTATATAAATTATGCCTGGTTTCTAACATGATCAAGAGGTGATGTGATAATTCCTTTTAGAACAAAAAGTTAAGTTTTTAGCCCCAAGGAGTCAGATTAAAAAATGACTTGTCTGCCTCTGTTAACAAAAGCTGACTCCCCTTTAGCACTCCTCTCTTAAACCATATGTTACCTAATATACTAAATATAAGACACCTTATGCCATCGCAAATTAACACAAGATACATCAGATGTCAAACCTCAAAATGCAAATGCAGTGGTTGTATTAATTTAATGTTTTATCAGCCATTGTGCGATTAATATCTCCTTTCACGTACTGTATATGTATATACTGTGTGTATATATGCTTGATATGACACTCATTTTGAGAGCGTAAATATGAGATGCAGACATGTAAATATGGAGCTGCTAATTATGATCTTAATAATGTGATAATGTTCTCTGTCGCACAATGTCACCAGCAGCTCTTGACCTGCAAAGAATTGATGCCGACAGGATTTTCCATGACAATGTCAAATGTTCTACGCAGATTGATTAGTCCTGAAGCTGATGAGTAAAGCTGACGATAGTTTCACGATTAAAGCTGTGATGACATTGATGAATGAAGACTGGAGACATTGATGAATGGATTAGAGTTCTAAAACCTTCAATCACTGGTTGCAGTATCACAGTACAGCTCCCTTTAGCTCCTTTGTCCTCATGGGAGTAACGAGGGAGATTTGATTCAATAGCAAAGCTTCTCAAGATGAAGATGTGCCCTCAGATCCAGGCCTACTTTATTCACACTAAGTTTTTTTTTTTCCAGCGTAAGACTCGGCCTTTGTGGATAATACGAAAATGACTTAAAAAGCTTCTTCAAATAAAATAGATTTTCCAAACTGTGGATCAAACCGACATGAAGTTTCTTTCAATATTTTCATCCTGACCTCTACGTATTGTTTTGAGCAGAGCTTTTCAAGTTCAAGTTCATGTTAGTTCACCAGCTCACAGCCAATCTCAGTCCATTTCTTCACATTTTAGGCAAAGAATATAGACTAAATGATTAAATGATTTTGCTGGGATGTTCATGTTTGTCTTGTCTGTTAAGGTCCATAGTGAAAATGGAGTTGAAAAATCTGCTGAAACTGCGGATGAATCTTTAAAAGACTGAAAAGGGATGAGACATGTATTTTTCAAGAAACAGAGTTGGACTCTGATGTGATTCAGAAATGAATCATTTCTGCTTTTTTAAGGACTCGGATGCACCATCAAGTCCTTATAAGTTCTATTAAAGTTTGAACTGTCTGTTTTATATTATCCTAATGTAGTTGAACCAATTTAGCTTAAACAAAACTATTTCATATTTAGAATAGGAAAAACACCAGTTTCCTTCCCTTTATAAATGAAATAACTCCCTATGACTAAGATGTAACAAACTTGATTGAATCCATTTTGTACTAACATCGCTGTATAACACTATATACAGAAAGTTATGTGTAAGGATTTTTAGTTTGAGGAGTTAAATTTTACCTGACTGGACTGCTGCCGGCATCTAAATCCTGTGCCGTCACTGCTCCAATGATGGTGCCTGCGGGTGTATCCTCGTACACATCCATCACATACGAGGGCTTATTGAACACTGGGGGCTCATCCACATCCAAAACGTTAATCTTCACTGTTGCTGTGTCTTTGAAGGCCCCGAAGCTCTGAAATCGAGGATCCAGATGAGCATTGGAGGCATCTACCTTAAAGGTGTATGCCTTCTTGGTCTCATAATCCAGGGGCTATAAAAAACAGAACAAAACAAACAAACAAAAAAATAAAACAGAAAAGACCACACATGAAGTTACTTTTATGCCTACAGTTCATTTTCAAATTGTAATTGTGCCATGGTGAAGAACATATAAGCACTCCTGCTGTAATTTACTTTCTGTGTAAGTATTCACCCTGTACAAGCTGAGAACTCTTGAGTAAATGCTGTAAGTGAATATGAGCATCATTGCTGACAGCAGGTTACACTCAGTTTATTTTTGTTATTCTATCACTTTCACCAGTGAATACCTGTTATCAGATGTCAACACCCGCCAGCTCATATCCACCAATTTCCAATTTTTATGTTATTACACCAAACACATTCATAGCATTGTTTCCACTGTGTAAAAAGAAAAAATAAAGGAGACACGCACTCACATGTGATGTCTCAGGTGATTTCTGTGTGTGTTTTTGCTACTTTAATGTCAGCTAAAATTGAAGTCAATGTTAAAGTGGTGCCTATTTGAGGAGGCACTTACGTCAAGTCGTCACTAGGTTAACATCTTGTCTCGCCAATGTGAGAATGCCAAGTTGAACTTATTTGGTTCAGCAGAACCTCACCTCTTCACAGGAGTTCTTGCTTAGGAGTTTGTATGCTCTGCCCCCTCAAGCCTCTGACATATCAGCTCAGGGTCAATTAGTCAAAAGCGAGGGGAGGAATTGGCATCCACAGCATGTCTGCAGCTGAGGTGTAAACATTCGACAGCAGTGACACTCGTACTCGTGCTTCTGCCTGTCTCCTGCCCTCTCATGTGTGACCAACCATACTTGGCGAGCTCGCAGTTGGTCACGCTCCACTGGCCTGGAGTCACATGAGAGACATTCCTTTTTGTGTATTTCAAATTGACTTACATGTAACCGCTATGGCAGCAATGGTATCTTTCTGCCCCAGGACTTGGGCTTCTCTGGCATGTTGTTCCAAAGGACACCAAGTGAAAACAGCTGGTAATCGTACTGTGAAATGTGGCTATGCGAACAGACGCTGAATGTGAGAAGGGAGGCGCACTGGAAGATATAGAGGGGGGAAAAAAAGCCTTTTTGTGATGCAAGATAAATATGACCAATCATCTGTCCAAATTAAATGCACAAGAATTAGCGGTATAATTAGAGTCCAACCACTAGAAATGATCAGAGGCTGAGCTGTCATGATTTCACAGGAATAGCAGATGCTTCTCAAGCCCTCTGTCTCTCTGCCATCACCATGGTTTCACAGTCTTTCCGCTACAGCAGGTGTCCGTTAAAATGAAAAAAAGAGAGCTATGTGAAGGCAAGCCAATCCGAAAGCAATCACTGACCATCAACCACCATGATTGGTTTGATTACAGTGCACCAGATGCAACTGGCTAGGAACAGCTATAAGATCCTTCAACAGGAAATACACTCTGTCCCTTTCAATCTCTTTCAAGAAGTGACAACACTGTGAAACGATGGAGCTCCCAGAAGCAACAGTCTCGTACAAAAACTGAATTCATTGTAGGTGTCATTCAAATGCTGATCTCTACAATCAAGCCCAAAGACTTCCTGCCATGCTACACCCACAAAGTGGTTGAAAATATACAGCAGTCATTACTTCAGTTTTCTGAGCTCCCTGCTGGTCCTTGTAAATTGACGGAAATCAGCATCAAAAAGAATTCTGTATGACTCTTAGAGACTCCAATAAATGCAACAATATTATAATCACAATATTCTCCCTATTTAGACTTTCTGTGATGTAAAATCACTAAGAATAAGACAAAGTATAAATTAATGCTCATATAAATAAATAATAAAACTTTCTCTCACACTATATCATGTTGTGTCAGGACCGATGTGTGTAGACAGCCATGCATAGCTCAGCTGAAATACATGCACAGGTGGGGTAGGAGGAGGGAAGGCAATGCTGGGGAGGTGGACAGCAGGAGGTGTACACCAGGCCTCATTAGCTATGAGTCTCACAGGGGAATAGAAGTAGCGCCACTTTCCATCTCAACATGCTGCATCACCACAATTATGGTACAGGCCCAAACTCTCACCCTTTATAACTGTCTAATTTTCATGTAATCCTCAGATAGCTGAAGACAGGGACTTGTGGAGTGTGTGTTGGGGTTGGTAATGCTCTTTGCACAGACAGACTTTGCAGTTTTGACACAAATCTCCTGGCAAGCGCAGCAGGCATCCTGGAGTCTCAGTTGACAAATAATTGTAGTAAATAATGGTTTCATTTATAAGAATGAGAAATATTGTTTGTTGTGTGCAGGTGGATGCAGGGATATTAAAAGTGACTGCTTTCAAAGGGGTCTGGAAATGTTATCTTTTCATAGGTGGCAGTGTAATTTCCACATCATGTGAAACATCCAATTTGAGATGCAGCATGCATGAAATTCTAAATTGCCTAACAGGTTTATTCGACAAATAAAAACAAAACATAACTATATTCTTGGTCAAAATTGATTTAAGATCTCATGGCTCTAACCCACCATCACACTTAGAACAGCCCCTGAGAGCACAGACAAGATATCTAAAATAAGAGAGTAACTTCCACTGAAAGGTGGTCGGCCAGATTGCTGTCAGTACACTGGAAACCAGTTGCTCTCACTCTGACATAAGTGGTGTTTATGAGACTAGTTCTTGCTTGGCCAGATGTTAAATTAGCTCACTAATAAGCTAAAACGTGTCAGTGCTGAATGATCTTCCACATTTCAGGTTCTCCAAACCTACATCAAGTGATTTTGTACAATAATTTATTACATAGACACTCATTATGAAATGTTCTCAGTTAATTTGACATATTTATCCTGTCTATTAAACACTAAAGTATTTCCTAAGGGTTGAAAGGTTTGGCTGGTGAAGGTACTCATTAAATTGCAGCAAAGAAAAGAGATGACATCGCAGAAACAAATTGCAGTTAATTCCCTCAGCAGATGGAAGACGGAGAGGCCTTTCTGACACCAGTGGAACAATGAGTAGACTTCCATATGATTAACTGTCATGCAAATCCCACAGATTAATTTACATATTCTGTTTTTGGGTGCAAAAACAGTAATATTGAGAGCTCCGCTCTGTGTCTGAGATGCAGCATGGTCGGAGAATGTCTGGGCTATCTGTTGTTAAATAGGAATAAAATGAGGCCAGGAAGGGGTAATGGGGAACTCTGAGTTAATGAGAAGACGTGCTAATGCATCAACACTTGACTTGGGGAGAATCAAATCAGATCTGGAGGCCATAGGGGAAATTTCCCAAGAAAGGAAAAAAATGGCCATTTATTCTCAGACTGCAAGTATCATTTTTCGTTTTTTACCCCCTTCCTCAAAGATGGCCTACTTATGAGCTCAGAATCACTGCTGTATGTGCAACTATCACCCAAATCCACATGTGTATCATACTTAAACAAGTTGCATACAGCTATGCATGTTCAATAACACGTTTGAAGAGCCGCATTATAGCTTCGGTTGTTATGCAGCTTTTATGGGTTACTGCGGACACAACAAGGAAGTGTATCAACTGTAGAATTTGTAAAGAGGACAGACTGAGTTCCTCTCATGTCAGTGCTGCTGCTCTTCAACATCACAACAGAACACACTTGAAATTCTAGACGTGGCACTGCGCCCTTTGATATGTAAATGTGCACCTTCATTGCACTGGCAGTGATACTGAATGAAGGAACTTTTTTTTGTTGCCAATTGAACCTGTTATGTTCCAAGGGAATTTGTTGATTTAGAACAGGGGACTAATCAAGGCATCACAGTCTCAAAGGTACAGTATTATACTTAATACATATAACAAAAACCCCATCACAGTGACAGACTAACATGTGTGAATAGAGAACAATGGAACATAATTGTTAAAAAATATTTAGTGAGGTATAATAAGTGCAAATTCAAGCACTAAAATAACAGTTTCTGGTCTGTCTCACAGTCTACACTCTGTATAGAAGAGCGTGTTAGTTGCAGCTGTTTTTTTTTTTTTTTTTTTTTTCAGCTTGGTGGTTATTTTGGGCACGGGAGAAGCAGGATGATATGCATATTTAATAGGTTCTCAGTTTGTTTGTGTGCTCAGTTCAGTAGTACAATAGCAGAGTTCAATATTCTTTTCAATCCTCCACTATGTTCACTCACTAATACAGAGAACGGTCTTCTGCCAACACCCATGGGTGAATCCAGTCTTTCCCCTTGAAGAATCATTATCACAGCACAGCAAGTCATTAGAAGGCTGATTTCATTTGTTTGTGTGGAACACAGGTATTACCAGAAGAGGCTGTGATTAAATAGGGTGAAAAATACTGCAAATGTTGTTTAATCTGTGATATGCAGAGCAGCCTTAAATCCGTTTAACCACAGTATTATATATTTACAATACAACTTATGAATCATTAACACCCTCGCACATGATTTATCCCCTGAGAGCAAATCAAAGCCAAGGCAAACATGCCTGGAATATAACACTTTTCTAATTGCAGCAGAGTGAGTCAATGTATTTCTCCAAACAGAAGCATTAGGTGACATCTGGACCATTATTTCTAGCAAGGCCAAAACCTCTTGATCCCACATGACATAGCCCATCATCAAAATACTAAAGTGTTGTCCGTTCTGTGGGCTGTGGTAATATCTTAACAATTCCCTGTTAAAATGAGCTCATTATTTCTGGAATGCAAACGTGCTTCAGTATGAAAATTTCACTGATATTCTGAGATAGGCAATTACGATTCTGTAGTTCAGTGGCTCTGGCATAACATGTCTCTTGCGAATGAATGAATCTTTGTAAGGTCACTGCAGTCATTGACTAACAGTTCAGTAAGAGTCTGCCATGCAGAAGAATGCTAAGGACTTGTAGTCACTGTTGTGCTATCAGCAACTGACCACAGAGCTCGATGAGCTTAGTATCAGTAGACAAAGGCTTACATGCCCCAGAGAGACCATTTGATGGTACTCTGAATACCAGGGGGTCCTCGCACTGTGGAGAAAAAGATGCTCACTTTATTGTGCTGCCATCAGTCACATCAGTTTGTGTCCTAGGCTGCCTCCAAGCATCTCACAACACTGAGTGCCATCTGAGAGCCTTGCCAGCAGCCATGTCCACACTGCAGTGAAGTGGAGTGACTGTGAAAGACTCGCACTGCCACTCTTAATAGGACAGGGTTATCCATGGGATGATCCCCAAGACGTTACTTCAATCTTCAACACCCACGCCTCCCAAGGCCACCTGAGAGAAGGCACTTCATTGGCTCCAAGCACCACCTCAGCCTCCTCTTTGTCACCTTCTCTCCTCTTTTTCTCTTTTTGTATACATTTTCTCACAAACAGCATATGCATACATACACACGTTACTCCCTGCTTGGTTGCTTGGTGAGATGTTATTCATCTGTGTTGGGCACCTGAATCTCATGCTGTTCTGGAGTATTGTTTCTGTCTTTTCTCCCTCTTTTGAGTCCTTTCACACCAGGGCCTAAAATAACTCATTTCACCTCCCACTGGAACATTCAGCACTATAATCAATAGATTAGTTTCATCTCATGTCTCTGAGAAAGACTCATTTTGAATCCAGCATGCGTATGATACAAAGGCTATGTATTTTAAGCTACAATATCCTGAAAAACACTAAAGGCAATAAGGAGATTATATATGTTACAGAGACTTTCACAAGGTATGGTCATTTTGTCATTTCAGAATGTATAAAAGGATGCTTATTTAAATAATGAAGGATACTAGACAACAGCCTGGTATATTCTTTAGTATTCACCAAACATTTCTTGTTGTTTTCTGGCCTTCAGTCAAGTTAGCATCTTGTTCATTACGCTTGTCATTTGGCCATTGCTTTTTTTTTTACTGCCTGATATCTCATCAAGACTGGAAAAGCAGCAATACCGTCCATTCTATGAAATAATTTATTGTTCAAACAGTCCAGTAATGACATTTCTGATAGAGAAATTAGACTGCAGTCACTGTCTGGCTTTAGTGAAATTAAGTCCTTAATTGATGATGGGAAGGATGAAAAAGGCTTCTTGCCTCAGAACTACCAAAGACTCTGACTTTAGGGAAGTAAGACCATGTTTGAGCTAAAGCAATCCAGACGATTAGTGGCATTTGTTTCATATGCAAATGTTTATCAGTTTTGCACTCTCTTGCTGAAGCTCTTTTCTTAAATGTCATACCACAATATAATATTAATCACTTGAATATGCTGTTCTTAAGAGGTGGGGAAAATGTCGCCTTAAGCTAGGTGAATCATTAGATACTTATTTTTGACTGTTACCTTATTGAAAATCAGTTTGCATTAGTAAATCAATTAGTTACTTGTGCATTACTTGAAAACATTGACCTGGTCCGAAAGAGTCAGTAATTCAACATTAGTTGTACTATAATTTCATTTATATTAGCAATTGGTTTTCAATGTCACGCTCAAGGACACAAGGATGAGCAAGGATCAAAACACACCATGAGGGACAGTTTGCCAATTAACAGTGAGAATGATTAGAAAAAGTACAGACCATTGTGAAGATGCAAACCAGTGGCCTGAAAATGTTAAAATAACAGAATATTAATGTAAATGTAAAAATGTTTAAATGTTTAAATGTCAGGTTGAAGTGTAAACGTCATCTGCGCCTTGGTTTTTGGACCCTTATGACACTGAGGTGATGGATTTGCCAGCAGTGCCAGAGGTCAGCAGTAAACGCTCTTTATTCAATGCACTCTAGGCACTGAGGGCATTGAGTTTCTACAGTGAGGAAATAGTCCGGCATTAAAATGGATTTCCTGAACACGAGCCAGCGAATGTAATGCCACACATGCTGTTATTAAACAACGCTGTTCCTTCAGGCTTAAAATGGCAGATTTCAATTACACGTATCTGACATCTTTTATTCTCTCAGGAGGAGGTAAATAAACATGCAAACAGACAAGTGACAGTTAATGTGACTAACTTCTTTTAACAACACAAGCCAAGGTTATCGTTCCAACCTTCTCAATATGTGGGAGTGCTCTTGCTCTCCTCATACTGTATGTGTTGCATAGCGGTATACAAGGCTGTTGAACAAGGATGTGTCCTTCCACCGCCTTTTTATGTACAGTATGTCACTCTCTGTGCACACATTTGTCTGCACGTTACCCTGGGAATTTATCGGTGGATTTACCTATTGTCTCCCATAATCTTATGTTTTGCAGATGGGATGTGTAAACCCCCTGCATGCCTCTGTGCCTTTTTTTTTTTTTTTTTTTTCCTCTCCCTGTGTATCGGCAGACTGGGAAACAGATGATCATCCTTTGAACCTATTACTCAGCCTGATCCTCTTATCATAACCAACCTTACTGAGTCTCTAATATGGGGTCTGCCAAACTCTGTTCTGTGTGGCTTTCGTCTGTGTGTGTGTGTGTGTTTTATGTGTGTGAGGAAGTCAAGTCAAAAGAGAAAGAGAGAAACACAAGGAGAAAGAGGGGGGTAGAGAGAAGGATAGTCTGTGCACATTTGCACACCTGTCTCTGGGGATATTCTACCAATCTCAAATAAGACAAGCCTGTGGGCGGGTCAGTATTCTGGGAACATAGTGAACAACTCATAAAGGCTTCGTCTCTAGCAACCTACCCCCCACACCTTACTGGCGCACAGCTCATTTTCTCTTTCCTCTCTTTGTCACTCTGTCCATGTCTGCAGGTATCAAAATGTCACATGCATAGGATCACATATTGTTTAGGAAATTACACAGAGTGTGTGTGTGTGTGTGTGTTTGTATTTGTGGTGGACACTTTTTGCAGTAGTCTCTCACTGGGGGGAATATATCACACAGCCTCATTGTTGGTATGACAGCATATCAGACACTGGAAGTTAAACAATTAGGAGAAAGATGCATGCTTGCATCTACCGAGGGTAAACATGATAGAAACAAATAATGTCTTCATTTACATCATAATTGCTTTCTGTCTCATTCTGTTTTCCACTATTGTCTATTGAGAAGGTCACAAAACTATGAAATATAGCCAAGACTATAAGCACCGTTCGCACATCCAGCACATACATGCATATGCTACACTGAGGGAGCTCTAACACTGTGCAGGGAATCAATTACTCACTCAGCTGCATATTTCTGGGGATCAAAGGATCACACACCTTTGTGTTCTCGTGCGCTAGGGTATGAACTAAAAATGTACCAGTTAACAAACACCTCAGTATGATACATCAGAAAAACAAATGTAGATTTGCATTCCCCTGAGGAACATTTAAGACTCTTACATGAGAAATACCCCAAAAGACTCAAAGCCAGATAGAATTGGTTGCACATTTTTTCCATTACTTTTGTAATCAGATGAAATCCAGTGAAATTACGTGACAAAAATAACCTTATTAATACTTTTTAAAGTTTTTTTTTTGACTTGCATGGAAATGGCTACATATTAAATAACTATTTTTTTTATTATTATTTTTCCAGAGGTAAAATATCGTATAAAGCTACAATATTTGGGGGAAAAAAGTCTGAAGGTTTGTGTTTTCATCTAAAGATCTTGGTGGTAAATAAAACTGATAACAATTTTCTGCTACATTCAAAATATAACTGTGACTAAAACCTTTCACCTTTTAGCTTTTCGGTTTATAGTTTGCAGTGATGCCATTAAAGGTGTTCTATCTATGTTTTTACCATCACTGGACTATACTAATCTTGTATAAATGTTTTGATGTCAGAAGGGAGACAGGGTTCACTTCCTTTCTTCCACTGAAGTTTGCATGCAAATAATGTAACCCTGGCCCAGAGTATTTTGTAATACCACTTTGTGAGCCAGAACATCATAGCATCAGTGAGAGGACAAAGAAGTCGTGCTGTCCTGAGGGTTTATTCTAACCTCTTGTCTCGTAAACACAACAGTGGTTGAAGTAAACAGCTGCCAGTGTCAATGTTGGCTCTGTAGTGATAGCAAAAGTGTACATATTGTACCTTCAAGACCTCCAACTTCAGTGACAGCGTAGGAGCAAACCAGAAGCAGACATACCTGATCTGTGTTGTCATGGTAACAATAATATGACCCATAGGAGTGTAACAGTAGCAGATGTGCTGAACCTTCATCTTCAATAAACATGTGGCTAATGTTGTGGTAAGATTAGAATTAGGCATAAAACTACTTGAGGTTTAGAAAAAGATCAGGGGTTTGGTTAAGGAGGACTTCCATAATTATAATCATCAAAACATGGAATGGACTTGGATAAAAAATCCATCTATCCACTCTAACCCTCTCTCAACATAGACATTGATCCTGCCCCAATAAACTGTCACCTGATTTCCGTCTTTGCCATCCCATCGCAATCACTATGCCCAGAGGTCCCTGACAATAAAACTTAACTATGGGTCATTGCAAGCTGCTTGTACAGATGATTTATGGGGTTGATTTTTTTTTTAAGTCTAAGTATGACAGCACCAGACGGGACCAATAGCACTGCGTAATTAAATAAATTAAAATCTGACATCCGTATAATAATAAAGTTTTGTTTTCACCTACTTAATGCTGATGCGATATAGTAAAAGTAGTTGTTGGTAAAGATGTGATTTATCCCTTTCCTCTCCTTTCACAATATTTTAATTATATGAGAAGTTTACATTTTTTGCAATATTAACACAAATCTCACCACCAAATTTGTTCCCAATACTCAAACAGCATTTTGGTAAAATAAGCCAAGAATTCAATCTGTTTCATCTATGCATTAGAGGGCTTTTAAAAATCCTCACTCTGACATTTACATTTTTCTCCCTTGTCATATAACAGGCACATTTTGCAACTGCTGCATTATGCAACCTTAGCATTGCTCTGCAGTTCTTTTTTTCTATTGAACCTCAATAACACTGACAACCAATGGCGTTTAAAGTCACCACAGGGTTCCACTGCATCCTGCCAAAGGCAAATGCAGCACAGAGTATGTATGAAGGAATCAGAGTGCAAAAGGCTTAACTGTGTAAATAAAAACACAAACAGATTTAGAAATTCTATTTCTGCATGTTTACCTGCATGTGCATGAGAAATTGCCTATATGTGCACCTCTACAGTTTGGTGTATGGATAAGACCTACTAGCTTTAACATTTATATGAAATGCTTCTTAACATCTCATGCTTCTTAAGAGAGAACAGCTTGTAAGCAGTTGAAAGCTGCGCATTGCACAGTCTTGTTTACTAACCTGGCTGGCCCTTCTTTCACTTGATGCCATAGTATCCCAGACAGATTAAGGAGGCAAACAAACAAACAAACATCAGTGAGCCCAGACTACTCTGCAGAATGCACGTAAATTCTGGACCATCTAATGACCAAATACAGGCAAGAGGTCAGTGTAATGGTGGTTTTTATTAAAGCAAAGAATTTTAATCAATGCGTTTTATCACATTAATGCTGGCTAAAATTTTACGATTGGGTGTACCCATTCAGCTTGATGAGACTATACTGAGACTCTTTCATTCTCTGCCTGTTCAGCACTATATAAATACATATTACCCACCCACTGCCACTGAGCTGAATGATTTCAGTTTCTAAAGAGAAACAATGTCATGCTTGTGCTGTCTGCAGTTAAGCATGTGGGCAAAAGAATGACACCATTTCTATTTAGTGTGTTGACATGACTGGTCTAACTAGGTATGATTGATCTAACTAGGTATTCACTGTTGAGAGTGTCCTAACAGAATGTATATTCTTTTTATTTATTTTATTCTAAATAAATGAAAACATCATGGGTTCATTATAAAATATGATGATCAAGCTTATCCACAGAGCTGTAATGAAACTCTTGTGTATTAATTTTTGTCCTAGTTTCCAAGTTTAAAGTGGTGTATGCTAATCAGTGAAATTGTTTAGAATTAAAATTGAAATTTAATTAATGAAAATTAATTGAAATTGAATTAGGTTCAATTAAATATAAATCATTTGATCATTCATACCTAAGGTCCTAAGAACATAAGGTCATGATGTTATTTAAGTATGAATGAACCGAATTTCGGAACAGAGCTTTATAATTTTTTAATATATAGGCTAAAATTAATAATTGATAGCATAATAAGTCATATTATACCCTCACCATTTAGTAGATTAGTACTCATTGCACTGACTAGACCACTCTATTTCTCCCTCTAATTTTAGTCTGTAGCTCTAATGTCCTTTTTCTTTACCTTTAGCAATTGTCAGCCCCCCTTGCAAATGAGATGATAGATCTCAGGGGGATTATCCTAGGAAAAATAAATTTCTCTAATATCACAGGTACTTTTGTGCCACTTGCCATTTTGCGAAACGATATCACGGCTCTTCAAATGCTATATGAGGTAAAAGTTGCTATTAAATTAGATACTTTTGCTCCGTGATTCAAAAAAAGTACAAATAGATAGTAAGACCTCCTGCTGTTGGTCACTACATACAGAACATATGACATAGGAAATGAGCCCTGACGTGCTGAGTGAATGTACTAGTACAGTAGCTCTGAGAGAGTTATATCTTTTGCTCTGAACTGTGCTCAAAGGTATGAACAACATCACACAACTGAAAGACCACAACCCTCACATCTGCTAAGATGTCGAGCTGCTTCAGCATTATGAGACACCACACTCTTATTATAATATATTTGATTGTGTATTTTAAGACATTCATTTGGATACTTAACTTGACTAATGAAAGTAAATATATGTAAATGTAGAATATGCTGCAGCAGCAGAGCGGTACCATTAGGAAGTTTTCAGGTGTAAATATAACACGCAGAACAGTATGCCCATGGGAAGGTAAGGGTGATAAGAGAGCAGCAACACCCCCATATACCCCAGATGAACCCATATATATATATATATATGTATGTATGTATATGTATGTGTGTGTGTGTGTGTGTGTGTGTGTGTGTATATATATATATATGGGTATCACTAAAAAGCAGAAGATTCCTATACTATCCTGTTACTTACTATCCTATCTGTTGTAGAGTAAGTTTTAGACAGCATGTGAAAGTTTTGGACAGCCTTTCCAGCATAAAAGCAATACTATATAAGTGCAACAAGCCATATTCAGCTGAGGAAATACCATCATTTTAAAGGTGTGGCATTGTCATGAGTGATGTCTCCCTGTGTTATATCTTACTACTGAATTATTTTTTACTACAGCAGTTCGCAGTGTCGGTTTGTTGTATAGCATGATATGGTGCTGTCAGGATGGGTTGTGATTTATAATGCTGTGTGCTGTCTGGACCCTATACAATTTGCTGCAGGTCCAACAATATTATAGCCATGTGTTTTACATTGCAGTAATAAAAAAAAGCCACCCAAAGCATGTTCCCAAGTAGAATACCAATGCATACATTTATCGTTTAATCTCTTTATATTTCTCAATTACTTCACAGTTAATGCTCAACAATTCCTCAATATATCTGTTTTATCATGATAATTTCAGTATTATGCACGTTTCCATAGCACTAACTCTATCAGTAACTTATCACTTTGATTCAGCTTTTATTTGACAAGTTTCAGCTTTAAGATTTAGAGATTCCATACCTTTTTGAGAATGATGATGCCTTCTTGGTTGTGTTCATTGGTGGTGATGTCAAACATGGCACCTCCATCACCTGGCACTATGGTGTACTCCACTTCAGCATTTTTCCCGATGTCCAAGTCATGGGCTTTGATTCTCCCCACGGCTGAACCCACTGCAGAAGACTCAGGAACTCTTAGGTGAAAGAAACCTGTTAACAAGCAAACATCAGACTGAACTCAGAGACATTCATTATCAACACTTGACATCGGAAGGAAATACTCCTCTCTTCACATCATCTTCCTTTTATGTAGTCTCTCACCCACCTTAGGGCACCTTATCCACCCGTGGCCAAGTAGCTGATATGCTCTCTGTCTGAAGTTAGGCTTTTAGCTTTAGGCATGACTATATTCAATTTTGATGTGTTTGGACATCAAGGCTGCTCGGCACCTTATAATTGGCTGGTTTAAGCTTTAAGATCAACAAACACAGGAGCCCAGAGGCTTCAACAAAACATAAATCTCTGCTGACTTGCAAAAAAAAAACTACAAACAAACAGAGGATTGCTTGATTACAGCTTACAGCTTACAATTGATTGAAAATAAATGTTTTCCGTGTTTCCCATAACACTCTGTAATGGTTATCTGTTCAAATAGTAGCATCTGCTTGTGCCCAGAGACATTAAAACTAACTGTTGCAGTACAAATCTAGTGTCATCATAGAGGCGCTGTAGGAGGTAGTGAATAAAAGTATTCTCACTTCTTTTCTCAGGATATTTGTGCAATGTTTTGTGCAAAGCATAATTTACAAGCACACATCATTAGACATACTCTTAACACAGTTCAAGAAATGTCAGCAAATCATTTGTTGTGTGAGTCTCTCCATTATGACTAAATCTGTGAAATTCCATTCTAACTCCTTCACAGTCCTCCCAGTGTAACTAACAGTTATTTAACCAGATTCACACGTTCAACACATTGGCCCATTTAATTAAACAGAATCCTGACACGTTTCCTGGAAGTCACAAAGAAACAGCCGATGCCAATTCTCCAAAAACATTATTTATTTATGGGAATTTTGATTTGTTTGTCTCTTACGGGACGAATGAACCCTAACTTGAATTAGAGCTGAAGAATGGATCTAAAAGAAGACGATGTGCCAGGGAAAAAGGAACGAATGAGTCTCTGTAGACTCCTTCTCTACTTGACACACAATGGCAAGTTGGAGATGGATGAACTTGAACATTAATGTCTACGATAAGCCAGCGTGTCACACACTTGGCAATGGGAGGTTGAAAACAGATGCTGGTTGGCAGAGAAGATATTTCCTTTTTCCAAACTAGATGTACTGAAACACCGTTTTTATTTTATTGGAAAATGCTGCATTAAATCTTGTTTGAAGTCAATACCACACATGAGATTGTGCTACACCACAAGATACTGGAATTCCTGTGACGTATATGTTATTGCACTCTGTCTCGTTTGTCATTCTTCAATTTTACTGTGCATCCTCGGCTTTTCCTCAGTGTCAATCCTGGGATAGAGAAACACCAGCTGAGGCAAGACGGGTGAATTTGGGTGCTGTAATTTCAATAAATAATCAAGTACTTTCAAGGACATGCATCAGTTTTCAAAAGTCATTTAAAGTTCATGTCCTTGCAAGAATTGGACAACAACTTTCTTCTTTTTTTTAAGCTCCAGTACAAAAATGTGTACTGGAGTGAATTTCAGGCCAAGAGATGCTAGAAAACAGCTGCTAGATGGCAATGTCAGCAGGTAAACAACAGGATAATTAAGCCAGATAAAGGTACTATGTGCCTCTATTACTCATGATCCCTGCAGGTTGTAGCAACCACCCCCGGTGCTATCATAGAGGTTTATGGGATTGACTGTTCACAAATACATAATCTATAATAACTAGGGAGGAGAAGGCATTTCTGGAGAAAACAGCTGTGGAGTGCGCCAAGCAGCAACATAATAAGTAAACTGAAACATCTGATGAGGTCTTCCAGTTTTTTAACCCGTAAGCCCTTTATAGACAGAGGAGAGAGGAAGACAAAAAGAGGATTTGGTACAGAGCAGTGGAACCGCCATACTTGGCCAAAACCTCTGTGCTGTGACAGCATTATGGAAATATCATCTTTTCCACGCAGCCAAAGGAGCTTGACCGTCTGACTGCCTGAATTTACATTCACAGGAGACCACTTGGTGTCACCTCGAAATACCTGAACAGACTGCACGACTGCAGAATACTGTTTTTGTTTTCCCATCATATGCTTGCTGTTTTTTGAAACAGAATACGTTTTGCACACAGTTTAATATTTATGTAGACATGCTTTTACAGATCAATGGGTTTACAGTTACGTCCCCAGCTTGGCTTTTTATATGATCCAGTGAACAATTCAATAATTTTTTTTATTTTTTATTTATTTTTTTTATTTTATGGATTGGCAGTTCATATAAAATACCAGATAATATAGAATTTAAATACACTTACTCAATCCCTGGTGCCACGCCATCAGACTAAAACCTGATCTAAATATAGAGAGATACTCCATCAGTGAAGTGCAAATCCGGGTGTGTTTGGCAGGAGTAGTAGCTGTAGATGCAATCATGCTAAATAAACACACCTTTGCTTATGATTAAGTATAATGACAAATAATGAAAACCAATTACAGAGAGGAGACATGATAAACACCCCCATGCCCTTATGTATTTGCACAGTGTTTATTTCGTTATCAGAAAATGTGTAAACTTGTGAAAGGTCATCTGCATTATTACTGTTTAACAAAAATGAAAGGAGGTATTTCCAAACAGTCAATATATTTAACAGCACTCACTTTTAGAGAACCTGGGTGGGTTGTCATTGACATCGCTGAGGGTGATGTTGACAGTGGTGGTCCCGGCCAAACCCCCTAGTTGACCACCCATGTCCTTGGCCTGGATTAATACTTGGTACTGTTCCTTCACCTCTCTGTCCATATTGGGCAAGGCTGTCTTTATAACCCCTGGTGAGTAGCAAGATTGATGAGAAATACAGGTGATAAAAGGAGAAGTAGAGGAAAAAGAAGAGATAGTGAGATAAAAAAGGGGAAAAGCCCACACATATAAAATCCTCTGAAATATGTTTGACACCAAATGCACAATTGACTTCAAAATGTACAATATATTTCCACCTAAGGAGTTCACTGGCCAGTAAGAAGCTGCACATGTGCTTCTGACCAAGGCTGAAATAGAGGTCATTTCACAAACTGGAGACACTTGACATTCAATAGAGAACTCTGGTGAAGCCATATAATGATTCACTTGAGGATCAGAGACCCTGAGATCAGAGAGCGTTTGTACTGCAGATTAATAGCTAGGTCAGTAGGAGGTTGGCAGGCTAAAAGGAAGTGGGCAGCATAGGTGGGTCTGCACTTTTTCTCTCCTCTTATTCCATTTAATTTAGTCAGGATATGAGGATGCTCTATTTGATCCACAGATTCCTAATGCGTTTGAATCCCAAATCAAAGGCTGTTGATTTTTTGAATTTCTTTCATATATTTGAAGAGGTAGGGGTGTCGGTGTCTGACAGGGATAATTCCCATGACATTCATGGTGATCTACGCATGTTGCTGTCGGACCCCCCACCTCTCGTTGCTCACATTTTTCCTCCCAGTGTTTGTTCCACTTGTTGATGTGCATTTGGAGATAGATGCTGGCCCAGCAGGCCAAACATTTACTTTAACAGTTTGATTTTTTCCAGCATCAGTTTGAAATGCAGTCACAGAATGTGCTCTGCAAGCGGCATAATCAGCAACAGATTCCACACTATCTGCCCGTGTGATATGTGTGAATCTATTTTCATAAGCTTTGAACTGCCCTAGATAGTAAGCCAACAGCAGCCCACTGCCATCAAACACTGGTGGTATGAACGTTAATTCAGATAAAGTGTAATTACTTGCCATTTCCTGTAGCCATTACTTACCAACCTTTTTACATCCATTTTTCTTTTGTGAAAATATCCACCTTTGTTTGTTTTAAATTAAAACCTCCTGCTGCAGTAGTTCACTGACAAAGATTCAGGAAAGTCACTTGTGGTTTTGAGAGAGCAGTTTATTTCCTGATGCAGAGGCTGTCAGTGTATGGGTTTACCCAGTACTGTGATATACAGCAAAAATAGATGATATACTGCAATAGTGGGTGAGCGCCAACATTTTTAGAGCCCTACTGTCAGAAAGAACAAGTTAGGTTTTTCATCTTGCTTTCTCTGAAACATATTGTGAATCATTTACATTATATCATACATTATACCACTGATAATAGTGTTATTATTGTTGTTTTGTTTCACAACAGTGTCACATTTGACTTTTTTATTTAACATATATCAAATTAATAATTCACTGTTCTGAGGAACATGTGTCCTTTTTTGTGTCTCAAGGGTCAATTCTTGTTTTATTGTCTCGATCTATGGTTCCACAAGTCCACATTATATTACATGTATTGTTTAGAAGGCAATCAATCATTCATATCATTCAAGATTAATGGCCTAGGTAACTTTATTTCTTTGCAAGATTGCCTTGCTGCAGTTGCCAGGCACCCACAAAACAGTGACACTTTTTATCTGACATTTTTGACTCAAATACTTTAAAGGAAAAACATTAAATTGTTTATAAACTTAACAATGGTTAAATCACTACTTTGTCACATAAATACCATGGAGAAATAAAAGTAAGTGCTTTACCTGTTTTAGGGTCAACAGAGAAGTATGGCTGGCCATGGAGGATGCTGTATACCACTCTGGCACTGTTTCCATAGGTAGGGTCATCTGCATCCGTGGCTGTCACTTGCGTCACATATGTCCCTGTGGACAGGAGTGGGAAGACTTATTGACTTTGACTTAATATGTTTCCCTGTGAGACTCAAATCCAAACTCTTTGTAGTACATCAGTTCCCTGAATGATTCCACCTGACACTAATGAATGACGAATTGCAACCGAGAAAGCCACAGTTAATGCTTAACAGTCAATGTCCCTTACAGAGTGCAATGTAAGGGAGCGTGGTAGAGGAACAATGTGTCTGTGATTTGCTAAAATTTTCCATTGTATGTTTTGATTTGCACATTTGTAGCATTACAAAGTGGCCATTATTTAAATACATAAAGCACAGGGGAAAATATTTCTAGTGTGACAATAGCACCATGAAACAAAGGTCTGTGAGAAGAGTAGTATTAAGATGGTAGTCTTCCAAATTGTGGTAAGAGGGAAAGAATAATTACTTGTTGGTGGCTTGGCTCATCTCCCTTAACTAACCCACAGTGAAAACAGCAATCTATTAACATGCTATTTATTTAGCCTGCATTTATATTCAATAGATTCAATCAACAGTTTCCAGTTTGAGTAAACAACAAAACACATCTCATCAGCCTAACTATTTCATAACTATTTTGACAAACAACACACAAGTGTGTTTTTTTTCTTAAGCAGATGGGTTGGTTCTTCAGAAAGCGTCCTTGCAATAGATACCTATACAAAGAGACAGCTCTTTGTACAAATGTGCACATCCTGACTAGCTTAAAGAACATACTGTCTAAATTAAAAGGCAGGATTGGTGAAATTCTTATTACAAGCTGATACACTGACCAGAGGGGTGGCATTTACATGGTCATTTTAGATTCTGGTAATCTCCTGGTTGGCTTTAAAGAACTGGCTTTATATTGAATAGGCTTTGCAGTCTGATCAGATGTTAACAATGGCATTAAAACACGAGGTGATTGAGATTAGTGTTTCAATCCTCTTTAACAAAAGCCACACATTTCTGATCAGACATAGCGGAGAAGGACGGCATCATATTCAACATTAACATACAATAGATGAGATAATCCATGGACACATTTTCAGCTCAGCAAAAGAGAGAAAATCCACAGCACTTAAATATGGTTTAAATGCTTTTTTTATGTGACACCTGTGTACTTCCATGCGGCAAAAGTAACAGCCTTTACTTAGATGTGGCACCTTAAACAATCTGAATACAATTCTATTCATGTAATTATGTAAATTCAGATATATGCATAAGGATTATGAGGAAGCAATGTCTTCAGGGTTCATCGCTGTTAAATGCAGGAAGAAAATGCAGACAGTAATCTTGCAAGATATATTTATTTGGCAATCTATCTGATTTCATTGAATGGTCTTTATATTACCACATTAACCATTTACTGTAATGTACTGATATTACTGATGTTATTACTGATGTTGCTGTAATGAATTCTACTCTCTATTTTATTTCTTCATTTTGAAATATAAAGCATATTTTAGTTAGAAAATAAAAAAGTAGTGTAGAAAGAAAGAGTAGAAATAGAAAATAGAAAAGATAAAGATAGAATAATTGCAGTTGTGCAATCAACTGAGTGATCTGATTGGGAAAGTTCTGCAGAGATGCATAATAAATAAAAAAGTTTGATATCAACAAATAGAAATGCAACTTAGTAAGGAAGTGAAGTCAACAAATTTATCAAGCCAAACCAGTTTGTGGTAATTATGCTGTTTTTTCACAACAACTCTTAAGTGTTTTTTTCATTTGTTATTTCCTGAAAATGAATCAGGAATAATCTCATTTTTAACAACACTATGGGAGCATTTGGATGGTAGCCATTAGTAATTTCGATATTTGGCCATAGATTAGTCTTCATTAACAACCATTATTGTGTATTTGTGTTCAACGTCTCTCTCTCTCTTCTTTAGTTTCTGTTTTACCCTGCAAAAATAAAAATGTCCAGAGATATATTCTGGCCAAAGACAACAAGAGGGGTGTAACAGTTAATGAACCCATTGATCACACGTCTCGCTGGTATAAAGACTTTAGTTGGTTTGATGTTTACACAATGGATGCACCTCCTGCAGTATGTTATTTTTTATACTAGAAGAAAGGGCAATTTAAAACTCACAATTGAAATCTCAACAAAGACACAATATTTCACATATCAACAGTGTCACTGCATAATTTGGCAACAATTATAAGTGTCCCTTCTCATTTTTATGGTACTATAATATCTGTAATAGTGAAGGTCATTTCTATTCCCACAGATTAATTAGTTCTGTTTTATAATCAGAATTGTTTACTAGCCTGAATATCAGTGCACACTTGATTTGTAGCATCCTGTAACACTAACTTTTAAACTTCTAGCCACTTGAAGTGGCTAGAAGAATCTGACTAATTTAGGCAGTTAAGATTATTTTTAATCAGTCAAGAAGAAATATTTGCCATTAATAATTCCATCTGATTAACTTCAGACCCTTTTAATAAAAGGATGAGGCACATTCTGTGAACTTTACTCTTTACAAGGAGAACTACCCACCCTGTGAAAACACATGTCTATTGGATATAAGACACTAAATGTATAGAAAAAAAAAACTGTTTAAGCCATTGAAGCTGATTCAAGACACAGGAAGTATTTCTTTCATAACATGTCTTTGATAAATTTAATAACTTTGATTTATCTAACTTTGATGATGTACAAAGTTAGAGGAGCATGAATTTATTGTACTGAAAAAAATAACCTAAAATTACTTTTGTATATTTCTCACCATTAGATTACTTAATAAATAAAGAACAAGTATGTATCTTAAGTCACACAGAGATACAATTTCTTACTTTTATTATTAAAAACAACAACAACAAAAAACAATCTTAAACTGATTCTTTAAACTAAAACTAATTATTTTATCTTCCAATCACCAAACTGATTATCTGTGGGTGGTGTTTAAAGATAATCTCTGTATCCTGCTGCTACTGACACACTAGCTACATTGTTAATTAATTTAAAAGATTCATTACTAACTCTACAGTTAGACGTTTCTGAGTAGTGTATGATATCAAGTGTTCACTGGGGAAGTGTTGTGTTGTTCCTGCTTTCTACTCATATTCAAAGAGACTGCCAATTGTGGAGGTTTTAGGGTTTCACTGACATTCAAACCAAGAGGAACTGTTCTCTCAGCCCATTCTCTCAATTACCTTCATCTTTTCTCTCTGGAACAGTGGGGAGGTGTACAGAGGCAAAGCTGTGAAATATACTCAGGGCACACCAAGAATAACTGATTCTCTGAAATGTCAAAGCGAGTAGGGGTGGGGGGCAACGTTAGCCCTCTGGTTGCTCCTGTGATGCTCTTGAAACTAAACTTTTGTCTTCCTCAGTTTATAACAGAAGACTTTTCCTGCAGAGAATGCAGGTTCATTAATGAAAGAACTGGCTTGTCTTTATCTCTAGTGTACAAGGTAGATAACTACAGCTGGTCACTTGCCTACTGGTGACATCTCAGGGACGCTGGCCGTATATGGTCCCTCCAGAAACTTTGGCTCATTGTCGTTGATGTCTTGAACCTTGATTACAAATTCAGATTCAGGCTCTAGGGGCCTATTGGTGTTGATGTCAACAGCCTGGGCGCGGAGGGTGTAGTAAGGCTTTTCCTCTCTGTCAAGACTCCTTAAGGCATGGATGTCCCCCGTTGTTTGGTCAATTGTGAAAATGGAGCCAGCCCCTTCCCCCGAGAGAGTGTACTTCACTCCACTGTCCCCCGTATCGAGGTCAGTATGCAGCTGCAAGACAAAAGAGGAAAAAGACAGGTTGAGTGCAAACATTGGCACAGATAATGATTCATTGAAAGCACAGGGGAAGAGCTGTCAAAGAACACTATTTCACAAAGACAGTCAAGGAAACTGACTGCACATCAAAGAACAAATTCATGTCTCTGCAAAGATCTGCAAAATACAAGTCATGAGAAAAATAAAATGATTGTGCTTTCAGAATGTTTCACAGATTAATGAGGCTAAATCTCTCATAAATAATGTATTCTTGCTGAAGTGCAATTATGCCACAGTGACAACTCATTTCAACTCATTGTGGACTCATTTCTACTCTAAGTATGAGTCAAAAAAATCTTCTCTTATGTGAAATGGGAGTTTTCCTGGTAAGTGGCAACAATGAGGAAACTAGAGGCAAACGCTCATTTTTCACAAGAACAACTTTTAATATGTTCACCTGACAGGGAAGGTCTGTGACCAGGTGCCTCTCAGTACAGTTGCAAAATATCACAACTTGGGTCAGAAAACATCTTTGTCAATATAGATCCAGGGCCACAGCAGCTTTCCTTGTACAAGAACAAAGCAAGTATGGGCTGTTGATAGAGAGCCTATTGACATAGTTATGTTTGCCTCCCTGCAGAAATCAGTTATACAGTTCAAAGCATTTTAAATATTTAAGGGCTCTAATGCAATGTGATCATCTCCATATACGGTATGGATATGGATTTTTGCCTTCTTCTCAAGGGCATGGACTGTCCTTTAACACTGTTGAACAGTAGCTTTATTTCAGGAGACAAGAAAATATATTATAAGCATCAACACAGAGGGATATTCACTATAGCCAGCTGACTAGAAAACCTGAAGGCATGGAGTAACATGGATTGCCTCTAATTACTTTGAACTGTACATTCTATGTTTGAGTTTTGGGCTTTTTGAAGCATTGTTCTACCTAAATGGGCATGGTTATGTTTTTGAAGCTTCCAATAACAGCTAGCCTTTCACAACTACTGTTACTCTATTTTCACCTTTACATGTGTTTTTTTAGCTAATGAAGAATAGAGGCACACTAACACTGACTTTTTAAATTAGTAATTTAAGAACCCTTTAAACCCCACTTGTAAATATTAAGCAATAATTTGCACATAATCAATTTTCTGTTGAACTTCTACAATGGTGCCAGTCATGGAGAAGAGAGGTACAGAGTACAGAGATGTAGCTGTAAATTATATGTAGGTTGCACATCCAACACAACAGTCAAGCAGAAGCAAGCTCAAACACACTGGGGGAGATTGGTGATTCAGTGCAAATTGTCTAGTTCACACAAGCATAACATGGCAGTATAATGTTCTAACCCATGGTGCATTATTCATCACTATTCAAATGACTGAATTATTTTTACCACATGACCGTTGTAGAGTACAAAAAAATCCTGTTACATTTTCTGCAATGATCACAAATGTAGATTATATATTACATCTATGAATAATGTGACAATATCCTCCTCCTTCACAAACTAGACAATCTGACAATAAAACAAAGTAGATTACAAATTGAAATGTTTATTTCCCTTACCCAGTACCAAATAAACACAAGGTAAGTTCAGACTTATTTCATATCTGTCTATTAGCTTATGGTAACAACAGGAATGCTACCCTCATTTCAATTCTCTAAATGCCATTATATGTGACTTAAATCTGTTAAGCAAAAAATATTTATGAACTCATCCCCATCCTACTTCACCTTGTGTCATGTCCCATAGGGTGTGGCAGAGTTTACACCAGACACACCCTTTTTAAATTGGCTGCCAATCAAAATTATTTTCTTATCTGATTGGACCATTTTTTGCAGACCTTCTTTATTTGTGGGTCTCACTCACTCCTGTTCATCCGACCTGAGCTTTTAGAAGACTGCTATTTCAAGTGGACCCAGCAGGAAGAAATTTCAGTTATTTCATTACAGAAACATCCTCTTACACTCCACACACTAGAGGCACAATTCAAACATTTCAGAGCAGCAAGTGATGGAGTATGGGCTTATACTCTATTGAGTGTTTGTTGGCTGTCGAATGGGACTTCCTGATTTTTCTTATTATTGCTATTGCAATGCTTTGGCAACCTTAGTGTCTTTTTATACTTTGTTTGTAGTTTACCTTACCCTACCTTTTCTGGCATCTGTAAATCAACACTTTCCTCTTAACATAAATATCTCCTCACACAAACTAAATAAAACCTTAGAGTGATTCTTAATTCCTCAAAAATTAAACTAAAATGACTTATGATTTCCTGAAACTAAACAGTAATGGAAAAAAACAAAGTAGGAACAGTAAGAACATAAAAAAAAAACTACAGTAACTTTACCTCATTTCAGCAACCCCAACTTCTGCAGTACCTGCTGCCACTGATAACTATGATCATTAGAATTAATTACTTTTGTAAATATAATGATATTCAGATTTGATCAGTGATTCAGCACATGAATGACAATAGGTGAGTTTTTGCATAGCACTACATAATTAAAATGTTTCAATCTTTGACAAGTAAAAGGGAAACGTTTTTGAGAGAGAAACTATAGTCTACACTTGCAGACTCAATTTAAAGCCAAAGAAGGCTGAAGTTCTTGGTTGCAGTAGGAAAAAACCTTTCACATGGGATATCACTTTGGCAATAGAAACACAGACTAAAAATATAAAACATTGTATTTGTGGGTGAAACCAAAATACACCAAACTTTCCCTCTTCACTCGTCTTTCACTGTATGATGTAATGGAAACACTTTTCATCTTGAGCAAGGGTACAAGGGATCAACTTAGTTTGAAATTGTGCAGCCCTCACACAGTCAATCAGAGAAAGTGATGCCATAACTTTGAAAGCATGGAGACCTAGAAGTAAACAAGCGTTGAGTCAGTAACTCATCAGAAAACTTCATTCCAAAATGTGCTTGACCTGTTTCACATTCCTCAGAAGGGCTTCTTCTTCTTCTTCTTTTTTTTTTTTTTAAATGATAATTAATTAGTGCCCCTAATTAAAATAATAAATCTTGCTTTGGGCAATTTTTGCTTCTATTATAATCTAGCTCCAGCGGAGCACTGTAGACAATCTGAAAGTCAAAGCTGATTTTAAAACTGTAAATTTGCACCTTAAATTTACATATTGGTAGGAATTTGTTGGACCACAGAGCACCTTTACCCTCTCAATTGTGCAATAATACTAGGCTTGCTGGTTAATAGCGAAACATTTCACGTGGAAGCAAGTGTTTTACGGGCATACAGTTGCTACAAGAAGACAAAACAAAGGGGCACACGGGAACGAGAGAGGACATTACCGTTGCTTTAAATAAATTGAATCGGAACCTGGCAGCCATGTTTTGGCAATTTGGGGTTTCCCTCTTAATTTCTCAGGGCTGAGAAGTCGTTGCGGAGCTCAAAGAGGGTGTTTATCAGGAGCGACAGAAAACATTTTTATTCAGTTAAGGTATTTAGTGAAAGACACAGTACCTAAAGTAAGCTATACAAATATTTTTTAACTGCACAGGTGTAAGTCGGCAGCTAGCTGAAATAAGTTACAAACAACAGTCAATGACACAAAACCCATGTAAAGACGCCGCCGCCGCCACTGCCGCCAGAGCAGGTGAACTTCAATAAACACAAGGACGATACCTAAACATGGCCTGCGACAACATTTTTTAGAAGGCATGACTCAAATGCAAGTTACCTGCACTTCTTCCTTTGGACTATTACATTGTCAAGTCACTTTTCTGCACATAAAGGCAGCAAATTTGACAGCTGCAGCTAGCTTAAATGCGGCTAGCTTAAATTAATGTTAGCTGAACATTCACAGTGGAGATGGTTAAACTAACGAATAACTTTAATCGCTGTGTTACTGCAACCTGAAGACATCGAACAAAGCATGTTCTCCGGTTGAACAGTCAAAAGACTCTTAACGAGACAGACTTGAATGGACAGTCTGGACATTTATCGATTGATGCTGACTTTGGAAAATGGACCAGGGGGATTTCGGAAAAGCATCAGAGTTACAGACAGGCTTTCAACGCACTCTTCAGTAACTTATGACAATAAAAGGTAGGACATCATTTCCTCAGATTTTTTTTGTGGAGCTTGCTGGCTGCTATGCCTGTTGTGCTTTAATTTCTTGTTGGTTGATCGGCGGCTGTGCCATTTATTATTCTGAGTATGTTAATGCATTGTTGGGTTGTGAAATAATTACATTAATTTGATTTATATGTCGATGTAACGATAACAATTAAAATAATTATTCTACATTTTTTATAAAATAAATGAATGATTACAAAATGGATTTTGGCAAATAATTTGTTGCTCTCATCACTAATCATTGTACTTTATAGACTGCTTCTTTTATATTTGACACGTCAGAGCAATAATTAAAAAAATATTCTTAGGTTTTGAATAATCATGGGCTTGTGTGGATGTATATGTGCCTGCTGGCATGTATTTGGCACTGAGGTGATTGTTCTCTATTTTTTGCTTTTGTTTGTTTGTATGTTGCTATAACTTTATGCTGTGGGCAGTTGCTGTACTGCTCATTGCGTGCAGGCGGACATTTTTGACTGAAGTGAAAAAGTTGCACATTTGTGTATATTAGAGTTTGAAAAGTTTTTGAGTTGGTCTTGATTTGCAGTGTGTGCTGTCTGTTTTTTTTTCCACTTGTAAGTAAAAAATCATGAAATGAAACGGTTTCATGAACGCATTAAAGGTGTTTTCAGTGTGAATTTTTCGAAATCATGATTCACAAACAAATACTCAATATACATGATATGATAAGTACGAGAAGAATATTTTGATGGTTTCATGCTCAGATGGAATTAGGGACCAGATGGTAGATTCGACACACCTGGGAGCCATTCTCTGACAACAAAAGGGAAGACATTTTTCTATTTCCATTCTATTTCACTCTGTCGCTTGCCTGCATTGCATTTCATTTGTATTTATGTTGGTTGCTGTAACACTCAGTTGCCTGTGATCATGAGTAGTTGTGGTTTTGTCCCACATGCTGAGTGGGTGTAGGTGAGGGTTTGTTTTTGTGGATTTTAGCTGTGGATGTTTTTGTTAGGCATCAGGCAACTTAACCTGTTTTAGCAATTGTAGTCCAGGTAGTTTGACTTTAGATTTGGACACGAATGCTGTGATTGTTTTGCTAATGTATATTCAGTGGCTCAGGGAAATCATATTGAAGAGAAATTATATTCAACAGATATATGCTTGTTTGTTCAAAACGTTGAAAATAAACAAAGTTCTACATTTAAAAGGTTTATTTCAAAACAACAGAATGATATAAACAGTTTAATTAAGATGGCTTGTCTGTAGCAACAATACCACCATGAAAAGTTAAAGGAAAACAAAAATGAAATAAAATAATTAAGAGAAAAGTGAAAAATATACACATCTGCATAAAATGCAGATATGTTTGTTGTTTATTTTGGTCAGCAGGGAGGTATAGGCAGAAGAAGCAGAAAATATAGCTGCAATAGCTGAGCAGCAATAGGTTGAATTTGTTAATTTGAAGGAATTTTCACTTTTTTTTTTTTTTTCCATCTGCTTACTGGAGGAAAGCTGTGTATTTACGTCTTGTAAACAACACAATGAAGGTAAGACAGGATTCGTGATTGTGTTTATCAATTGTTTGAATGTTATTTAACTCTATCACTGCTAGTTGGTCAGTGGTGGTCAGGTTTTGATGGATCTTGATGAAACTTGTAGTTTTACAATTTGCTGTGACCACCCCTCTCCACGTGCCGTGTGGAGAGGGTGGGTCGTGGTTTGTGGTTATGTCTTTTTTTTGTCATTTTATGTCTTTTGTTTACTTATTTTTTTGTTTTAGCTGTGTTTGGTGGTTGAAAAAGGGGTTTATATCGGCTTCTAGTTGAGATTCTGACGTTTCTGATTGTGACATGGCTGTTGCTGCTGAATGCTCCATTCACTTCAACAGGACTTCCCAACGTTCTACGGTCTGATATTTCTTGATAATGAACGGTTGCTAAGTATATCAGACTGTTAGCGTTATTACAGCTAACTTTAAACATAGTTACTAGAAAGTCTATGTGACAAAGCTTACCACTGTGACACATTCATTTCCATTTGCTGGTGAACTGGCTGTTGTTCTTCTACATTTGAACCTTCTTCTGACTCCAGTTCAAACCTGTACGGTTGAATACCTGATAGAGCCATTGTTTGTTGATTCTGATTTCTTTTCAGCGCGCAGCTCATTTCATTATTAATGAGCTTGCAGAAAGGAGGGAGAAAACCAGTGTTTTTATTCAAGGGCCTTATCATGGGGTTGTATTGGGTCCTCTAGCAGTGCTCCTGGGCCATTCTCAGCCCCCCTAAAATTACATATGCTATATAGAGACTCAAAGAACAGTTTGCAATAAATGAAAAAAAAGGTGTTCTAGGACCTCTTTAACTGTTGCAATTAAATCTATGGCGATGGGCTCATTATTGTGGTAGTGGCTAAACCACCATGTCACAAGACTGTGAATATGTGATCTCATCTGCACCAATGAGATGTGCAGAGAATTGAGACAGACTTGCCTGACTGCTGCTTCCTGTGATTTTTAGCCATAGGTTTTAATTGTTTCATAAGGATACACACAAGTGTTATATATCGTATTGTCAATATTCCCCTTATTGACCACTCTTGGTAAATAAGATGAATTTTTCCAATGTCTGTGGCTGATGTTCTTGTTATTTATGGTGGGATGCTCAGAGACAGTTGTAGAAGCTGAAGCAATACACAGAGATATATCTGGTGGCAAATGGCTGTAGTATGACATAGGAAGGTGAAAGGTGCGGTATACCTGTGTGGTAGAAAGCCCGCCCTCTAAAGTGCTTCCATCAGAAAAATTGGGACGCATTTATTCGAGTAGCCATCATCATCGTAGTTATATATCATTCTGTGATTGTTTGAAATCGAGTTGTGTATAGGTGATGTTGCACAACAACAACTAAAGTGGGATAAATGGTATGAGTCTACACAAGTATTTCATCTGTAAACCTTCTTATGTTACCTTGCAAAACTTACTTTTTAAGAGAGTTATATACGATCCAACCAAAATGCAATCATCCAACACACAAATGGAAGGAATCAGTTTATTGTGGGCCTATTTTGCTGCAGTATGGTCAAAGAAGCACACATTTCTTGGGTGCTCCCCAGAAATGTGTACTTCCAGGTTTGTCGGTCCTCAATAAAACATTGTGTAATCCAGTACCCCATGTTTTAGTCACACAGTAACAGAGAATTCTGCAAGAGTAGCTGCTTTGTGTAACTGTTGTTCATTCATTATTCCCATCTTGCTTACCACTGTCGTAATGTTGTAGTCTTTTGCAACCCATTCACTTTATCTGCAACCTTGTCTATATTACATTATTACAAGATTTTAATGTTGCAGATTTGTTCAAAGGGGTTTGTCCTGTTAGACAGATGAAATTACATTATTGGTGAACAGCAATTTCATTCCTATGCATGATGAAACTTATTACTCCTTTTGCTTGTGGCTGTGGCTGTGTGTGTGTGTGTGTACTAGAAAGATCAGAGCGGCAGATGGACTGCTGCAACAATGTAGTCATGATAGGGTCCACAATATCTCACTAGTTAGACCAAGCCAAGAAAACACATAGTGGCTACACACAACAACAACTTGAACAACTGTGTACGGTCTTATGCAATCCCATACAAAATGCCCGCAACAAACGTAGTTGTGAAAATCCAGTGCTCTATTTTTGATGCATACAATTTGTGAATGTAATCGCATTAAATTATAAGATGTTCATCTTCATTTGTCACTCACTTTCAGTCGACAAAATAACAAGCACCTTTCAGTGAAGTGTATGCTTTGTATTGCAGAACCAGCATCTTTCTAACTCGGTCAAAAATGTCACATTGTAAGCTTAATAGCAGAATATGTTAAAGGTGAATTGTGTTGGAAAGCATACAATTATTTCTGTTTGATAGTTTCCATCATATAAAAGTCTGACAAAATCATTTGGAGGCACATAGAGGCAAAGTGACACTATTACTGGTGTGTGTGTGTGTGTGTGTCTAGAAATAAATAAATATATATTCATCATATAACATCACTTTGTATTCAAGATTAAAAGTTCAAAGTTTTCACATGAGGTTGTCCTTTGATTGATGTGAATAAGAAACAAACAAAAAGAAAAAAAACAGCATATTTTTCAGTTGCAGGTTATTCAATACAAGTACTCAGGAGAGGCACCTGCAAATCGAATCCAAACTACACAATTAAAGATGAAAAAGAAATGCAAATACGAAAAGAATAGAAACATTCCATCATTAATTATAAGTGAAAGTTGACTAATCTTAATTAAAAATTCCATTAATCTAACAAAGGTAATCAATTACGTAAAAAGACTTGCTAATAGGAAGGCAGACAAGGACTTCTTTTAAACTACAAAACACTCATATGGCACAGCAGACAAGAGGCAGAATCACAACCTTCTTAACAATATGTCAAAAGAAAATATGTGATTTTTGTGAAAGGAGGGGAAATGTCCATGTCTTTATTGTGACAATTGCTTTCAATTTATACCCACATGGATCAACAAAACCTATGTTGAGTCTATGCATGCAGAAATCAAATGATGCAGTGAGTGATTACCTTATGCAAATTCCAAAATACAAGCATACATCTGGTTAACATAAAGACCGACTGAGAGCTGGCTCATGCAGACTGCGTGATTATACACTACCCATATTATGGCGAAACTGTCTTAACACCCCATTTTTTATGATGAGCATAATTAGCAAGATCCTGCGCTCAGGGTACCAGTTGACATGCCAGCTATAAAAAGAAACAGGTAGTGCGAGGAACTGAAATAAGATTCCTGTTACCATCCAAACTCAAACCATCTGTTTGAGTAATTATGTTTGCATTCATGATGTTTTTTTTTCTGTGATATTATTACTCAGTGTTCAAAATGCCAGGAGGGAGTGTCAGATGTTCTAGATACACATTTTGGACAGATAGTTAATGCTGTGATCATAACATAGTTCAGTCATGTTTAGCGTCATTCTGGCAAATCAGCTTTTTATGAACATGCCTTGGATATTGTAGGGTTTTCCAAACTGTGACCTGATATCCACAACATTGTCTCTAACCATTAGGCTATCTCACTTAGGCAGTGCATCAACAGTGATGTCAAGACAGATATTGACAAGCTCATTATTTGTCTCTCATTTATAATCAGTACAGAATACCTATATTTCCTGCTAATCAAGTGCTGATACAAAATGGGAAAACTGCAGTCTGTTTCGCTTGAAATTCTCCACTATGAGAGAGGGTGGTGTTCCCTTTTACTTGCAGATTTGCAGCTCACGGTCCCACATTGGCAATGCCATAAACTTGCATATTGATTAATCTGAATGATTTCAGAGGAGAATGTATCCAAACCTCTGTAGAAAATGCTGTAATTGGATTTCTGCAACCAGGATTATATGAAGGTCTGCTCGGGAATGAATACAGAAGCCTCATTGCTTTACTGAGAGTGAGTCAACATTCTTGCTTGAATTGTCCAGTCACCAAGCACCAGGAAGTGTATTTACAAATCAGTAAACAGTCTGAAAAAGTTTTTAGTAATTGTGTTTTGGTATCGATATTTACCAGTATACAGTGTTAACATGTCACCAGACTGGAATCACCAAGCCATTCCTCATTATACTTGTGTATAAACTAATTCTGATCCATATGAAGTGTAAAGGTGAGTTATGTTTTAAACCAGATCAGGGCATATGTACAGGGCATGTATGTCTCCTGTCAAAATTCATGTTATGTGCTGCTAATTAGTGCAAATCATTCAGTATTCTGCTGTTCTGTGTATGCATACCTGGCCTACTGTTGTCATGAATGTATTTTTATGTTGCTATTATTGGGTCTGAAACGATCCCTCAAGCCTACAACTATTCACCCACCGTCCTACCAACCCTATAGTGTGATGACAGAGTGCCAGCATCTCGACACCTTGGTATGTTGTTGGTGGCTCCAAGTTCGTGTGTTGTCAGGTCAGTGCCATGTCGAACCACATCATGACTGCTGATTGAGTGGTAAGTTTTTCGCACATAGTTGGTGTACTGGTGAGCTGCTGATGGAAAGAAAACACTGTCAAAAGCTGCAAGCTTATTACAGCTGATCGATATTGGCTTGTGAGCCATTTCTTTGCTTCTGACAGCTCGGAGCTTGCTATCTGGCTTGTGTCATGCCTCAGTCAGGTAATAGCGATGCAGGCACACACACACACAAGGTAGATATGGGGTGTGTGTGTCTGAGTTTGAGAGAGAGAATGGGAAAACAGAAAGGACAAAATGGAATAGATTGACAGATATAGCCTCGGGTGTGTGACAACAAATAAGCCATTGAGTTATGTTCACCTCTAAAGCTATATTAGTGAAGCTCAGTGCTCTGTACATCTCAACTGCAGTTGTAAACAGGTAGTGATGAAAACCTAGACTGCTACATTCAATGTTTGTACAAGGATGAAGTGTAACCATTGTTGTTGATAAAACCATTAGTTAGATCTATTTAGACGCGATATGTAGCAGTTTTATCATACATTTATAAGAATTACCTAAATATGTTTGTGTGAGCTTCTTTTACGTACCTAATGACATAGTGTAAGAATGATTTTTGACATATCACATTAATGTACATAATTATTATTGATCTTAGCAACTGGCTTTAAGGCATGATTCCCTTTTCTCATATCACACTTGATTAAACAATACAGTGATATTGATAGAACATACAGAATGCAATTTTCTCCCCAGAATCACAACAGTATTGCACATCAATGTCAAGATTCAAATGGAAAATGTTGACCACGGTGGTAAGTGATACTGATTGGAACATTAGCACACGATTTGGAAATATGATCCAGGCAATTCAGGAGCAAACCCACGAGAACAAAATATATAAAATATATTACTTTGGCAGGACAGATGAATGGCATCATTAGCTTTTATTTCAGCTGTTCCTTTCAGAATTTCTTGCAACATTCATCATCAACATACATTACAATTGTAAATGCCCTCAACCTCTTAATATGTTCTAACGAGCAGCTGAATCACTGGCACACCTCATGCATAATCTTCAGGAGAGCAATCCTTTCAAATTACGTTGGCAGTAAATTACTTAGGCAACATGTTTCTAGATGTTGCTAGACCTAGGAATAAGATCACGTATGAGCATTTGATTGGAGTATTTTATACATGTTTTAGACATTTAAACACATATCCGTATATAGGAGTTTAGATGTTGATTATGTATTGGTACGCTACATTTCCTGTTCTAGCGATGACAGTGTTGTTGTCACACATCAGTTATTGCATTGGACATGCTATATGAATGTCATGGATAGATCAACAAGATTATCTTTTGGCATTTTGCTGGGGCTCTGTATGTCATTGCTTTATTTTGCTATAGGTCACTGAATAGACCTCTGCCTACAGTGCAAAGCAATCAAGATATGAAGCCTATAATTCCTCAATTGATGTTAATTAGCTGCTGGCTTGCAGTTAGTCCCACTTAAGTATTTTACAACATTGGCTATCATCATCATCATGGCATGTAAACAGGTTTGCTGTGTTATTTATTGGCCTCTTTGGGTTTTCAAGCAATTTACTGCTAAATTCCGGAGCATTTAAACTGAACCATATTTAACAATGTGGAAAACACTATCAACAGTAAGGCCGGTAAATTTCACACGGTCAGATGATAGAATCTCTTTGTTGGGCCTGGTGCATAAGTCTTGTTGAAAAGGTTTTTATGTCCTTCTTATAGGTCCTCATTGAAAGATTAAATTGCCGGCTCCACATCAGTAATAAATCTTAGCCAGGTGTGGGGTGGTACTGGGAGGAAGAGCCATCAATAAAAAGAGGGCTGGTCACTCCTTGTCGGGCAGGAAGCAAGGGAATAAACAAGTTGCGGGAGAAACAGGACTGCCCTTTCTAGCAAAAATAGTTTATTGACTTTTATTTAAATGAGCGACCTTTTGTCGGCAAGTGTAAGAAACAAGGCACTGGTGCATGCCACTGCATGACATTGCATGATCTGTATTGTAGGAAAGGGTACTGAGAAACTTTTTTTTGTTTTTATAGGTCCCAAGTGTGACTATCTAAACTGATTGGATTTCTCTTTAACCTTGAGTGCATGTGCTGCTATGCTCATTGAGTTCCCTTCTGAACTTAATGTCTGGAGTCTTTTTTTTTTTCGTTCTTACCAATTGTACAATTTCTTTAGTCCCCTTTAAAAGAGATGTGCACATGTCCTTCCTATCAGGGGCCAGTGACTGATATAAAAAGGAGACAGACTTATGTCTCCTACTGCTTTCTGTGGGAAGGAACACAATGAATTCCTGTGATGAGATGTTTTATAAATACATTGTGAATCTATAGAACCAGAACATGTTATTCATATAGGCTACTGGTCCAATCCCTCATCAATGAAATCACAAAGGATAGGACTGTAGACAGATCTTCTGTTGTAACTCACTTTTGATCCAAGCTCTCTCTTTTTCTATCTTATCTATCCTTATCTTTTTAATACACAAAACATGTTCTACTTTTATTCAAATTGAAGTCTATGCACTTTGTGCTGTCCCTAGATAAAGTCACTATAAATTATTGGACAGCCCAAATGGAAAACTGCTAGTGTGCAAATTGCCCCCCCCCTCTCTTTCCATGCTCCAGATTTCATCCAATTACATCACAGTGACACACTGCATGCTGTGTTTTCTAGCATCTCGTCACAGTATTGTTAGTGATGGCAAGGCTGAGAGACAGTAGGTTTTGATTACACATCTTCTGGTAGAAAGTGGTCATTATAATTTTCCTTAGGTTGACAGGCTTTTTTGGGTGGAGTTTGGGGGTGGGGGTTCTACCTAACATTACCAATATTGGTCATATATAGCCAGGGTGAATATTTCCTCTGACTGCCAAGATGCCTCAAAGCCTGTCCTCCTGTGCTTGTTGAAGGGTGCAGCTAAACAGCAGGAGCACTGCTCATGCAGCAGACAACTAGAGTGCTCTCTCCTGCGTGCTTTTTTGGCCTGACTTTCAGACATTTGACATCTATGAATATTTTGTTTTAGAGGGATGTAATTTTTTTTTTATTATTATTATCACTTGCAGAAAGTTAGAAAGCTGTTATTTCATAAAAGGCAGTGAATCATCATCTCCTGTGAGTGGGGAGGGGCTAAAGCACACAGCAGGAAAAAAAAAGCAAAGACTCTAAAACTGAGTTGAAATGACAGATATGTACAAATGTGCAAATAAGACAGATAAACAACATAATTTATAATACATTGTTTTTATTTTTGATTCTTTGGTTTCTTATGGAGGTGAAAGAAAAAGATAACCAGATGACAAGCACAATTCCTCTAAGTGGGCTCTGAATTGCCATGTTACTGTAATTCTAAATAAAATATTGCAAGCAGCTCTTCATGGCCGTCATGTTCAAATAGAGAGCCATGATGCTAGACAGCAATGCTGGTGAATAGCTGCTGAAGTCAGCGGAGAGTTTAATAGAGAGTGAGAGGAAGCAGCTTGGCTTGATATACAGCCGCACCACTAATGGCAGATTTTTCTTGCAGATAATCACTGCTCAGCATAGGAAAAGCCTCAGCATTATCTAATTGTGAGTGCCCAGGGTTGTTACATTAACCCGCTTAAGCCCTTTGGGGTTTAATTGCTAATCTGCAATAATGTGGCTGCTGTCAACAGGAAATTGTCAGATGATTCGCTACATGAAGGCTTGTATTAAATGTGAAATTTTGATGCTCAAAGTGATCTCTAATCAATATGGTCTCTTCGGGCTGGATGGTAAACAATAACGGTAGTCATCAGTATAATTTTCTTCAATAGCAGTATGACAACAGTCACAAATGTATTGATACACTGCCTATGGGTTGAGCAAGTATTGCTATAGATTCAACATGATTGTTCTGCTACCGATGTTTTAAATTTCTGCCACATTTAATTGTTAAGTTTCTTTACAAAGAAGTTTTTAAAGTTTTGATGTATTGCAATGATTATTGATGGCCACTGATAATTGTGAGTGGTTGCGGTTTGTGTTGACATCTTTATGTGGAGTTTGTTTACTTGCTCTTTAGGCTACTTGTTTTTTGTTTCAACTGTGTTTGGTGTGGTGGTTGAGTGTGGTGACACACTGTGATGCAGGGGGCATTGGAGCTCAAGAGGCTAGCTAGTAGGACCTGGGTTTGACCCACAATGCAGGGTAGGGAGAAATAACTGGTTGATAGTTTAGCCATCTTTAATTCATCTGTCACTGTTAACTGGCACGCGATGATACAACTCCTTCCACTGTTTGCGTTACGCAATAGATGAACTCCAGGGCTGGTGTTGTGGGAGGTAACAAAATGAAGCCCCATATTAATGCAGTGGGGACCAGTGGTATTGCTGGAGACCCTCCAGGTTCCTGTCATGACCTTACTTGCATCTCAGGGAGCAAAGAAAATAATTACCTAACTTTTATAAGTATCAGCCCTCACATGTAACTGTATGTTTATTAGTATTCCTTTCACATTTAGTGTCTACTCCCTCAGCTAACTATGTCATGATGCTGTTGAGGCAACAATATACATACATAATACATTCTGATATTAGTATTGAAATATACATCTATGTGTTTAAAATCAATATGGATGTGTTACTGCTCCTCTATTTTACTGTTTCAGATGTCTCTTCTCAAATTACGCTGCATTCATTAAATGATATGAGAGCCTGGATATCAATTATTTTTCTTTATTTTGTCATCATACTTTAGCAAAACAAGTTGAACTGCGGGTTAGGCATATTTTCTACTGGTGTTTCAGAAGAAAAGAAATGTTAATATGCTTGCACTCATGAATCCAAAATAGATCAGACACCATGTATAGATAGCTAATTACTGCTTGTATTTGCATTTCCTTCCCTCTATAATTTCCTTTTCCATAAGACAATTTTTTACCTACCTTTCAAATAATTGCAACATTGGAAGAAAAGGCATTCAGGCGGAAAATGAAATTGTTTGAATATATGTGTAATACTAATAATAATAATAATAATAATAATTGAATACTAAACAACCATGTCAAACACACACTACACACTTACACAAAACAAAGTTATCATGTCATAATATGGACATTTTGGAACATGCCGCATGAAGCAGTTTTATTTTGTAATGGCACGGTGTGCAATATGCACAACATTTTAGTGGGAAACAGATGAGTATAAAATATGATTAGAAAAATATAGGCTATATATTTTTTTGGTATGTAGTTAATTTGTTAGAACACTTCTTTTATTCAATAATGATATTTGCAGGGATGTGTCATCATCCTGTTTCCAAACACTGACCATCTCTAGCAACCATAAAACTGAAACTCTGTCTCTCTAGTCAGTTGTCAGTGATTGTTGTTCTTCCCTTTCTCTAGTAAGTTGTCTTCCATTTTGATTTCTGTCAGACCTGAGAAAATTACTGTACATTGTTAGTAACCTGAGATATGCTGTTAATGAGCAGAGGTAATTAGTAGTCATTTGGCTATGACAATTACAGTTGGCAGTGATGCATTTAATTCAGAATTCTTGAAGCTGATTTTAATATGGCTGACAAAATCAGGTCTTGGTGAAACATCCACACAGTGTCAACAGAACTATGGATAGAAAAATCACTCATCTCTTCATATTGTTCTATTTTTTTTTGTTAGTTTGTTGCTTTGAAAAGCAAAATCAAATCCAACCCAAAAAGTTAATTAAACAGTATATTGATCCAGACTACTCAAAATTAAAGAGCAGCTCTTAGTTTGATTCAGTTTGATCGAGAGAATCCTAGTAGCCACGGGGCTACCGTTTCAGTTCTAGCAAGGAATCTGAAGTATTACTTTACAATTAGAAACACTGCTAGCAAAATAACTATTAAATGTTTTTCTCAAAGGAAAGGGAAAACAGTATTTTTTTTCAGTATATTCAAACAGCAGAGAAGCAAAGAAAACAAAAAGAAAAAAGTAAAGAACAATGAGCAGTAACTGCAGTGTGTACAATTTGAGGGAAGTGGCTAACATCAACCAGAAAAAGCATGAGAGACACCCCTGTTTGTTTCTCACTCAGATTCAGATGTTGGGTGCTTATGTTTTGAAACCAAATTTGGGGAAAAAAGACCCTACAACTTCCTGCTCCAATTTTCTTGAAGTTTATTTGGGAGGCCTCGTCAGTATCACCTCACACAAAAAGGATTACTAGACTTGGTTTAGAAATCTTTATTACCTCACAGGGCCTGAAATTCACTGCGGGATTGCGGGTTTCGCGCATAATATCATCAATTCCCACAAATCTAGCTCTTATAATGCGGGAAATACCTGCATATAATTACAGCGATGTGTAATAATGTTCTGTGAACGTTTGCATCAGTCCTAAATGCAGGACATCAGATCACATTTCCACTGATCATCGTAGATGGTGGTAATGCACCTGTTGCTGCTCGCTACAGCATTAAAACAAAGAAGAAGACTTCCACTAACTAACTAACTAATAACTTGGCACTCTCTTCCTCTCTCTTCGCAAGCTCCGTCGGCTGTCACAGTATCGCTCTCGCGAGCAAACAAAACATTTCCGATTTCAATAAAGGATTCAGTTCTGTTTACCGGGGCCTTTAGATTACATGGAGATGCCGTTTTCGGAGACCAAAACCACCAACTTATGAAATCAAGAGTGAGATTTTTTGAAAGTGCCCCCACCAGGTTTCCATGTGAACAGGTGAAACAGGCTAAACACAAAAGTTACATCACACAGTGCAGGTTCACACCTCTAATTGCCAGCATTCAGTCATTTAATTAAAAAAAAGGAAAATTTTTCTTTTTCAAAACATATGTTTACCAGCCGCACAAAGCAGAGCAAGCCCAATCAGTCCAAAGACAAGACCCATAGTTAATCTCATAAATACCATAAAGCTGCAAATAATAGCCGAGTGGTGAATAGACGCCTGTCTCTATTATTAGCTGGGGGCAGCAACACATTTGGGCAATAAACGCCGTTCTCAAATAAAGTCTGTTTTTTTTATCCTTGTCGTTGACATTTAGCTCATTCTAACCCGCACCCTGACCAGAGCATGTGAGCAGAGTGTGCGAAATGTAGTCGGAGTGCGGTTTGGGTTTTTATCCAAAGGTTGGAGCGATTGCTCCGGTCCCACCCTGATACCGCTCACACCACGAGTCTAGGGCATGCACTCTAGACCAGGGGTCCTCAAACTCTTCCACAAAGGGCCGTGTGGCTGCAGGTTTTTGTTTCCACCAGTCAAGATCACATAGTTTGACCGATCAACAGTCTAAAGACTGAGATCAGTTAATTAAACGAGTCAAGTCTGTTGTGCTGCTGCTTGGTTGGAACAAAAACCTGCAGCCACACAGCCCTTTGTGGAATAGTTTGAGGACCCCTGCTCTAGACTGAATGCATTACCCCAATTGGGCATTGATGTATTATGGGACGGACATTCACTGCAGTTAGATTCACGGTCCATAGGAGTTCAGTGATACCTTTTGATAGGCCTCTGCAATTGTACTAGACAAAGACGTAACTTTGCGTCGGCCATCCTATTCTCTAGGTATTATTTGTTTAACTTTTATCCTGTTACAGCTACAACGATTTTAGAGCAAAAGTCTTTGCCCTAACAAAGGTCCAAGGATCTTATCTCCAAATGCTTTTCATATGGTCTAGAATCAGTCTATTATTTCGAAGCAGTGCAGCAGCCTGGGATTAAGTGACTTAGGAGTGCAGCAGCTAGCAGCTTCCCTCCTTTTACTTTTAGCCTTAGAGACTTCCACAAACAGCATGGCTTGTCAGGGCTGATTGCAGCAGCACAGGGGCAGATAAGTCAGTCTTACTGTTATCCTATGTAAGCTAGGAGTGCCAAATTACAACTTTAGTCTTAAACCCCTATGTAGTTTACTTGCAAATGTCTTAATCTGCAGCAAAAAAAAATCCAGATCTAAAACCATAGATGGCCATGGTTTGAGGGGGGGCAAGAAGAAGTGTATCTGTTGGGATGGATGTATATATCTTGTTCTGGATTATGTTCATGCAGTTGTGTCTCTCTGCTGTCTTTTTATTGCTGTCAGCATCTTCACTTGCTCATAACTATGATGTTCTGACAGTTTTACAAGGACTGCGGTTTAAATTTATTTCTAGCTTGACGCTGATTCTCTCACCACGTCACTGTCGTGTGTCTGGTGAGAAGTCTAGGTACAGCTCCATTAACATGAACAGATTTTTTCCCCATTCTTGAGACAATTTATAACTTAAAACATGAAAACAAACAAGAGCAGTTTAACAAAACTAGAGAACTATCAGATTGAGATGCTGGAGTTCAACAGGAAAATGTGTAACTAACCTTTGAGCATCATTTTCCCAGTTGGAAGTATTTTCTATTTGTTTTTACAAAAATGACTGAGAGAATGTCTTTTACTTTGACAATATGAGCTAATTTAGATGAAATTTAGGGTAATGTGCCAACTTATTTTTCTACTGACAAAATCAAACACACTCACATTGAGCTAAAACTTTGAGACATGTTTGTGTTTACTCCACAAATAAACATGGCGTAATGTGGTTAAACCTTCTTATCATATCACTAAGCTGTAAAGTGATGCTACTTAGTTTTTCCCCACTACTATTACAAGATGTTGGGGCCTGAGGGAAGAGTTGATGTTCCAAGTGTGAACAGTCATTATTTTAATCGGCTATGGGGTATTATGTTATGGCACTGAGTGGACAACATGGAGTCATGTATGAGGTGCAGATTAGAACAGGTGAGGTAAAACATGCAGTGGGGCCCACAATGGTAGGTTTGCCCACTGGAAGCACAGATGGCATGCACGACTGAAATAATCACAGAGTAATCAACAGTCATTAAAATAGTCAACTGCCATAATAATCGTCAGTTGCAGCCCTGCTAATGAATAATTTCTTTGGTGATTAAATGGAAATTTAAAATTAGTCAGGGGGAGGGGATGAAGGATGATTTTTCCATCAGCTCACCAATCACACACATCCCTGTTTTCTGTGTTAAGTGGACAGCCTTACTCCAGTTTCCCACTTTCACATGCACATGTATCAATAATGAATTCACATTATTGATTCTGCCCAGCTGAAAATAGAATAGTTTTAAACTCACTATACACTAGTGCTGTGTTTGGTTCAACCAGTGCCGTCTTCCTCATGCTGTATCCCTCCCTCCATTTGCCACCAATTCAGTTTCTCCCCCGCTCCTTATTATTTGATTTATGACTTCTTGTGCACAATAAATAATTGAAAAAAATCAGGCTTCTTACCTTGCCCACGTACTGCGGGTCTGACCCCATGTACTCCTCCAGAACAAAGAACTGGTTCCACACCCAGCCCCTTTTGACCCGCTGAAATCCAGCTGCCCCATTCTTCATCGGGCCCACCAAGCTGCTGACGTGATCCCTTCCCGTCTTGCTCCGTCCCAGCGGTGATGAAGGTGGATGTAAAGAAGAGACTGAGCCTGCGTTGACAAGAATCCACAGGAACAGCAGCAGGCAGTTCCTTGTTAGCATTGGCGATCTGTGAGGTTCAGGTCCCCAAGTTAAAGTCTAGTGGTGAGAGCTGATCCACACTGAAACAACTTGTGAAGGTTGATATGGGGAATGGGTGATGTGGAGGGCTTGGACTGGGTGTGGCAAACCCACAAAAGCAGTTTTCCTGGGTCTGTCAGATCCACCTCAGAGATTTGTGGAGTTCATCACCTGAAGACATCAAAAACATACAGTTTTAAAGATTGTTTCTTAACTTCCTGCATTACCTAGTTGTTCATTAGCTCTGTTACCTATATTTGTGATACACTGTTTTACTTTTTGATGTTGCATTGCACATTGTTCATAAATCTTAGTGTGGCTGCTTTCATTTTTAACTGTGGTGATGGCTGACAGGACTAGTATTTACAAATAAGTGTTTGTAATTACTTGTATTATTATGGTGACTGGTTACCTCTGCACTTGACATTAATCTGTAATTTATGGACTCATTAGCTAGATTACTTGTTTCTTTAGTGAAAACTGTGTATTTTTGCTACTACTACCTGACGCCACACATTGTGCAACAGACCTGTCAGTGTTATTGCAGTTTCGTGATTACCTGATGAGATGTTTTGCTTCAACAACCTTGCCTTAGTGTTTTGTTTAAACTTATTCGATAGCTGTTAAACTTTAAGATAAACCTTTAAAAAATAGAACTGTGTTATGTCAGTTGCAGTCAAGCATTTGAAATTATAACAGATGTGTTTCATATATCAAAATGACACGTGTGCTGCATGAGGTGTCAGTACAAAGCGCTGTGCTTACAGTGATATCTTTAATATACTTTTCTTTCCCTAAGACATCACTCTAGTCAGGAGTACAATAGTCTTGACAGTACAGCCATAGGAGATTGTTCAGCTTACTGCAGCCATCATTTGACAGACTGCTTTTCGTGGAAGACAGAAGGATTCTCATACAGAGAATTGCCAATATGTAATCCAGCTCAGACATGCAATTGAATCTCCAATTTGCTTTTTCTTTTAACATGTTTTGTTTATGTCTTGTTGAGCTTAAGCAGGATGCAGCACGCCACAGCATTTCCAGCGGAGCCACTGGTTGAAAGTGTAGTCAGTAGCAAATGTAGTCAAGAAGAAGTAGCCTATATTAACACATGTTCATAATAATTTTGAAGCAACTCATATACTTAACATATATAGTATATAGTTAAGTATATGACAACTCATATACCTAAGATGTGACATCTTGTCAATTTGTGTAATATAAAGCAACTAGAATACAATACAGTATAATATAATAAACATAAAAGTTGTGCGTGCAAGAGCATTTACAAAAATTATAGTCAATAATAAATGTATTATTTGTCTTGTCATCTGCAAAAGTATTAAAGACAAACTTAAACATCTATTTTAAATCCACAAAAAGTATGTAGTGAATTTCTAGTGTTTAGTGGTGTCGAGTTGGTTTTATTTGAATAAGTGACACATTTGTATCATTTAAGACATCTAAAACATGAATTTGTTATTTAATTGCCAGTCATTGTTTAGATGATACTGGAAGAATAAAACAATAGAAGAAAACTTAATATGACAGAACCAACCTAATTTGTTAAGCCTCATTCATTATAGAGGAAATGGCTATTGTACTGTTGCTGTTCACACCTTGTTTGCAGCCATATCAACACTCAAGCATTTAGTTCTGGCCTTGTTACCAGACACTTAATTGCACTGAAAAAGAGAGAAGGGAACCACAAATGGTTGGAATGAAGAATGGATCTAATGGTTTCCACACCTGTTAAGCTCTTCCTCTCTCCCTCCTAATGCACTTATAAGCTGTACAGTAATGGAAGACGGTGGGCCTCTAATTTCACAACCAGAGCCCTCATTGACATCATTGTCTTTGATTAATTATACACTTGGAACAGTTGCTTAGGAGGGAGGCTACTACACCCATATCCATTTATTCTGTCACCACAATATCTTAAAAGTCAAAACTGATCTGAAAAGATCCCGATGCAGAATTGACAGGAACTACTACCTGGAAATGGGTCAGACATGCCTCTCACGCAGGTCACTCCACATTTAGCGTTGACATAATGGAAAATGACTGTTCCCATAATTCCTCTAAAATCACGCCTCTGTCACTGTACGGCCCTGGGAGGGCTTGATACATATTTTATGAGATAAGTTCATTAGCATGTGTCGGGCTTCGGTTGTGAGCCCTGACCCGTGTGTCTACTTCAGATAACAAAACACAGTGGGCTGACAGTGTTCTCACACACCACCTTCAAATATCAAAGAACATATGGCTAGCCGATCTGCTGGTGCAGATTACTACCCACAGGAGACTCCCACAGAAAGTTATTAGTCGTCAAGGCTGCCATAAACACGACAAACAAATAAGTAGGCATTGACTTCTAGAATGGACTGGAGTAATGAGTCATCTGGACTAAGTTTTTGTTTTATGTACACTTTCATTTCCATTGCCTTTTGTTATAATGTGTGGGCAGGCTTTTCTTTTTTTCATCTTTAACAACTGCATTTTTTTTCCCTATTGTTGACTGAGATTCAGAAATGTAAATGTGTCATAAATGGTTTCGTATAGATATGGACCTATCTGCTCCCGGCTTGGATTATTTAAAAATCAAGAAGTGATAATCAAGAACACTTTTGGAATGTAAAAATAGTGAGTTTGTTTTTGTTTTACAGTGGAAAGAATACATTACCCTCGCCAGTCATTACTGTTTGTTTTATCTTGCACATTCATAGAGTTGTTTTTCACACCACTCAAAGATGCTAAAATGTTGTTATGATCATACAACCAGTATCTATGCAACTGTACATGAATGGACCCGTCTTATTTGCATTGGTGAGATTTTTACTTCATAAACTGAATCTCAGACCCTTACATGAGTAAAGCCGTCATAAACATTACATGTGCTACGTTGACATCCAATACGTCTCTGCAATTAAAAAAAACGATAGTGTGTATCTTCACATACTGCACACAGCACAGCAGAATACTAGTGCACATCATATTTTCAACATGATTGTAATAGCAGAGACGACTGTTTCCATAATAACACATGTTGACGTTCAACACCGTCAGCTCTGATCAAAATGGTGACCTCGACTGAACTAAGGCAGTGAAGATTAAGGAAATATGTTAGTCAAGAAAATCACTGTGAAGACCTTGTTTTTTAACTAAGGCTATGGCCAAAGAAGACTAATATCATTGAAAACCTTCGGGGGAAGAGTGGGAGGAGAGTAGTGTAGATGGCCAGTCACGTTATATCATCAAAAAGAAACCTCGTATGTCGATTATAGCACATCTCAAAGTAATGAATAGTGAATAAAAAGAGCTATGTTAGTTACTGAGGTACGGTTTCTCATGTACAATGCGGTTTTGCCTCAGCTGTCATATTGATTTAGCATAAAAATGTGGTGCTTTTTTCATGTCTAGGTGTAAAATGACATTAACTATTAGATGCAGAATGCCACGCTGGAAATGTTGCTGTGTCGGGAAAACAAAGATGCCACACTTAAAATAGATCCTTTTTGTTTTGGTACCTCTGCCAAGGAGGAAATGTTTAACTACAGTCTGTGGCTTGGTTTGTTTTTTTGTTAACAGAACTGCAAAATAATAATAATAAAATACTGAACACATTGATCCCCAACTTGTTGGAAGAGTTGGACACGGGCAAAGGAGGAACCCATTAAATTTGGCTGCGCATCTGGTAAAAGCAGTAGATCCAAGAAGTTTTTGAATCTTTCACGAGATACTGTAGTTTATATATAAATATAATGAATAATGTTATCTATTTCTTTACCATTTATTTTTTTGTTAAAGGAGCCAGACAGACGTGTGGGATTGTTTGGCCCTGGTGGAAGGATGCATTCTACTTGTGCACAGAACTTGGTCCTCTGAACAGTGGAACCATTAATATGATGTGATAAGTCATCTTCCCCACTTATTCTTACATCCCACACACATTGTGTTTGGGGAAATCCAGAAGATGCCCTCAATTTATATTACATCTGGACAGTTGATATTGTTGGTGGTGGATAACAATACCGATTGTTGTTTTCAGACCTTGAAAATAGCACTGTAGACTACAATTAATTTGTTAATTGTAGTCAACACCAACAAAATAGTGTTTTCAAGGTGTTGGGCAACTCATTTTCCCTTTTCTTTTATCCACTCCATCTGTGTGCATTAGTTTACATTTTGCAGGGATTTTAACCACTAGCCAAGCACAAATTTAGCTACCTGTGCAGACAGTTTGATTCAGCCAAAAATATTGTTGTTGATTAAAAAGAGATAATACCATTATTATTGAATTCCCATACTTTTTTGAACCAAAGATTTGTCTCAAAAAACCCCTCTACCTTTTATCGTCTTCATTAGAACAGTAAGACAGTAAGCCAAAATACATTCTTTTAATAGTGACAAATGGTAACTTATCTCATTGCCAAGGCTATTTCTGTGATGAATGTACCTTGATGCTTTGCTAAAGTGCTATTTCAGCAGAACCAAGAAGTCATCACTGTGAAAAGACGTTGTATAGGGTTTTTGTAGTTTTGGGGAAGCTGCCTTCAAAGCGTTGTTTTACAGATTGCCGCTGATTTATTTTTTTTTTTTAATAATGTGTGTTTTTTAAACGAAAACTTTGGACCTTTCAACCTTCAACAAATCAATTTTTGTTTTGAAAAAAGTCGACTGAAGTAGTTTGTCCAAAATTACGTGCGTATATAACGCAACACAAACATTTAATCACTGCTTATTAATATATTATCTATTGTATTTGGGATATCTATTGTATAGTTGTAATTATGAAAATAATGTTTCATTCAGCATTGTAGAGTAGATTTATGAATAGTTGTTCCCTTGAAATCAAATTAAATGTATGCCAAAAGTAGTACTCTATTTTTGTAAGTCATAATGCATCAGTTATATTTGATCAATAGTAAAAGAATCAGTGTACACCTGGACTCAGCAGTTACCTTAATGGACTTGGTTCAGCTCCAAAAAAAAAAAAAAGATGGGGATATCCCTAGTTTCAGCAATATGTAGAGTATTATAACAGACAGGCTTTGACAAGTGACTGTCAGAAAGCACAGTCTGGCAATTAAAACAAATGGATGAGGATGAGGGTTTGTCGCATCGAGCAATACAACTGATATTTTGTTTTTCTCCCCTTTGCTCTTAATCCTAATGTTTTCACTTCGAGATAATAATTTCATCCTAATCCCAAGCTAATAAAACAATTATTATACATCAACAGAAATCATGAAGGGAGACGGGCATTTTAATGTTCCTTTCATATTAAAGTAATACCAAGATGTGTTTAAACTGTGAGATTGATAAGTTATTTCCAGAGTTAACACAGCTGAAAAGTAAAAACTGTATCGGCAGTACTTTGACAGGCCTAATCTGTTTTACACACTGAAAAGCTTATAATAACATTTCTTAGACGACCATAAACCATAAAGAATCCAAACAACAATTTTCTTCCCTCAAGTTTCTTGCGTTGTGATAATCTCCTGCTCAGCCGTCTTATATCATGTCTTATCATGTTTTATCATGACACCTCAAGTTTTGACAGAAACAAATATTCAGTGTCGGGAGACGTGTCTGATGTTATTCTGGAGCGGTGAAAGACAGGCAGCTACTGAGATGAAAGATGAAATGAAGCAGCACTGTTGCCTCAAGGCAGCAACGGAGCAACATAGGTGCACAGGCAATTGTTGTCATTCAGGCCGACTCTCGTCAAGCACCTAGGGCTACAACAAAATTTTGACCCTGTGACTGTGCTAAGAATTGTTTAAGTTCATCTCTGTGATGATTGGTAGCTTTCTTTTTTACATAACTTGTATCAAAGGTGATCAATAATGAGTACGTGGATATTCACTATTTGTATTTGAAATTGGATGATACTATTGTAACAGTATCATCCACTACAGGTCTAACAGTAGACCTGCATAAACCTCAAAAAACACCCTTTCCAGATTTTTGTTGCAATCATGAATTTTTACTTGCAGGTATTTTGCTAGAGAAAAAAAAAAAAAAAAAGAATCAAACAAACAAAAATAGTGATTATACATTAACCAGCTATGACTTCATCAATTCAGTTTTGTTTGGTTCATTTCAATCTCACATATCATTATGCACATACATTATTTGGGAAGACATATCACCTTGAGTATAATCCAGTGACGATGAAAAATAAATTAGCTGTGTGTTCTACTGAATGAAGGTTGCCTCTGTGTTACGAAATGAACTTTTTCCCCTGAAGATATGGAAGGCTTAGCAGTAGAGACAAAACTGGCCTGAGGCAATAAAGAAGCACCACACTGACTCAGCTCACTCCCCAGCGTGAACACGTCTGCGTCCCCTGCCAACAAAGTCTGTGATGCAGCAGATATGGCTTCATTGATTAAAAGGGAAATATACCCTGAACAAAACTTCAAATGGGTGCCCAGGATCTAAGTTATAAATTCTCGGTCCTAACTGTTAGATGCAGTGGATAACCTGTGACACATTGCACGCGCACACATGCATATAAAAATAAAAAAAAAAATAGAATAAAAAAAAAAAGTGAAAAAGCGATGCCTTGCTCCCATTGTTTGAGTCAGAGCTGCTGCTGTTCCCTGATCTGGACTGAATGATTGTACGATAAAATAAAAGGTGTGAATGTGGAAACCTGTCAGCACCACAGCTTGATGACAAACCCACAAGCCAAATTGACAATGGGGGTAATCTTGCTTTACCTCATACTACAGGGAGCGAAGTGCAAACTCACATGGTGCTTTGGCTCCTTCTGCTTCAGTTTGAACTGAGTAATGACAAAGTATGAGGCTGAATTGTGAAGCCAGTTGTGTTGCAGAGCGTGTCATTAAATTTTGCTTTAGGCGATGTCAACTATTTACAGAGGAGGTTTTTCAGATTATAACGAGACAGATGGCATTGATCAAGTGGCCAAATACCTTGTTTTTCCTTGGTAGAAAACAAATATAGTTTTAAAGAAAATCAAAACAAAACATGGAATCAGAAAACCTGGGCAGTATTAACCAAACATGTTTTGTTTTAGTCGTTCAAGAAACAATTTCACATTTGATTGAGCCATAATTGTTGCACAAGTAGTAAAGGGTAAAATTAAATTGTGAAAAACAGTGACTGATACAACCAACAGCCATTTACTGACATTGTTAGACAACATATTCTCTAATATGTGTTGACATGATCAAGGTACTGAGATGGATGATAGCTGTTTCTTTTTCCAAAAACTTGAATAACTCTTAATCAGCAGATGAGTGTATTTGAAGGTGAATAACCTGCACTGACGAGCTAAAATACTGTAATAATGTACATTTGCCCTCCCTGTGTTTCAGACAAGCCTTGATGTCCCAATTTCCCACTAAATACATAATTTTTACTGAAACATTAACAGTGCAGTCGCTTAAACCACAAATCTCTCGCTAACATTTTAATGGTGTGACTTCCCAAATCCAGGAGATACTGCAGTTGACAGGGGAGTGATTAAACCGCTTTGAAATGTCTTTATCATCTCTAATGCAACATAAATCGAGTCCCTTAATTTAACTGAATTTAATGCATCGGTTATCCCCATGCTTTGTAAGGTAGAGGAGGGGCCCTTTAAATGTAGCACATTACATTCAGTCATGGGTTAAATGCCTTAATGAGGGGATAAATTGAGGAGCAAAAGCATAATTTAGGGGTGACTTTTGGTCTGTTAATTATAATTTGGTTGTTAGTTCCCTTGAATGACTTGGTTCTATCATTAGCATTTAAGCTAAATCACTGTACAAGTTGGAGAGTAGTTGACTGATTCAACAACATACAAGAAATGGGAGTTGTTAATAACCGTGTTATGACAAGGCAATAACATTTGGCACAAAATGTCACACAAGTCAACAGGTTGACTTGTGTGGATGAACTATTCCAAGATGGTTTCACTTCTGCTTTAGTAAGATTGGGGTAAGAAATTAAAATACAAACTTATTAGATGGTTTGGAGTGTGGTGATGAAGTTGTCCCTGGAGTTGTCCTTTAAAGCCGTATTATGCCAATTTAAAATGATTTAGTATTGTGGAGCTGATCCAGCATAGTTAATTTTGTTGCCTTTTTCCAGATTATCCACAATTTTTATTATTTGCGATCTTTGTATTTTTTTAGGCCTTCAGTGGTTATAGTGAATACATTTCTTTTTTATTAGGATTTTTTACATTTTTTTTGTCTTTGTGTCCTTCATTATTTGCACAGCTGAAACTTTATGAGGAAACAATTGATGTACTGTTAGTTGGCCTCCTTAATCACGGATGAACAGCTTTTGTCTATTACAGCTGTTGTCTTCTTCTAATTACCCTGATCTAATAAGTGCATTTGCTTGCTGTGACAGACATATATCCCAAACTATTATGACTGTCATTATCCGGCTGCGGCATTTTTCAGCCAACGCGTTTCCCATTTTCGCTTAATTAGACATTGCTAAATGTTAACAGATAAAGCTTGGGCGAGCAAGTCAGTGTGCTCTCAGATTTACATCCAGGCTGAGCAGATGGCAATAAATTAGACATGTGAGACAGAGAGAGAAAAAAAAGAGTGAAACAGAGAGAGAAAATGGGCATTAAATTCAAGAGCTCCTGCATTCCTGTTTAACGGTAGAAAAAGAACCTGCCATGTTCACTTCTGTGCCTTTTTAAAGGTGCCAGTCCTGATTCTAATCAACAAGTGTGAAGCAGGTTTTATAAGCACTTTCCTCTTTTCCCAGCTGAGGGCGATTTATTCTCTTCTGTATTGTTTTTCATTTGGTTCTGAGTTATAGATCCAAAAACAAGGCTTTCACGCACTGCAGCTTTAATACTGAACATTATATTCAACATTTAGATCAAAAAGGTTTTTACCACCTAACTGCTCTTCACATCCACCACAGACTCTGTTGTACTTATCATGTTGATGCAGTGGATAGATAACTCACATTTCACACCAATGATAAACCTCCCTCCTGAGGTTGGTGTCGTGAAGAGAAAAAAAATGCACTTATCGAATAGTTTTGCTCTGCTGTTCGTTTTGAGAACTCAACTATATGAATCGTATACTCCTCAAGATTGTTACTCACTGAAGCTTAAATAGAGTTAACGTCTTCACCTCTGCAGTTTAACCAAATGCTAGTGACATTTAACAGCCTTGAGTTTGCCATTCACGACACTTCTGTTGTGCAACAAGTTTATCTTTGTCACTATACACAAGTTAAAAACTCATGGAACTTGTATTTTTGACACCACCGGTCAATAATGCAAGCGGTGCAACAATAAACCCAGCTTGTTATAATGCTGTCCTGCAGTATAAAGTTATTTTTCAGCTTGAAAATTAAGTACAGGAGAAGTAAATGCTGAATATATTTTTTTTTCTCAACTTGTTCAATTGTTTCTTTCCTTTTGTTTATATTTTTTCACTTCCACAGTAATGACTGCAGTCGATAGGGGAATTCTTACCCAATCCCTTCTTATGCCTGCGTATTTGATTATTTGAGACAGCTCTAAAAAGTGTATGTCTAGAGGCTTGGTGATGCTTAATTAACTGGCTCTGATGCTGTGCAGCCATCATTTTTTGGGATCGGAAGTCAGGGGAGAGCTGAAAACAAGCCTTTTTCGTCATGCACTATTGACAACAATGAAGTGCTCGTGAATACAAAAACATACACTTGTAACGTTGTGTGGCAAATGTCTCATGATTGAAATACAATTGATTCACCATCTCCCATGTCTCTAGATTATACGGTACAAATGTAGCATGTTTTTTTTTTTTTTTTTTCCTGTGTCATTTACGTAGAGCAGAAAAGTAGCCGAAATAAAGGTTTTTTAGCCTGGCATTATCAGACAGGTTGAATAATCATACATGAAAAGATGAGGCTTAAACTATGTAAACTAGAGCACATTTTAATGGAGTCAAGCAATGTTAGTGACAAGCACTTTGGCTGAAGACATCATGTACCACCTACACATAATGTACAGAACGTACGTTGCAGACAGTTGTATTCAATATTATGAAACGTGTTTCTTTTTTTGCGCCACGATTTTCACGTCGGCAGCAACGCTTATGTTATTGTTTAATGATGAGCGATTGATCACGGCTAATACATTCCACATCTTTTCATAGTTTCACCCTTAGTATTTAACTTTTATTCACTTTTTATTTTTTTTTTAATTCAAAAATACAGCCACATTAGTCCTTTTTTTTCCAGAACAAGATTCATCACCATGGGTTTTCTATTACTACAGTAATCTAAATGCAAATTTTAACTATCCCGTTTTCCACCAGGATGATGCTTCTGGCACAGCATGTGCACTAGAATTGAGATGTTTTCTCCCCTTCCTATTCTACCTCTGTTACATGGAAATTTAATCTCAAATGAAGACTGCTTATCATGTTGGCATATTGTAAAAGAAAGATGTCACTAATTGAATGAAAATAAAGCCTTGCAGGGAAATTATGACGGTGTCTGTCTGCACCTACATAATAGGGAAGTCAGCTGTGCAAAACAGGAGTGACTAAAGTGTGGAATGTTAAATTAAAATAAATGATTGCATTACATTGAGGAATCAGTAAGTTGAGTTATGGATTCATGGTGGTTTAAGATCCAGATTTTTAATTTTGTGTGTTTTAATCAAATATCAATTTCAACACCATGTCCTTTGGGGAAAATGGGTGCGTCTTAGGGGATGCGCTTACCATCTGGACTTAGAAGCTTTGTAGACTTTTTTTCACTGAAGGTGTCAGCTCGGTCACTTTTATTGCTTAGGGAGAAGAGAAACGCTCACCATATATACTGTCTACACACAGTGTGATGCCACAGCTATCCTAGTTGCACTGATATGGATTGGTGGCAGCAAAAGGCTTCATCATTCTTGCCTTCCTTCTCGCCTCCTGCCATCAATTTTCCCTGCATGGATATAGTCCTGAGTGACACCCAGTGAGTTGCTTTTCTCCTATCTCTGCTCTTTGCTAGGACTGTAAATATATCCATAGCGCAGGAGCTGAACGTGCCTGTCCCCGTGTAACTTTAAACAGGCGTGGTGGTGGTCTGATACCGGTAATCTTCCTCTGCAGGTTGTCACTTTGGCATTGCCACTCAATTGAACTGTATCAGTGTGGTCAGGGGGCTTGCTGTGGCCTTTACTGTCATCTCCTAGTCATTAGAGAAGGAAAGTAAAAGCTGGGGAATAATTTTTTTACTGTCTCTTAAAGCTGGGTAACAATTATCTGAAATGAATAGAATTCTGCCTTTCTGCCCTTTGTAAGGCTGTCATAAACTCAGTCTGCAGTATAAAACCGGTGTACAATCACTGCTGATTATTACTTTGACACACTCTCTATCTGTACAGATCAATTGTAGAGGTAAAGAATTCTGTCTTGATGTGTAGCATGTGTTACAGTACATTCAAGTTCAGAGCTAAATTTGGACTAACAGAAAAGCGTGACTTTTTTTTAATGAAGATTAAATCTGCAGCAAAGAAATGAATGAATAAATACAAGGTATATCATTTTTAAATTCCTTAATCATTTCAGTTCTCAGGGTTAGTGTGTTAAAATGGGAGGATTTCAGATGGGATTTTTAAAACAAGCACCGTGGAAGCAGTTTGCTTAAAACTACAGACTCGGTTCTGTCTACTTCCATAACAAACTAATAGAGCTATTTTCACATTTTCTGTTTTTGCAGTTTTTATTTGTCCAGTCGGTAGAAATTTAAACCGTTACACAGAAAGTGACTGAAAAAAATCTTTTATCGGGGTATGAGTACTGGGAAAATCAAAAAAAAACTTTTTAATCTCCTCTAGGGAGTTTGGATAGGACCATCTTCAAAATGTCTTGGCATTTACTTTTTTTTTTTTTTTTTCTAAAACCAGGAGACAGTCAAAGACTTGTGTAATGTCAGCGAATGGATGCTGGTAGAGGTAACCTGATAAGAGCAAGAAGACTCTCTCAGCTGAGGCTAATTACACATTTTACAGTGTCTGCTGACAAACTGTGTTGTCTGTGTGTTGTTGGATGGTAAAGGTGGATTTAATGTGTCATTTAACAGTTTGACATTTAATTGTGCCACAGATCAGTTTAGGAATAAGAGCAAGTTGAAGACCTACTGAACACAGACACGTACAGTAACAACAGCTGCTTTAAACAAGTACAGAGTTGTCAAACTACAAGGACATAGAGTGAGACACTGTGACTTGAGGATATGTAGGTTTTATAGATGCAGGGAAGCCATAGAGTAAATTAATTGTCTTAAATACAGTTAGTATTCTTAGGACTCTTTAGACACCTGAAGGTAGAAACAGGCAATTTGATGCAACAAAAACCTTAAGAACTCTGAGAATACTCAAAGGTAGAGAAGGAAGAGGCTGGATGGAGTCTTGCCTTTGTTGTTACTGTATTCTGTAATATTCCTATAAATGTTATAAAATATCCTATAGATAACTTAATAAAATATGAACTTTATTAAGGCATTGTGCAGTTCACAAAAACATGTAATCAAAACAACTGCCTATAATTAAGTACATTTTTAATGTGTTTTCTGGACTTTTTATTTATTATCATAGCAAATATATTTTTGTTATATATTTTTTTGTAATATATTTTTCAATAATCCATACGTACAATACATATGTTCTATGTTCTAAGATAAAAGAATGTATCCAAACATTTGAATACACTCTAATGATGATTATCTCTGAGAGCACGTGTGGTCGTCCATTTAGTATTTAGAATAAATAATGAGGCATTTTTTACTTAGAAAGGTCTGTTAATTATTTAATGCCTCAAATGGATTCCTTAGTCTGCATCAAATGGATTCACATCAAATAGAGAATAAGGAGATAATTATTCTGACTGAAAGTCTCATCCACTCCAAATGAAACAGCTGAATATATTGGATTTTTTTTAGGTAGAAATCTTTTGTTGATTCAAACATATTCCATCTGACACATGTAGACTATTTCCCTCATTCTGTCATATGTTATCAGGTTATCTTTTTTCTCTGCGTGACACCATTTCAACAACATGTTTTCCAAAGCATGAACAAAATATAGAAAAATACTTTCACATTTAACAAGGAAACACAGGACTTCATTCAGTGTTTCCCACTAGGTATACATTATTACTCTTGGAACTGCAAAGACTAATGGAGATGATGTACTGACCAAAAGGGAACGGAAGTACATGTGAAACGTCAACAATAATGAACTGTGATTATGGGCAAGTCTGTCCATATTTTGATAGACACAAGATAAACCAACTCCACAGGTATCACTATTGTTGGACAACATCTGCTGTGGCTGTGTGCTGTGTAATGACAAAGATGCAGCGTAACTGCAGGGAGTCGGATACAGTCGTGGCAGAGGCAGCAACACATTAACGTGTAAATCTATTATACAGAGCTGCTAATCACTGTGTGCGTAGGTTCAGTGTGTTTCTTAATTACCCTGTCGTGTTTAATGGATGAAATGTTTGACATTTCATTGCAGGACCACTGAGAACCCCAGGACCTGTAACTTGTTGAAAAGAAACATGGCTCTGACCTTTAACCTCATACAACGACTTAAAGATGGATTATTGTTATCGAACATGATGGTAGATAGAATAGCGTTGCATGGTATCTTGTCGCTCAGCATGATAGGGATATTATTAATCAGCGTTTGTTTGGATATGAAATAGCTTTATTGTTTCCCATCTGAAATATTAATAACAATAACAACAAGAATTTCATGATTTGTTAGTGGTGATAAGTCGAACATTCCCGTTACTGCTTAAACTGCTGTAAAACCTATAGATCTTGCAGAGTTGCATCCTCACTCTGTTGGACACTTTTCCCTCAAGTACTTGTGCTTTCATATCCCTGCTGTACCATATAACAGTACAGAAATTGCAATACTTTCTGTCTTTTACAAATCTAGATTTTCCAGGTAATTGATTTACACCTATATGGATATCTTAGTCTTCTTGTTCCTTGACTAATGTGACCAGAATTAATACAAAAGAGAGAGCTCATACTGTATTTAGAAAAATCCCTAAGAACAATGGGACACAAACTATCTCTTCAGTGTCAGGGGCAGTTCGGTAATACAGGAATTAATGAATACTTGATAAAAATACACACCACATGCTGATTTAATTAAATTTCTAGTGTGTGGGTTTAGCAGGTGATTTTTAAAAAGCTACAGCCACAATGAAATTTCCATGGAATTGGTGTTGGATGACAGGCCTGGCTGATAAGATGTTCAAAGGCCAATATAAACCATAAATATGCAGCTTTTGTGGGCCTTGCTCTGATTAAGAGATACATTTTTACACTCTTAATTAAAACTGTAGTCTCCAGGTTGACTGCTCAGATGGTTGCCTTGCATACTCTTTAATGTAAGGAGTAAATTCTCCAATGCCAGTGCCAGTGAGTATGTGAATAAGTGGCACATCAGTCGTTTTCTAGGAGTAAACAATTTCTTGGTTCTGACTTTTACTGAACTTTTAGTGAAAGTTTACTCAGAGTTGGCTCCAAACTGATTGACCAGGTGACAGATAAGAAGTTGTACGGTTGCATTTTGTTAAAATGGATGTGCACTGTGGCTGATTTAGTTCATCTTGAGATAATGTGCAGATTGTTTTCCTTTGTGACTAATTGGCTGAAAAATAGGTACGATCTCAGTCGACAAAGATTATATTAGGTTTACTTTTTTTTTTAAAGATAGAAATTAGATTATGTGTGGAGGCTGCAGCACCGTGGATAGTTACAAATGTCCTTCAAGTCTGCAAATCAATATTGCTACCAGGTTACACTGTCAGAATGTCAGCACAACAAGTTTGTATCTCAGAGAAATCAAATGAAATCACAAGGACCTCTGTGTTGTGTCAGTTTTGTTATTTGTAGGGGTTTTCGTGTATACTATTACCCCATCCACCCTTCCACAAATGTGCCTCATTAGAAGCCCAACAAAAAACACACAGGGAACAGTGTGATCAAAGAGAAAAAAATTACAGACTGCCTTCTCAGATGAATCTTTGAAGGTGACCGTAATGGGGAAAATTCGAAAGTGGCAAGAGTGTTATTGTTAAATAAACAGGTTGACACAATGGAATGAAGCTTCCCACAGTTTATTGCTAGAATCCTTTGGCATTGACTATATCTCTGCTCTTTAATGGCAAAATTCAAAAAACAATTTAGCTTATTTATTTTTATAATATCACATTGTTTGTTAGAAGTGCTGCACACTTCCCTTGTGATCACAAGTGCCCAATATATTGCTCCTCTATTGTGTATTTGCGTCAGTATTCAGTGGAGTTCAGAAACCAACTTAATGAACATCATTTTCATAGGTGCATTAGCAGGAGAGAGCTGTGCCTTGTGTATATTTTCATTAAAAATGATTCAGCTAATAATTTAAACTAATTCAGTATATAATGTACACCTTTTAGCCCATGGGCTCTTAAACACAACTCTTTGCTGTAACCTACGGCCTAGTGAATATATACAATGAGAGGTCTGGCATTTAGACGTCAGTTATGTGTTGCCAAAGTTGACAGAATAGATGCCATTTTTGCAATTGTTTGTTAATGTAGGCTTCAAAGCCTATTTATCAGCTATTTAAAAGGATGATGAAATGGAAGTATCACAGAAAATACACACAACGTTGAGTATGTTTACATGCATGCTTTAATCTGATTATAGGCCGAATTGGATTCAAAATACCTCATGTATCCACGCCATCCGATCGGATTCGGCTCGATTGGACTGAAATTTAAATCAGACTGAGAGAGACAGTGTACACCTTTTGATAATCTGATCGAAAGGGAAAATATATGAATGTAAACATGCATTTGGATTAATGGAGCATTTATCTTTACCGTACGTGGGGGTAGTGTGTAATGATGTGCGTGGGTGACCATGAATAACTCAACAGCATCCTTGCCTCCTACTGTCCTGGCCGTGAATTGCAAACAGGAGTTATTCAAACACACGTTGAAGTGATGTGTGAGGAATCAGATTCATTGCTCTGGGACATGCAAACACGGATGGCACATAGGTTGCTTTAATTGGTGCCATGTAAACGGCTCTTCGATCCGATTGATTTCAACCCGAGGAGTAAAAAAATTCAATTGAGGAAAAAAATGTGCATGTAAACACACTCGTTGGTACATATAAGTAAGCTGATTAGGTTGAGACTACATTTTTTTCAAGGTATCTAATCTATTAAAGGGCAGCCGGCCCTCATTCTTGCATATCTTGTCATTTGTGTTGACGTTTTGGCTACATCTGTGCTCTTTTCTTTGCTCTATTATATTTGTTGTCGATTTCACCTATTATTTATTTAGCCTCCCACATTTCAATGGATTTTATTCCTTTGTTGATTTCTTTTGTGGCTGTCATATTATTAGTAAGACTTGTCTACATATTTGTCTATTTTTATTGGAAAAAAAAAAAGGCATATTGGCAGCTAGCAAAATTGGATGTACCTCACATACTTGTTGATACTGATTTACATCTGTTCCCTTGGGTCAACTGGGCATCGGGGAACCCTGCTTTCTTCTTTAACTCGTATGGTGGAAAAAACAACACAGAGTGAGCAGATTGAAGTAACATGTATAAGACAGAGCTCAGTCGCCTGCCTTTGTTTGATCATTTTTCGTAGTCGGTTTGGGTGAGCTGTGTGAATTGTCAAGATCTGATGAGTTTTTGAAATATACAGTGGTGTGTTTCTGGGTCTTCAAGGACAGAATCACAGCCAACTGAAATTAAATGAAATGCCCCCCAAGTTTTTTGGCTTTTGTGCTTGGCATACGTACTACACCGGAGACGAGTGGGGGCTTTTCTGAGGTCAGTTTGAAATTGCCTTTGTGCCTCTGCATCATGATATATTTAATTAATGTTGATAATAATATGTCAAAATTAGGACTAGTTATTGTCCAGATAAGGTTTAGTTGTTTTGGTTTTATAAATGTTCTGCATGGCAGTTTGGTAATGTCCCATGCAGTCATAGAAAGCTAGAATACTTATTCTAAATTTAAAACAAATTTCAGTTGTTTGAGGTTACTTAAGGATTTTTGAGTTGTGAAACTACTTAAATGTAACTAATTAGGACTGTACAACATAAAATAAAAAAAAATGTTACGTCATCAAAGTATCTACATGTTTGATATACAGTTTGCAAAAGACTGCTTGAATCGTAATAAACTCTGTGGGTTGATGCCACTAGCTGAGGTCATAAAGTGCATGTAAATTGTAGTAAGTGCAAATTTTGACATTCATGAGATGTCTATGTACACATGTAGCTTACATTACTTACTGTTTGTTACTGTAGTGCCTAATTACTTTAACTTGAACGAAGTACAGACAAAGCTCACTGAAAACAGATGATGGCATCTGATTTTAAATGAGCTTTTAACAGTTATTTTGTTAATTGTGGTGGTCGTGACATCAGTTTCTAAACATTGTAGCTTTGCTTCATCTTTTATTTACCAAACAGCAGTCGCAACAGCTGTAAAGAGAAAAAAACACATCAACAACACTAATTTTCACAAGCCTCTCAACCACAGGGATTCGCATCTTTGACGTTTTTTCCACCCCTGATGGGTTTGCTTCCTTGTTCTTTAGGCCATGATACCTAAATATTTGATTAATATTGATCCGTCCATCAGCCTACTGTTCTGTTTACTGATGTGTGTTGTGTCTCATCTGGATGCAGAAAGCCCTTGGACAGAGCATTTTTAATTTTAAAATGGATAAACAAAATGCAAAAATGTGAAATGCAAGCCTGAGCGAGACTATCATATCAGTAATATAACTGGGCTGATTTCTCCTTTATTGGAGTTATGTCCTTGAAATGAAACCTCTCAACGAAGCACTCTGGACCTAATTTCATTAAATGGTAGATTTTGCCAAGTCAGTGAACCTAAAATGATGCAGTTGAACTCTCTGGTCTCCAGTCTCTGTCAAGGGGAGAGTCGGCTGGGAGTGAATCAACCTCAGACAGGTTACTACGCTGTGGCCTCCAGTCAACCTCAACTCTTCCTCAACTTGCTATGTTTTAACCTTGCTTTAAATGGCATTTCTTTTTCTTTTTCTTTTTTTTTTTTTTATCTCACAGAATATAGTCCATTTTCTGCTCAGCTGTGCTGCAAAATAAAACTAGCTAGAGAGATAGAGAGAGAGACAAAAACAAATATTTTTTTCACGGTGTTCTGGGTTATTAGGCACACACTCACATTAAGCTGAGCCTCATTATCACAGCAAAGATGAACTCAAAAAACATTAGGGTTGAAACTCATTGATGTATAGCTATGATCATCACATTGGTTATGCTAATGGGTGTCTGTGTTTTCCATGTGTGTATGCTGCCCTGGCCGTGTTCATCAAAATGCGCATAGGTCTCCGTTGTGGATATGTGCATGTCTGTGTACCTTAAAGTTGGAAAATGAATGTGGAGTGTTTCTGGAGTATTGGTGTCCTGGATGTAAGAGCACACAGACAAGCAAAACAGTAAATATTTCCACAAAGCATTTTATAGACTTTGCAAGTGTTAGAAATTCACTGGCCCAATCTCATCACCTTAGACTAATGGGCCATTATGCACATTGCACACACTAGAAATTCAGTGTAATAATCATCTAATTAATTAATGCAGATCAAAAGGGTGCAAGCAGAAGAGAATTGTGCTTAGGATTTTGCCTTAGGCAGCCCTCTGTGACCACAGTATGAGATATAAACGATACGCCTCATGGAATCTCATCTTCCTCCCCTTTCCGTACTGCGAGCTATTGATGTTTGCAACTATGCACTGCATGTACTGAGGGTGACATTACTTTCAGTGCCAGTGGAAAAAAGGCCACTTTAACCTATGATACCTTTTGTGCAAATAGAAACAGAGTCACTTTGAGACCGACTCAATGACTTTGAGGTGGATGTTTTATGGGATTATCTTTTTGAAATGGTCGTGATCTCATTTATTTGCCACTTTCACTGCCTGCTGTCATCTGTGGCTCTGATTACTGGAAACAATGAGGCACAAAGCTGACAGGGAGCATTAGGAACAGAAAGGGTGATGCGCTTTCAATTAGAAAGGAAGTGTGTGTGTGTGTGTGTGTGTGTATATATATATGTATATATATATATATATATATATATCCATCCATCACATATGCTTCTTCTCACTCCTTGTAATTGCACGCCCCTGAAGTCTGATTTGGTCTGAAACTTTTTTATAAAGTTAATAATTAGCTACAACAACATTCAACTTTATTATGTTGATAACCTGCCCCTTTGAGAATGTTTGGATGCCACGACCCTCCCTCTTCTTTAGATTCCTTTATTTGAGGCTGTCAAGTTTCCATCTCAAACTACGGATCTAATGGACCCTCAACTGAGCCTCACTATTAAAGTGGAGTGGTCTGACGTCAAAGGCATTCAGAAAGCTACTTAATCACTAGTGTTTTTCAGCACTTAATTAATGTGACACAAGCAGTATTCCCAGAGCATTTAATCAAAGCATTCTTGAGGGTATGACAGTTTTCTAGTTTCACTGAAGTGTACTACTACCTTCTCTGCACTCTGCATTCTAGTTCAATGCAGACAAATGTGCAGTGTGAAACTTGCAGTGAAAGACAGCTGCTGTCCGTCTGGGTAGTTACCGCTAAAATGAACGGGTAATGAGATTCAGTGTGTGGTGTAAAGGAAAATTAATTTGCATTGTTTATTGATTTAATATTTGAGAATTCTGAGGGCTACTCCATCACAAAGGACCCAACAGCTTTCATAATCAAGCATCACAGTTCAGCATTATTAGCTTCAAGCGGTGCCGGTATAATCAGTCAGCCAGGTCATATTAAAAGGTGGGCTCTTTCAGGCTCTCAGGTGACATAACTGCCTCAATCAAACAGTTATACCACAAGAGGCCAGAGGGAGGGAGAATAATGAGAAAGCAATATCCTAGATTAAGAATTAGTCTTTTCTGTAATGGCTCTTTCTCACTGGGTCAATGGTGCATAATGGTATAGCATACAAAATTGGGGTAAAGAAGGTGTGAGGATGGTGCATTGGGGTTTCATGACTCACATTGACGAGAGCGAAATGGAATTTATTTGTCTCATGCACAAAGTGGATTAGTTACGAGTACAGAAGTGAATGCTTTTCCTGTTCATAAATGCATCTACTTCGTTTTAGTTGATGATCTGTGAGTGTCACTTTCCTCAGTGTTAAAACTTTATTTACCATTAACTGTGTGTGTCTAGGTTTGTTTGTGTTTGCCGCAATGTTAAGAAGAAATGACAGCTGCTTGTTAAAAACCCAACTGCAGATATGTGTAACAGGAGAAGTTCCCATATTTAACAGTCAATATTGACTGCAGAGGATAGTGAAATATTTGTTAAAATGCTTTTATTATATTTTAGAAATTGAAGCACTTCCTCCAGACAGTGCTGGGTGTGTTTTTTTGGGGAAAGAAATCTGTATTTCAGATAATATGCTGTATTTTTGGTCTGTGTTACTGCAATACCGGGCTTAAAAGTCCCATTGGGAGGAACTTTCTCACTCGCTCTCTTTCCATTTGTACTTTATTCTTTGCAAGCTGTGTTGAAATATTGAATAGATGGAGTCTAATGCTGACAATGGCTATAAAAGGCTTATGAATAAGTTCACATACTGCATTTTTCCTCCTCTATATTATACACTTCCAGTTAGCAAGGAACTTTGAAAAGCTATTGCATGTATTCAAACTGGAGCAGGTTAATGTGTTCACTTCACCCGAAAATTTAAGTTGTTTATCCATAATTTTCGTGGCTGAAGAAAATATATATACATATATATGTGTGTGTGTTCTTGTATGCTGTAACATTGTGAACATTACTTGCAGCAATCCCAGTCTCCATCACAGCTGAACGATTTTGGGGAAAATCTAATCACAATTTTTCTTCCAGATATTACAGTATGATTCATTTTTTGATTATTATTATTTTTTTCTTTAACCCAAGCTTGAATAATCACATTGTAATAAATATAAAACATGTCATGGTGGATTGGGACTTCTAGGGCCAGTATTGCAACGAGACACCATCTTAAACTGCTCTATACTCTAATGCAAGGATGAGAATATAGATGCGAAACTGCCAGAAGTATTTATTCCTTTAAATCAGCATGGAACATTGAACAACCACTTTCCTGACACTTTTTAGCAATGCACTTCTTGTCTAGCTGCCTGTGGTGCCACAAGTATTGGTATTGATTTGTGGTGTCACCCTGTGATGCGGCAAATATTGCACAACAGACTTTGCGTATCACCTTCTTTTGATGAGGATCTTGTTTTCTGGAAGCTGAAATATCCCCAGATCACTGAAGTGAAGTGGTGGACACTTAGGTACCTTGGGTCCCCTCAGATGGGTCAGTACAACTGCAATAGGAGGCACATGGCACGTTTGGTTGGTGAGCAAAACTGTCACACAAGGATGACGAGGGCAGTTTGTAAAACACAGCTGTTTCAAACAAGTCTGTTGCGCTGTATAATTAACGCACAGTTCAGATCGCAGTCTTTGAGTCTTGATGAATAATGCAGAAATAAAATATCCCAATTTGTCGAAGGTTAGTTATTATAAATGACAAGAAAATGCATTCGAAAATACTGGAAAATGAATGAATCTGCATGTGGACTTTTGAATGTGAGGGGGGGGGAAATGATCAAGGCTTGATGAGCAGCTATTGTGAGGCATCATCTGTCTAATGTGACGACACTGCACTGCTTCTCCTTTGTTTCAGCAGCTTCAAGCCTCAAATTATGATTTCCCCTGAGCAACTGTTAATTATGTAATTCATGCTCATATGATAAGATGACAGATCATCCATGTGTTTCTTGAATAAGTCACATGTCTCTATTATTTCTCCGTCTTATTCTCTTTTACACAGTTATATCGGTGTAATACTGTTACATGCATCACCATGTGGAAATCTGATCATCACTCACGTGTTTCAGTTGATTCTTTAAAGGTGAAAAGTAGCCTAAATGGTGTTTTGCAGGGTGAAGTAATCTGAGTAAATCATTGTGATGAATGTTAAACGCCTGTCTGAACAGCAGTTTGTATTTGCTCTAACTTGTTGCTACCTAATTTACTTATTTATTTAAATCCTAGTTTGACATTTTTATATAAACCATCTGAACTATGATCACTAACCTCGACTTGAATTTGATCTCGGAAACACTGTACACCACAGAGCTCTGAATAGATTTCTGGATGCATTATGGATCAAGAGTAAATGTGTCACATGGCAGAATGCATTAGCTATCAGAAGAGTGCTGCATATTAAAACACAAAGCGCTGCTTTCCTCTTTAACAGGTAAGAGGTAAGAGGATAATCTCGTACCTTCAGAAAAGTTGATGCCAACATTTTGGTTTGAAGTAAAAAATAACTTTAAAAACGTGTTGATTATGTGATTTAAAGATCAGTGTGAAACATGCACACTTTCATATACGCATCTCATTTGTTCAGTTATCACTGTTCTTTTGAATCAATCACATTCAATATATCCAAAATTACTACTGTAACAGATTGCCTCTCAGAGCCCTAGATTGAACTGATTTAAAAACTTGTCCATTTCAAAGTTGAGATGTTTCCCCAAACATAACCCGAGTGATTTATGGCTTCATATAAGAAAGATGATAGATCTGCCAGTCCATTAGATTGTGTAGACAATGGGAAATGGGGATAGCAGAGGCCTTGCTTGTACAAGGGTGACTGGGCACATTGTTGTTTATCCTCTACACCATGAAGTCAAAGGACTCTTGCTCATCAGCAAGACTCAGCAGGCTAGGTCACAGCTGTCAAATACAGAGCCTCACGCCTCTGGGGTTTTGTCTTGAATTTTGCTGCCTCTGACACATCGTTCTGCTCTGATGAAAAAAGTAAAACAGCCCATGGAGGTTTATTAAAAACAATGGGCACCCCCTAAGAGTGTGCCACCATTTTCATAGAGCTTAGAAATGAGAAAACAAACTATTCTACACGGTGACTACAGCATCCATCCTTAACCACCGCTACATTTACACTTAAAGACACGTCCGTTACTTTGGATCAACATGCGAATAACTGTGAATCACTCTACTTGGTGCCAGAAGGACATGACACTCTTCATAAATTCAAAAGATATCAGCAGACATCCGTCTTGAAAACTTTTAGGTGCTAATTAGTTTACGTTTTTCAGTATCACCTAGAATGCTAGGAGGCTATGAAGGTGACATATTATCAAGCTTAATATAACTTTATCAAGTTTTTTTGCTGAATACCACTCACACTGCATATAAATGTTAGAACTACATAGGATAATATTATAATATTAGGCATCCCAAGTATGCAGGCAAAAAGCACAGTCCTTTTTTGATCTACCAGTAAACCACAACTATTAAATACAACTAGGGTATCATGGCCAAAAAAAAAAAAAAAAAATAGAAGTCCTAACACATCCACTCAAACGGATCTGTAACACCTTTTTGTTTTCTTCATCTTTTGGTTCAGTTCAATTCCACGTTGGGGTCTTGGCGCCAGTTATACCAACCACTTTAGTTTTTTCAAGGCAGGATGAACCATCAGATACTGCTGCCACATTTTTATCTGTCTGTTGCACTGACCAAAGTCTACACTCTCTCTGTTCCAGTCATCGTGTTTTCAAATGCTGTTCTCGCCTTTTGCTTTTCTTTGAAGCACAACAGAAACATACAGTATATCTACCCCTTCACAGTGAGGCTAGCTTCTTGTAATGTGTATTATTCTGGCAGTACAGTAGTTGAAATGTTTAGTGTTAGTCCTCAACTCACTTTTAGGTGAGAAAAACACTCTGCTTGTTACATCATGCATTTAAATAATACAAAAAAAATAATAATAATCAGAGTCTGAGTTTCCTCTTGGGACAACAATGCCAGATGCCTCCCATGTACATGGAAACCACCTGTGACATTTTTCTACTCATTTCACTGAATTTCTGCTGAATAGGATATCAGTAGATTGTTTTTTCACAATGTCACCATATCAAACTCAGCAAAGTTTCTGTCGGCACAATATGCTGAATTTTAGAAATGAACTGCCCTGATTATGTTATGCCTCTATCATTGCAATCTGCATTTTGGATTTTATACTGCATTTTATATCTAACTTTTATTTTAACCCTTTAGTGCAACGCTCATTTAAAAGTTTTTCATCTTTAAAACCTCATCCCAAGCCTTCCCAACCACAAACTGCTTAGTAATCATTTTAATAAAAGATGTAAAAGTTATGATTTTGTCAACTTTTATGAGCGACGTATCAAAAAATATATATGTATATATATATATTTTTTTTTTGCTGAGTGGGCAAAATGGTAAAGGAAAGTACTTTTTATTTGACGTTACAGTCGTGCGATGTTTTTGGTGTGGAAACTTTTGTCTTCCTCTGAAACTTTGGACATTAACAATTTAAAAGACACTTGGATCTCCTAAATCTTAGTCAGAACTGAGGAACACTCAACTCTCAGTGGACTCTGTTTGCAAGTAAACACCATACAGTAACCCCCCACTGGATTTTCACTGGGGGTTCAGAGTCTTGAGCTTCTTACACCTTACACCGTCCTATTCATCATAGGCTTTGCACACACTGAAGGAAGTACGATCACTCTGACCTTGAGGAAGTCTCGCTCATAAGAAGACTCACCCAGGCCAAGATCTAGGGTCTGTCAAGATGATTTCTTATTCTATTTAATCGAAGAAGTGCAATGCTTTATCACTCCCTGGGTTCATGGTTTATATAAGGCATAAGGCCCAACCCTGTTTTGAAATGGTAAGCTGTTAAGTCAGAAACCCTGTACACAAAAAAAGATGTCCTTAAGAGTCACAATGATTTAGGTGTGAGGGGAAGTGAATGGGTAATTTTATGTTAAATGGGCACTCTTCTGAATAGTAAACTAAGAAACGGGTGACACTGCCCCCCTATCTCCTCGGTGACATTTCCCACCAAGGCATTTGTTGGAAGATAAGCATGAATTAATACAGAGGGAAGTGTTTCTTTGTCCTTATGCTTTCACCTGAGATCACAGTGCAGAGTTTGATTATCTTGCTCCAACTAAAGTATTCGCATAGACCGATTGATCTAGTCATATTATTATGTCACAGGGTAATGTTAACTACAGCATTTAAATGACATTACTATTAAAATGTAATGTCTAATGTATTACTTAAAATGCTTTGATAAAAGTTTGCAACAGCTCACTCAAATTAAAAAGGGTTGTACCAAAGATGATTTATGTCATTGTAAAAGTCAGCCTGGAATTACTACATGAATCAGCAAAACCGCCAAAGTCATGTTTAAGACTTGAAAGTGGTTGTGGCCACAGAGTAGAACCGTCACCATGTCAGCAGCAGGTGACATGACTGGCAGTCTAACCGTAGCGTAGACTGAGAGCACGATAATAATATAAATGAGGCTGATATTTCATGGGTAAGTGCAGCAGAATTTTGTGGTTAGCTCCCATCTTCCCATATCAAATGAGTGCTTGCTGCGGTGCCAGCTCAGCCTCTGTTCTACTCCAGTAAGTTATGATGTAATTTTCCTCTCTGCCATGATAACGATAAGAGGAGAAGATATCAGAAGACCGACTTCCATGGGTAAATATTTCAAATTAAACTTCAGCACCTTCATACACTATTCTACGCACACAGACTTGAAATTACACCTCAGATATTGTAAATCATACATAGCAGATTTCTCATTTATAAATTCTTTGTGTACTGTCAGTTTGTAGAAACAACCATACTTCTGTGGCCTTTTTCCTGCCTCTTAAAATGTTTTTATAGCGTAGGTTACCTTCTACTGTAAAGCACCTTGGTATCCAAGACTGAAATGATACATGAATTAGGTTTAAAATATTGTAATAGCATTACTGAACAGATGGCATGCAGACTTAAACATTTATGCTGCACTGGTTGCATTTAAACTAGTCTATATGCTAAGGAGGGTAACTTGCTCAAGTGTGTTAAGCAAAATGTGAAATGTTATATCCTATGAGAGGCACTTCACAGGAAGGTGGTGTCTGCTGCACTGGGAAATGATGTGATTTAAGGAGCACATTTTCTTTTAATGAAATGAAGATGAGTTTTGACGTGGATGAATAAAAGTGAAAATTTTATGTGGCATACAGTAGAGGACAGAATTAATTGCAGAGGCTTCTTGAAAAAGGGAAACATTGATGCTGCTTTAGACAGGTGAGCAACACAAGCATTACTACTTATTTTAGATGTTTTACATCACAGACAGTAGTAATATGATGTTACACTATGAGGTTTTGTTAAACCTTAGCTCACCAAGTGATCACACTAGGTATTGTATATTGTTTGTGATGTGGTTGGTAAAGGGAACATATAGGATAACATATTCTACAGCCAAAGTTACTCACTAACATTTCTACTGTCAACTGAGACAAAGTAAAATGAGGTTTTGGACTTAATATGTCATCAGTCACATTATTAAGACCTAAACAATGACTAATATGAAAAATAATAATTATCAAAATAATGTTTGGTTCCTGCTTCACTGTCAACTTCCATAAATAATACTGTATCTCGGTGGTCATCTGAGAATAAACCCAAACTCAAGTAAAAATAAACTTATGAATTGTATCGATCCCTCAAAGCAATTATCGTGGAAAAAAAATTCATGTTAATGTTCTTGGCGTCCGCTTCAAGATTTAATCAATTCACCAAAATGGAGTATTCTATATCTATTACTACCTCACACTTTCCTGCAGGAGTGCTTCAGTGCTGCTCAGCCCCTATAATGAAAGGGCCCCTAGCACCCACTCTAGAAATCATTACAATCTCCCTCTACCTCTAGGGTCAGTAAACTAATAGTCATTCACCTGTGTGACAGGAAATCTTTGCCAAGTTGCCACTGGGGGCTGGTGAGGTTGTGTTTAAGGTTATAGAGTCGAATCCATCCAGAGATGATTGTTTATTGTTTGGATGGACCCTGATGATTAAATGGGTGTCACATCGAAAGCATTTCATTACAAATGCAAAGGATGTGGATTACGTATATAACCCACTAATTGCTTGTCTTTCTGAAATTGGCAAGCAATGAAAACCCATTATTCAGTTCTCTCCAAACATGGAGACACAACAAAGAACAACTTTATAAATAGTAAACACATTGGCAAAGAAATACCCTCCATCATCCTCCTTTGTGCCTGTGCATGGCCTCTAGTGATTTCTACGGCCACAACAGTTCCTGCCCACTGTTGGCTGGAGAATCTGTGGTGAGTTTCTTAAAGAGATGGCACAAATGTATTCAAAGGCACAAAGGCCCTAAGGTCTGTCCGAGTTATTTTAAGATTTTTCACTGCTGTATTCAAAAGATGTATGAAAGCGAGTTCATTAATAAGTTCTCTAAGAAAAGGAGAAACAATGAATTGACTCAGTTTGGAGTTTCCTGAAAATACTTAGTCTATCGGTTCAGGTCTCAGTTGTGAACTGAAATATGTTTAAGTGGATTTTTTAAAAGCCAGTGTTCCACAAACATGTATATAATATATAGACACAGTTTTCAGCTTCCTCACAGTCAAGTCTCAGAGGACATCCCAGACCTTTTCTGTCATAAGCATCCCAACTGTTTTGAATATTCATAGGGCAAAGAGGTTGTCCTCAATAGGAAATAGTATCTTCAGGTAACTCCATCCGCCCTACTTTTTTTTTCCACTACTACTTCAAACAACACACATTTACCACGGGGAAGGTTATATTCGTTTGCTTTCCAGAAAAACCTCAGCATCTGTATGCTGCAGCAACTGTGAGGGTTAATCTCTGCGGGGCATTTCTACCACAGAGAGGAAGAAACACCATGTCCAGAAAACTGACAAACGAACAGAGACAAATCTATATAAATAATTGCTTAGTGGAGTGAGGAGGAGTTGCCCATCATTCAGGCAGAAGCGTGCACAATATCTCCTGCAGATTGAGAGTCATCCATCACTGCAAGACTTTAATTTGAGATGTTTAGGACTCTTGCTGATGATCTGATGTCTCTGAGCCGGGAAGAGCTTTGTCTTCGAGGTCTGCAGGGGTCTTGGCTGAGTGTAGCTCACTGTGGGAGAAATTGCTGCCTGACACAAAGCACGTTCATATAAGCGCAATAGTTAAAGATTGGTTTTGAGACTGCAGACAGATCGACAAATTTCACTGTCTGATTAGCATTTTAGATGCTTTACAATGTACAAAAAAGTTTGTTAGCCTATGACATGTAGCGGGGCTACATAAATGCATACAGACGGACGCGTGTTCACTTTTCACATTTACATTAAACCAAACACATACTGAGACACACATATGCACACTTGGACACATTTAATTTAGAATGGAATGATTTTAAAATGAGTCCATGGAGTGGAGGTGGAGATTGAAGAGCCCAAGGTAAAGAGAGTCTGGAGACTTCAAATAATCTCAAGTATCGATTCTATTTAAGCCCAAGGCTCTTGATGGACACTTAGTTGGAAATGCGATGATAGGTGGCATATCCAGATGACTGATCACTGTAGTTGTGCTTACGGTAAGGGCTACAGACCATCCATAAATAACAGCTCGCCCTCATCAAACAGTGCAACGGATTCGATGAGAAAACGACAGCCAAGTGGTCATTTGCTTTAATTTACTGCAAATCTCTCAGTCTTGCCATTAGATTTACATGGACACAGAATAGAGAGGAGCAAAGACTGGCTTAACTTCACATTCACTCTGGCAAGTAGACTGTTAGGCCTGTTAGGTCATCAAACAAAGTGTTTTGCTTTGCTCAAGTCCTTAATGTACATTTTAAACATGTTAGATAGAAAATATCTAATAACCAAATAATAAACCAGTGAGACTTAATTCCTATTGGTCATAGAGGGAATCAGACCTAATCCTTTAAACAAAGTAATTTATGAGTTTGTACCAAAAAATCAACCTTATTTTTTGGCACAAGGTATCCTGAGTTAAATGAATCATAAAAACTAATCACATTTTTTTGCAGTTATATAATTAGATGTGCTAGTTAAAAACTGCACACGCTTAAATAATTTCATAGGCAAGAACTGAGACTTGATTAAATCTGTGTAAACAGAAGGCGGTGTGGTACAGTGAGGAACAAGGCGATCTGGTGTAACACTGTTCGATATGATATGAACGTGATAGATTGCTGCTTCCTGTCCCTGCAGAGAAGCTTTCACTTATCAAGGGCAGCCGTGAAAGAGAGTAATATTTGTAACAGTAGACACATAAAAGAAAACCTGACATTGTTGCGATTATTAAAAAAAAAAAAAAAAAAAGTTAGTCAACAACTGTTTGGGAAAAAAAAATTCACTTCACCCCATCACAAAAAAAAAGTGACACTTTTGTCACAATGTGCACCTTAATAATGTAGATTCTCTGGCATCACTTCATATACCACAAGTCCATTGTGTGTCTCTTCATTTATCCCTCCTAATGCAGTTATAATACCTGAGTGGTCGGTGGCTGCACTCCCTGAATGCTCATTTTCTACACAGTAGCCTCTGTGTGCTCAAAGCGTCCAGCTCCTCTTTTCCTCTGGAACTGGACTCCTTGGAGCGTAATTTGATTATTCCAAAGCAGGTGTTTTCAGCTGCATGCTGATAAGACTCAAAGCCTTTGACACTAAATTGAGTTACATTAGATGTGCTTAAAGTAGTGGAAGGTAAGAGCTTATTTTTTATCTAATCTGTAAGTGAAGATGGGATTGACTTTGAAAAGCGGTGCTAGAATTCACAAGGCATTTCCTGAGTCAGACTGAAATAATGTTAAGTGCATACTGAGATTGGGAAGTGAGTAAGCTGTGATATACTGGCTGTAATACTAGTAATGCACATTGGTCAGTAGTCCGTCTCTGTCCATGTGGCTGCCAGTTACTTGTCTGATGCAACAAAGTACTTTGAAGATTTGATGTTGTAACAACTTGTGGTGGGGCTGCTGATATTACCATCACATGTATAACTTGTAGATAGATATTAGCTCAGTATCACTCCCAGGTACATTTCAATATTTGTGTCCTTATATTTTCTTTCTGGCTCATCTGAATAAGCATCTGCTACAACAGAATGGGGGCAAGGTTGCATCTGTGATCCCACGTTTCTCAGCAAACCAGATTCTGTTGAGCCTCTTTGATATCCTCTCAGATTGTTCTCTTTCTAATCCCTTTCCACGCTATAAGAGTGGTCTTACCCACTAATAATATTGCTGATATGCAGTGTGTGCAAACAAAAGAAATAATCTCAAGCCAGTCATTGAGCCATCAGAGCCTGCGCATTCTAACTCTCAACTGAGCATTGTTCTATTAGCACTGCACTGTGTAAACAGACACTATCTTATGTTTAAAATGAGCATGTTCTCTTGTCCTTGAAGCCATCATTTCCATCAGGACCAGACGGGTTTTTAATATTATAATATTATTTTATTATTCTAATAGTTTCATTTTTTCATTACAATTGCTTAAGAGGAAAATGTGGTTAAAATGTTTGCAGTTTCCTATTTTATTTATGCACTGCTTAGATCAATTTGCCAAAACCACTTGACATGCTATGGTGCGATAATCAGTGAACACTCTCCAGTGCAGAGTTGAAAAGCTACATACCCTTTCATATGCAGATGAACTGAAATAACTCAGACCTACAAATGGGGTCAGCACATTCAGAGTGAAGTGTAGCCTGGCATGTGAACCAATCTGCTGTAATCGACACTTAACTGAATTCTCATTTCATTTCACAAACGACGAGATACAGCACAAGTGACACAACTGCCTAAGTGTCTGTGGTCTTCTGACTTAAATAGCAGTGTTGTTTCTTACAACTCCTTTGGCTGAAACACTGTCAAGGACACAGCCAAGCCAGGTTTAATCACACTTAACCAGCTCAGAGAAAAAAGTGTCTCAACTATGTTTGCAGAGTGAGTGATACCGATAAATCCAAATAACATGATTTTAATAAAGCCCCTCGTTGTCAACAAACAATAAAATATGTATCACCAGTACAAGGGAGCTGACAAATCAGCTGCTTAAAATCATTCTCGCTTCTGTGAAGGTGAAAACTATGTGAAATGCCTACAGGCAGAGTAAGAATAGCTCAATGAATGATACACTTACCTTTAGTGGGACACTTTAGAGCTGAGACAGAGCCAGTTTAATCCAAATATTCACTGAATCAAACTGTCCTCCCACCTTTATGCAAGAGGGGACTCTCTCCTTTGTTGTTTTTTCTCCTGTTTTAATTCCTTTTCTCACTCTGCTTTCCTCTTTGGATCCTTTCTTTCATTATCCCGCGCTCTGTACTGTACAGTTTGAGCCCACGCTGAAAGCAGACGTCTGTGAGTGAATGTGCTGCGCAAGGCACAGAGACAACGGCTTCAGAATAGATGGAGAATACACACCAAAGTGGAGTGTGTCCGTGTGGTTACAGAATGACGACAGAGAGGGAGAGAGAGCGAGCGATGAAGTGAGAGAAGAGAAGCTTGTGAGTGTGCATGCATCAGAGAGTGAGTGAGTGTGAGAGAGAGAGAGAGGAAGTGTGTGTGAAGGAGAGAGAAGCAGGGAGTGAGGAAGAGGGAATGTGAGAGGGTTTGTGAGCGCTGCAGGCTCAGGCAAGCGACAGTCGTGATTGCATTGGCGTAAGGCAGTAGCGCAAATCATGCCCCCCCACCGCCACCACCCCACCCCCCCTCTCTCTCGTCAGGTCCCCTGAGCACCGAGGGATCTTCATCAAGCAGATTAGAGCCAACTAGTAAGCACCCCACCCCCAACTCCCCCAATGACACACACACACACACACACACACAGAGTCAGTGGTGTGTGCCGTGTGCTGTGGTCACTGGGGATATTGTAATCGGAAAGACGCTTGGAGAGGCTTCTTTGTCCGGAGCTTATGTGCTCATGGATCCTTTAACGTCCAAACTGAAATTAGAGAACTTCTCCCTCTTTGCAGCCAGAGGTCTTTTCTAGGGAAGGAAAAAAACAAACATTTTTGGACTGGATGCAGTAATGTTCTGTGAAAGGAAGTGGATCGAAGGGAATGGCAGCGTAGGGGTCCATTATTTTTGTTTGACTGACAGCTGAGCCAGCAAGGGAAAAGGGGACATATTGCAAAGTTTGTTTACAGTGTGTCCCTTTTGCACCAGATCAGGTAGCACTTTAGTATCAGCAAATTGACTCTGCGTGATTTAATGTTAATACCCTCTCAGTATTGAAAGTGATCTGTATCTGGAAATTAGCCAGCAAGTTTTAAAGCTGTTTATTCTGCTACAGCTGACCTGCTGCTGTGCAGCCTACCTAATGGCATTAAATAGTCCAGTTCGAGTGTGGGGGTGGAGGGTTGTTTGCCACATGCACTAATGCCTGTAGACAAAGTAGATGCATTGTAGTACAAAAGCTAATGTTTTTACATCTTATGTTTCCATGTGAGGTGCTGCTGCCCAGTTGCTGGCTGCCATTGTTACTGTCGTGCTGTAATAGACAACTGAAAACTACTGCTTTATGCTAATGCCTAGTAAAATGAAATTTTTCAATCAGCCATGGGCAGTGTTACAGGCAGATTTAGAGAAATAATAAGTATTACCTCTGCCAAGGAGCTTCTGTTTTCACCCAGGAGTACATAAAAAAATACTCAACAGATTCTTACCAAACTTGACAGAGCGATGGGTCATGGTTCAGGAAAGAATACAGTACATTTTGGTGCAGATCCAGGAATTTTTCATCACTTTCTTTAATATTGCAATATGGAGCATTTTTGACATTTGGCCTTGGCAGAGATGTGCACTTTATTATTATGCCATTCTAGTTAATTATTAATTTCTTGATTTTTTTTAATACTGTTTTCAGCAAGGCCATGAGGTCTTGTAATTCATACAGCTTATAACTGAAAAAGCAAACCAAGCTATTTATGTATCTGTCATTGAAGGTAGTGAAGCAGTGGGCAGATAGTGTTGGTGTGTTCATTAATTTCTGTATTAAAATGTTTTTTTTCTTTTAGTTGAGACATTTTTACAGAATTGAATGATTGTATTTGGGATAGCATTAAGCTTGGAAATAATATAGGTTAATAAAATTGTATTAGAAAACCAATATACCCGAATCCAGTACAGTTAGTTAAAGATAATTTACAGTCAGACTTTTATTCATTGTTTATTTTTTTTTTCCATTTTAAATGAGTTGCTTGTTCATTGTCAGGGTTTAGTTTATGGTTGAAGTAAATCTTCGGATTAAAATAGATCAGGAACATGGTTGCGGTCATATGATTGTTAACATGAAACAGGAACGGTTAAAATTCTGGAATGAAGAAATTAAATTGTGTTCGTGAGTGGGGACATGTTGTTGGGTTTGGGAAATGTGTCTTAACATGGGGGCTATAAAACGAAAGTGATAAAGTACATGAGTAAAGGGGATGGTCTGGGGTGGACTGGGGGGATGGGGGAATCCAGTATAGAGAGGAGGCATCAGCTGGTTCCCACTAATACCATAACCTCTCAATGAGAGAGAGGGAGTTAATAAGGAGACCCATCACTTTCCCTACAGATACCACCACAGAAAAAAAAAATACATCATCAAAACATCAAAACTTTACAGATTTCTCTGAAGTCTGGCAGTTGTTGCTGACAGTGACCTAAATTCTTTTATTTTCATGTCTGGTATGATTTTAATGTGTTGCTGCTTGCTTTCCTTGGTCATGCAGAACACAGATGTCATCTTGTCTCTCTCTGGCATATTAGAGAGCAACCACCAGCTTTAACCTTTAAAATTAGACCTTGATATGGTGTAGAAATCAAAGGTGGTGCACGTCACTCTATGGAAAAGGTTATTGCGGCATTAGCATTTAGTCTTCTCTATATTTCAATTTGCCTGTCTTGAAGATGGACAGGGCTCACGGGGGAAAGAAAATTACCTTTCTTTCCCTTTACGTTTGTTAAAATGACACATTCTGTTAAGGTGAAAGCCTTGATTGAAATCTGACAGTTGCACCCAACTTTTTTGGAAGATTCACAAATTTTCTTGTGAATCCTCAAAAAGTTCTTTTTGTGTAGTTTGATTTTCAGGACAGTTACATCCAAGTTCACGAAAATAGTGCTTGAGAGCAACAGGCATTTTGTCTAAAAACTGGAAACAACACATTTGAGATCCCATTCCTTCTTTCTTTTCTCATATGATGACGCATTTCAAAAATGAAATAGTCAACAGAAATGAAAGAAAACGAAAAGAATGAATACACACAATACACTGAGAGCAAGCAATGCAATGTAAAGAAATATGAAAGCCATGTAGAAAAGGAACCTAGAATTATGTGAAAATCATGCTTTTAAAAAATGATTCTCAGAAGCTGAAAGCTGTATTTGAATGTAGTTATGCAGGATTTTATACACTCAGTGGTCCTGGCTGACAACCCTGCTCCCAGATCAACCCTGTCCAGATGGCATGGCATGGCCCAAGAGGACTCCATTTTTAATCCTCTTGGCAGAGACTCTGCAAAGCAAGAGGTAGAACGGATGCTCTGAGTCAGGCGTCAATCAGGGCATTTCAGACTGACCCGCTGCTGTATGGGACACACAAGTGTCCCAGACAAGTATCCATTAGGGGGAGAGACAGAGCGAGAGAGAGAGAAATGCTTTGGCATCAGTCCATCCAAAGGACTTGCTGACATTTAATTGAAGGTCATGACACAATACTACTGGCCACAAATGTTGGCAGACTGCTAAAATGATTGAAGTTCCCAATAAAGAAAATATTGGCATCAGCCCTCGATAACTGATTTGTTTGACTAAATACTAAAATTCAGAGCAGCACATGCTCACTGCACTGCAGGCATACAAGACACAACTTATGTTGTTACAGTTCAGGTTTATTTTGAAACTCCTCACAGTCACTTTTAAGGAGAAATGTAGCTCCTAGAAAAGGTATGAGTCCCATTTAGATAGCAAGATGATAAAGAAAAAGAAAAACCCTCTTAAGAATTTACTGAACATTCACAAAGCGTATGTAGTATATATAAATAAGGATTTTATAGGTGTATATGTGTATGTGCAGCAGTGACTAATGGAAAAAGCCAGAGAGGCACAGAGAAAGACAGCATGCAATATACAATTAACTCTCTTTTGAGTGAGGGAATATTAAACACAGGCCGCTCATGCAGACCGTAATTTGCAGTGATACAAGTATTAAAGTAAAGCACTTGGGCATAGATGAAAGGGTGGACAGCTGCAGAGATGGATTTATTTTTGGAAGCACAATACAGTTAACAAAGATGGATATTTCAAAAGAGTGCCTTCAGGCTGAACTAGCCCCTAAATATGACTGCTATCACTCTGTGTTCTGTCCTTTCTCCCCCTCTGCTCTTTTGCTCCTCTTCACTTCCTCTTTCTTTTACATCCTCCCCTCCCTTACTCTTCCTAGATATGTAGTCTCTGTTTGCAGTATTTAAAGGTTGTAATATTTAGAAATCAACAAACAAAACTGAAAATTGAAGTTTTTTTTATACGTGCCTAGTCCTTAATATTTTAGATTTAATTTTAATTTCAGATCCAAGTTTCATTTTCCAACTCTAACCAATAACACGTTTAAGAATATTATTAAATTAAATAGCATTAATAAAACTGAGATTAATAAGTGAGGTAAGGTGGTGACTAATGTATTACCTGATCATGATTGACCTTCACCAGGTTGTCTTGTTTTTCTCGGTGATTCCAGAGGACAAAGATGTACCAACTTGATGATATGATTAAAATATTGCAATATTGCTTACGAATAACATATCAAAAGACTTTGTGGTGAATAATAATGTCTGTGAATTGTTAATAAGCTAAGGGAGTGTTTAAACCAGTGCACAGTAATAATTCAGAATTAATTGCGTCTGGTTTATCTGCTAACTTTAATGGGCCACCAGAGGAGTTCAGTGGCTCATTTTTCTTTCCTGTAAAACTTCATTGGACGACTAAAATCCAGACTTTTTTCTAAGGTACATTAAATGCCAATGGAAAGTGTATATCTTAAATACATGTGGATCAGCAGTGAAGCGTTTAACATAAAGTTTGTGATCATCTTGTTCATGATAAACAGGGTAATGTTATTGCAATGTCTCAGTAAACTACCTGAACCTTATTTGGATGTGACTTTTTACAGCTTGTCAAGTAATGTACGTTTATGTAGATATAGAAACAAATGCAGAGATTTCTCTCCAAGTCTTTGCTTATTTGTTTTTCTTTTCTACTTATCATTGTCTTGCAGCATGGCAGTGATGAAGGGGTGGATGGATGGGGATGTGTTCCAGGAGAATAAGGACCCAGGTGTACCTCTTATTAGCTGCCAAGCTAATGGAATCACTATTCTGCCTCTCTCTGGATCATCAGCTCCAAGACAGGACCAGTCTGTCCTGAGGGAGGTCTGGTCTAGAAGAGGGCATCTGGAGCCTCAGTCTCCTCTGTCTGACTTGCTGCAATTACCCATGGGACAGAGACAGGCATTATCCTGTAACAAATACATTAAATTTCTGGCTCATAATTTTTGGTTGAGGTTATATTTTATCTTGTTTTTGGACAATGTTCAGAGCTATATCCTTTCAATACATTATTTTATTTTTACATAAGTCACTATTTGTGAATACGGAAACATATAATTAATTATTAAGAGATTTTAAGAGCAGTGCTTTTCCATGTGGATATATTTGTATTTGGTTGTAAGAAATCTACATCAACAGTGTCAAATCAGAACAGACAAATCTTTGATTAAGCCTGCTCACATAAATGGGCTCTTCACAATCAAGACCTGAGGCGCAATGAGAATAGAGTTTTTAAGAGAAACTCAAATACTTAATCCTGATCATGGTACCGATGCCGCATTGATCTTAATAGAACAGTAATTAAAACATCTATGTTTTAGAGGGTTGGTTGAATGGAGCAGGAAAACACTTAGTATGACAATGCCCCTGAAATACAGGTTGCCATTAACAACAATCAGTGGTGGCGCTAGGAGTGAGACATCTAATCAGTTTCTCAGAGCTGTAATGCCCGACTAATGAAAGAGATTAAAAATGCTTATTTGAGAGAGGCCGCTGCAGGTTTCCTTGATGATGTTTTTCTTTCTCTAGCTGAAGAAAAAAGCTTGGTAATAACGCTGGAAAAATTATTCTCGACCAGGAATTAAGATATTGAACATGGAATTAATTTTCATGGATGAAAAATATTTGCCGTACGGGAGGAAAAACCCACATGCTGTTTGATTTGCATCAGGTTGTGTCTGAAAAATATGATTGTTACAGGAATTGCCTTGCGACTAAAATGGGGGCTGCATGTTTTGCTGGTAGGAATGAAAACTGTCTCAAAGTTTGGATGATTTGACAGTTTGATCAGCAATCTTTGCAAGTAATCAGCTCTGGCAGACACAAGCCCTCTCCTGTCAGCGCTACAGGCTGCTGCAAAATGAGCCCATATTACTTATCTGCTGCAAAGGCTGAGGGATGTGTTGTCAGGCGAACATTTGGCAAAGGTTTGGAGTGGGAGTGGGAAGGAAGGAACGCATTAAATACTGTGGAGAAAAAAGCGTCCAGTATATGGGCCCCAGCCTGCAGAGGTGGAGGTATATTGAACGAGTGAACAAGGATGGACTGAACAGCCTGGAGGGCTGTGGTGCAGAAACTACCTCAACTCACCGCAGGCTTTGAATTGTGCTGCAGCCACAGTATATTACCTTTTTTTTGCTTTCTACCTGAATGCAGCCCACAGACCCACACTTGAACCTTTTAAAAGTATTTGAGTATTTCAGCGCATTAAGCTGCATCCCAAATTTTGTGTTTTTTTTTTTTGCAGAATGAAATTATCCAATTCAGTATCTTGTTGCGCTCTTATATTATGGGGTTAAATGTTAAAAAAAAAAAAAAAACTCTATAGTGGGTTAATGACAGTTGTCCCACTGTGTTCTGTTTTTTTGGCCACTGCGGCATGATGGGGTAAGTACTGAGGCTGTCCCATTAATGGTAGCAAGCCAACTTGGATGTTATGATGAAAACGAGAGACATGTAATCTCCGAGGGCAGAATGGTGCCAGGGAAACGGCTTTCCTGTTTGTCCACAGCACACATTTAGATCTCTTCATCCCAGCTCTCTCCCACCGCTTTCACAGGGTTATAATTCTCTGAATTCCCATGGTGTGGCCAATCAACAAATGTGTTTAAGACGAATTTATTTTCCCTCCCAACAAGCGTCCTCCTCGACCAGTGATATTCTATCATGTAACTGACTATTGGGAATTTGGCATAATTGCCAAGGTATTGTTAACAGTTGGGGTTTGCATGTGACTGATAGCTAAAATATCAAAGCAGCATTTAGCTCCATCGTAGTCAACAAGACAATATGGACGGTTTTTCTAAGAAGGTAGGCCAAAATGAACTTAGGTTATTTAATTTTTGCTTCCGTTCATACTGTTCCTTAGCTTCTGTTGACGTTAGCATGCTAACCAGCTAGTGCTGCCCTGTAACTTTCTGGTAGTGAATCACTATAAAGTAGCACTGCTCACAGGGTGTATTGTCACCTCTTGTTTTGTTAACATAATGATGGCTGAAGATCTAACCCCATCTCCACCCCCCCTTCCCAGCAAGAAACCATGTTTGATGGTAGGAAAAAATTAAATATAGCACTTTTTAAGGTTAATGCTGCAATAACTAAAATAAAGTAAGTAAGTATAAATACTTACAAATCAAATGGTGTATAAAAACATATTCCATACTGCAGTGGTTGGTCATAATAATGGCTTACAAGTAGGAAGTTTACAGGGGACTTGTTATGCTCTTCTGCAACTCTTTATTTTCTTTCTGTGACTCCACTACATAAGTCGAAAAGTTTGCTAGTTTATTTGTCTAAAACTGTTAAAAGACTTAAATAAATGAAAAGACTGATACAGACAGTCTATAAGAATAGTCTTTAAAAGCCTACTTTTTCTGATTGGCTGAACTTCTGGAAGCTTGCCTAGGGACATTGCATTCAGTGCTTGTGAATACTGCCTCATCCTCTTAGCAGTGTAGAGTTTCTAAAAACAAATGTATAAAACTATGGAACTTGTAACTAACTTGCCAATGTTAATAGCTCTGTGTATGTGGGAAATGCATTGAAATGCCAGCTGAAGTGGAGAAGCCTGTCGTTAGGAAATACAAAAGCTATCATTGTTACTGAAATGTTATTGCTGCCAAATTGATGTCTTTTAAACCTACATCATTGTGTAAAAGGAAAAACAAAACAAAAAGAAAGTAATGAGGTCCATCCACGTGTCAGTGCCAGTACATGAGTTTCTTGGATGTTGTGAACGTGCAAGGTAGCTGTGCGGCAATTACCATCCACAGCCTAATTTGTTACAGAAGAAGATGTTTCCAGCAATTGTTTCAAAATTGGGTCAATAAATTGCTGTCAGTCTAATTAATTTGGCACTGTGTCATTAAAGCCAGAGTAATTTAGCTGTTGTACCACTGCTGCATCCACCAGTCTTGGCGAAAAATTATCTTAAATAAATATTCAGCTGGATTGGTTTGAATGCACGCACACACACGTGCACACACAGGGTGAGACAATTGAAGAAAGCAGGAAACAGATCGTTTAAAAATTATGGTAGCAATACAAGCAGATGACTGCCTTCACCTTCTCCTTCAGGAATGGTTTTCACCATGAATATTAAGGGTCCCTAAAGGTTTAAGAATACACACTGTGCTTCATAAATTCGAATCACCTGCTGTATTTCATTAGTACAACTCATAAACACATCAGGGGAAGTGCAGTAAGTTCTGCCATCGCCAGATGTTTTTTTGTGTTTTGTATTGAGCTGCATCTTGTGACCATGAAACCTTGTCGTAGTTACGTCCCAAAACAAGCGTCATTTAGCAGATGCTGTATGATTTGTCCATTAGGCATGCGTTGTTTATCAGTGGTCAACATGTGTGGTAAATTAAATAAAGGGATGTTACCCCGCGTCATAGAAATTCTGCAGGGAAAACTGAAAAAAATCCATCTAACTGGGTGGTGTTTTGCTAAAAATGCCACAAATTTCTTTTTTTCTTTAATCTCCACCACGGGCTACTGGGACTTGCTGTTGCCACTGAATGTGTAAGCTAATAGTGGAATATCATTTGCCATGCTCCATGACTGTCGACATAATTCACAGTGCTTTTTTCTCCTGACACAAATTTGTGCATCATAGTAAGAAGAAAACAAGCTTTGGATATTGGGTAGAATAAGGCTCAATTTGTTATCTTCTTGCATACAAGGGCATTTTCCATTTTCTCTTTTTACCAAAGTAATAATTTTTTTAGATGTTCTGCATTTTATCTGTCGTCGACTAGGGAAATCACAAGCATCCTTCATTAACGTCAACATGCTTGTGTATGACCAATAATGCCGTTCTTGCTTGAATGCTCTTAGTGACTTAAAGATTTTAATCTGCACTTGTTTTCCCATTTAAACCAATCCAAAAAAAACAAACACAGTGTGACTGAAGTGGACAAATAAATTGGTTCTTTTGTGTATCCTTGCTGCGTCTGCAAGGGGGCTGATTATGTGTTTTTTTTTTGTACAACAACTTTCAGCATTTCAACACATACTTTTCTATAACGTGTCGTGAAAACGACCAGGCTGCTAGGCAAGGGGTCTGGTCATTATTGGATTTAGCTCATAGTGATGTTGAGTACAGGATCATTATCAAATGGTTTCTTCCAGCAGGCTCTAAAGAGTAGAGTTGGCAGCCTTAGGCCTCAAGCTGTTCAACCTTAAGCTCACTAATTGCTCTCTGTCAAGAAGGCCAGAATGTGTCAGCTCAACAGTGTTCAAGGCTCAGGGAGGAACTCTGGTAATGAAATAAGTATAACTACGGGAAGTAAGCACGAGTTGCATGAGAAGCGTCATTGGAGAAGAAATGCAGTACAGTAATTGTGTCATTTTGCTTAAGAAAAGATTAATCAATCATTAAATTTGGTTAATTTTCAGTGATTAATTTTGCATCAATAAAGATATTCACATCTGAAAAACCACTGGATAAGGTAATTAGTACAGAAATTACCCTAGACTCTCTGATGCAACGTGATCATTTTAATGTTAATGCCAAATAGCCAAATATTGATGAACTAGAACTAACTTACAGATTATCCTTTTGTAAAGTGAATAGAAAAGATAGTCATGTTAACACCAGAACAGAATGATTATTCTGTCTCTGTCTAACTGAGGGCACTGAAACACTGTGGCCATTAATTGTGTAAACAGGGAAATATAAATTATGCAGTTTTACATAACTAGACAATTCAAATTGATGGAGTTTGCTGCAGAGGTGATTGTCATTAGGAAATCTTGCAGCCTCCGCTTCTGTTGCACCAGTGACAAACCTGCACCCCTCTGTGACCTACAGTTGCCGTAGCTGTGCTTGGTGGTCTCTGGTGTGTCATTTACAGTGTTGTGTGTTGCTTAACTTTACTGTAGCTCACCTCCAGGGTTCTGATCAGCCTTCAGTTATTTCATTTCTAAAAAAACTGAATGGTTTTATATAAAAGTGTCCCATTTCATACAACACACCTTAAATGCAACAGTACAATAATAAAGTTTTCCTCAACTAAGAATTGTGAGCAGGGTTATTAGCGCATGTACACTTGATGTACAGAGATAAAAAAAATTCTTAACATGACAACATTTTTTTTTTTGGTTAAAATGCTCCAATGGAGGAAAATGTTCCCAGACCTTTTGTCTGAACTTCAAAGCTTTTAACTTCTTTTTTAACTGGCTTTGCTCCACTCTCAGTGGAATTTGTAGTTCCAAATTAGGTTGGGTGGTGACTCCTGGTGACTTGTGTGCAGCTATTTTTTTTTTTTTTTTGGTTGATTGTGTGAAGACTGCAAAAAGAGCATTTTACCTCTTCCTCAAGCAAGGAGGCAAGGAAATGGAAGACTTTTGCCTTTTGGAGACCCTTCGTGCACGAGAATTCAGTAATTTTGTGGAATAAGACGGTGTTTGTAGTTCTCGTAACAGCTATGAAACTGCAAAGTGCTTTCAGTTTAGAATTGATGTAGGATGGTGTAGTCAGTCCACTTCTGAGGTGAAGGGGTAAAGAAGAAGAGAAGGAAGAGAAAGAGGTAGATTTTACAAGATGAATTTTTATTATCTATAAATATCCCTTCCACACCACCTGGAGTGGTGATCGGTCATAACGGGGTACCTGGTATGACCGGAGTGTGCTGTTTTGCATAATGTTACGCCCATTTGCTTCTTGGATCGTCCACTACTTGTATATTGTTCCACTGATGGCACTCATCGTTTACTTGTAAACAGCTGCAATATACCGTGTTGTGTATGATTTACCTTCCCAAAAACATGCCTTAGAGATATAATGACCTGACTGAGAGATATAATAATTAAATGAAAACTAATAGCAGATCATAGTTTGTCTGGGCTTTGTTCAGTGTAGTAAATGTTATGGTTGACACAGGTGAACTGTGAGCCACCCACTTGTGTATGTGCAAACAGAGCAGAGGAAACCGCTGGGTGAGTCATTCATCATTACTGCCCTTTGATCACATCCTCCTTCTATAACGGTGGGGAACAAATGCATTAGTCTCTTATAGCATACAGCAGAGGAGGGCTTTTAAGAAATATAAAGGCCAGTTTGTGCTGTTTTGACAGTTTCCCCTTTATTACACCCCATGTTACTGTCCTAGTGTTGAGCCCGCTTGCACATAAAGATGATGAAAAGGAAAGCAGTCTACGAAGAAAAGACATCCATTCATTTTTAAATAATAAAATCACACGCTCCATTATTTATGCGCCAAATGTCCAGCTTTGGATATCAAATGCACTTTTGAAGTCTGGAAGGGTGTATCTTTTCACCTTGTTTGAAGCTGGTCCCAGCAATATAAAAGGAGGTAGGTGTGTACCGGCAGAGAATATAAACCTGAGTGTGTGTTTACTTATTTATCCGTTTCATGCATTTACTCTTTTAGGGCTCAGTTCACAGGAAGTGCAAGATGGACATCTGAGCCTTTTGGGTGAAGATATTTCATAAACAGCAATAAGTGTTGTGAGCCAGTGGTAGCTTCTTTCTCTTTGAAGACAATTCAGAACTCCTGGGGGAGTTGAGTATTACTTTTTCCATCCAGTTGAAATTGGATTGGCAGCTGGTTTTACGTTTGTTTCATTATATAAGCAATAGTTAATGTGAAAAAATTTACAATATAAAAGTTGATAATTGATTTAATTGTATCTTGTAGCACATGTGATCACAGGTTGACTTCTATAAAGTACTTTACTTCACAACGTTGACACATATTGTTTCATAGGTTTTCTCTTGACCCTTATATCACTTGACAAGTTGAAGATTTCATCCCTCACAAAGAAGGAAAAAAAATATTTTACTCACTTTTTCATTCATGATTTTGTCACTAAGTCCAAAGTAAAACCCTTGTCTGGAGATTGTTTTTATGTTGTATGTTATGTATCATTCTGGTGCCACGTTTTACATCTTAACTTAAGTTTTTAATACTTCGAACACAGCAGCTTTAAAATGACATAATTGTTTAAACTTAATTTATTCAAATCTGGACGGTTTACCTTATTATAATTATGTGTTGTTCTGACTTTGTTCTGGTGTGAATTATAGTGGCCGTAGTGAAATGAAGGCAGGTATTCAATATATTTGCAGGACAAATGTGATATTTTGTTATGTTAAATCATAAAGTGATGGATGCGGAATCATTGTGTTCAGGACGCTGTTGTTTTTATTGAATTTTTATTATATGATGGCATAATTCACAAACCACAGAGGTTCCTGATAGTTCATTAATTACCTGTGGTACTCACATAATGAAGGTCTCATGAGAACAAGGCTTAAGGCTTAACACTGTTGATATATTTTTCTGGCATACTGATGCCTGCATATGTAGATACATGCACACATGGAGAATACAAAACATGGCAAATGTGGGAGGGTCCGTTTCTCATTCATGCCAACCACAAAAAAAAAAAAAAAAGCTTGCTGAAATTTATGTCACATAGTTGGTTTACAGTATAGTCCTCCCGTAGCCTGGGTGCTGACGAGAGTTTCTGCGTGTGCTTCACTTAAGCCTCGTTAGTTAAAGCTCATTTAGTTTTCTCTTCCACATATTTTCCGGATCTTATGAGCATAGACATAAATCCTGTTTTGCACGAGTGTCATCACAGGAAGAACAGACTCATTTGCTGTCCATCTGTCACAGAGTAAAAAACATGGAGGCAATGTAATCACTGGTTTTACTTAAATAAGTCTCTGAGTTTGTAGGCATGACTGTGACAGTAAGGTTTCATAATTCTTCTACTTGAGTAGGATATGACAGTTTTGTAAATCTTTTTAACATTTGAAGCTCCCTCCAAAAACATAAGGGTTTGGGGTTCTTCTATCTATTGCTCAGTACAAAGACCCTGCACATAAAAAACACAGTAATGGAACTTATAAACACATTTTCTTGACATATCACAAGTTTCTACACAAAGCAAAATGCATTCTTAAGATTTATAAAGTTGAGGAAGATATTCACTTACACATTTAACCCACCTCATGGGACAGTACTGATGTGTATTGACCTTCTCTAGCAATAAAGTGCTCTGATTTGAATTCCAAAATTCCTTAAATAGTTGCCTAAGTGTTTGAGAAGCAAGCATTTTCCTACACTTTACACACCGTCTCTGGTGATAAATCCCAATACTGATGCCTATTACTTATGCTGAAATAGGTCTGTGTTCCTGACTGTAGAGGATTGAATCGACTCTGCTTTCAGGGTGAACCAGTAAAGCGGAAATGAAAGAAAAGCAAAAAGTTGCAAATTAAAGTCCTTGCTTCCTCTGGCACGATCTTTTCAAGAGGAGCTGTCAGAGCTTGACTGTAGAGCTGATCTCTCTCAAGGAAGTGATAATTAAATAATGGAGGCCCACGTCTCGCAATTTCCACAGTATAGATTTAGAATTTCTCAGCAGCAGTTTCACCTTCCCTACTGTGCCACACAATCAATATTTGATCAAGCTCCCAGTCATCAGAGCCTATATACCCCCCCCCCATTTTAACTTGAAATCCCCTCCCCAGATGTGTGATTCCCCTAAACTAAGATGACAGCTTTTGCCAATATTTGACTTTCTAAGTGTGCAGCCGCAATCAGTGCCCCTTGAACTGTATAATTTCAGGCATGAGTAGCTTCCATGTATCTTGAATTGACCAGAGATTGTGTCTATAAATGCGTTCAAGGCATCTGCCCACACATCTGCCACATGGAGAAAAAAAGTTAGGCACAGATATTTGCTTGTCAATTTAATTAATGCCAAGTGCAACAAGCTACGCAGTTCCCATGTAGCCTTGCCAATAAACACATGCATGTTAATCTGAATGATTAGCCCATGTCATTACATTATCTATAATTTGTAAGTTTTTGTATTTTTCTTAACTCACTTTCAAACACAAAGCAGATTTTATTTTTTTTTTTATAAATGTGTATTCACATAAGCAACATCAAATTACTAATGAACAAAGCCAAATGGATGGTTGTCTGCATAGTTAAGTGAGCCAGTGGGCGTTAATGTGATTTAGAGTTATTTTGAGTAGACAGGACGGTAATATGTGGGGAAGTATCTACGCAGTAGTGATGAACTGGAACTAATTCAATTCATTTTTTTCTTCTTCAAGTTTTCCTAATTTATCAAAAGAAATGCAGCTGGGGGAAATCGCAGAGAATTGGTGAAGGCATTCTGTTCTTTAAGACGAGCACTTTGATGACACTCGGAATGGGCAATAATTGAAATCTCATTTGCATAATATCCCTCAAAAACTTCATGGACAGCAAATTTAATTAAACTACCATACTTATACACCATGACCTCGCTCTAACTAAAAAACTGGATGCTGTTTTGTATTTTTTATTTTCAGGGGTATTCTAATTAGATTTTTTTTTTTTTTAAAGAATTTAACACCTTTTTTCTTAATTTCCCATCATGCAGCCTATATATCTCTAGTGGTCATGTTAAAATGAGTATGTGAGTAGGACAATTAGAAACCTCTCAGTGGTAACTATTAAGCAGATACCGTGTATTTGACCAAAAATGGGGGATTAACTACTTAAAATGTTATGCTTGATCCCCTGACTGGACTTCAAAGTAAAGTTATGTTGGAAGGAGAGGGTTTGAGAAGACGGGGGTATTATCTGTGGCCTTGTTTTGTTACTGACGCTTAGAAGTCACAGAATGTTTCCAAGAAAGTTTCAGCCTCTGTGATCACAGCATACAAATGACTGGCAAGACCAGTGATTGGTCAGTTGTAACACTGCAAGTTGTGTATTCCTAGTCATAAATATAGTGTTGCTGTGTACTAAGTTAAGTAAAACACAACCATTCTGTCTTACAAGTAATAAAGTTGTGTCTTTGTGAACACCTGTTCAGATTAGCTGCAGATTAATAAATTCAGTACAAGAAAAACACAGGCTCTTTGTTGAACCTTAGATTTCTGCCGTTTGCTGAGCCTTTGTGCAGGATTTCTGCAGATCTTTAAAGGTGACAGAGAATGGTTGAACACAGTTGTCATAATTTGGTTGGATGTGTAATGCCTCAGAAGCTTCCTAAAACCTCTCAGAAAGCTATTTAAGGGTGGGGGGTTTTAAACGCATGGTTTTGCACCTATTTGGCATCTTTATGACCTTAACTGGTAATGAAATCGACTTCGCCGACTTCGGAACACAAACAGACTGTCTTTTTACAGCTAATTGCCTTTGAAGAGGAGGGAATAGAGTCAAAGTTGTAATTGATCCATTTTCTAGCGACATTTCTAAAAGAGGAATTTCTATGAAAAGGAGATGTTCAGAATTTCTAGCACTTTTCGCATGTTCCTGAATGTGGGTGGACTACTGTTCTTCAGCAAAGACGAGGTAAAAACAGTTTTTGATTCTCTGTCATCTTTAAGTCCAAAATCCAATGATATGAATATTAGGCCTTAAATTTCATTTTAAAAAATCTCAAAATCTACTGGATTATTAAGTTAACATAACTTTTATGAACTTCAGAATATTAACTTTCATCATGCTGTAACAAAATGATCAAAACCATTGTGGAACCACAAATGGAAACTGTACAGATTAGTCAGACTTTGATGGACCGTATCCAGCTAGTGTGTTTTGTTTTGTGTGAGCTGATGTGGCATCTCCTCTCACTATCAAATACCATAATTTCCAGACTATAAACCGCTACTTTTTTCACACGCTTTGAACCCTGCGGGTTAAACAATGATGCGGCTAATTTATGGATTTTTATGAGCTAACGAAGTTCAGGCCGCCAAAACATTTAGCCTCGTCGCATCAGACCAATGAAATTACCAAACAGGTCACAGTGGACCAATGAAATTGTTCAAATTAAATCCAACACACTCACACTAAATTCAGATCACAAATTCAGATTCAGATCTGTGTGGCTGTGTGCGTATATGTGCATGGGGCGACTGAGAGAGAACAGTAGCTCAGTCTCCCCGTTCATTCCAACTATGGTCTGGGTGCTGAAGCAGGAAAGAGCTAATGTGTAACCAGCTGCGTTACAGGTACTGTTCGGGAAAAAAAGCATTTATTTAGTTAAAAGTGAATAATAAATCTTTCTGTGCAAATATCCCACGTTACATCGTGGATACCTACGGCTTATAGAGAAGTACGGCCTATATTTGTACAATTATTTTTTTTCTTTTTAAAATAAGTGAGTGCAGCTTATATTCAGGTGTGCTCAGTAGTCCGTAAATTACGGTAGGTACTTTCAGAAGTAAAAAAAAATTAAATAGTTTCTGTTTATACTACTTTTATTTAATTTGCCTTCAAGATTCAATTCAATGACTTCTGGCTGGAGAACAGCACATTTAGTACTAGGTTGAAGTTTGCTGAAAATAACACATTTGAAGCAGGCAACAGCTTGTATAAGAAAATGTTCAAATTAACATTTGAGTGAATTCCATTCACAACTGTTGTAAAAATGGGCTTTGAGACTTCAAATCAAATGTATGAAACCCTGCTGTGGATGCTTACCCTCTGGGCTTTATTTTTTGTATTTCTTGAGCGAAGACACAACAAAGTATTGAGAGCTGAGGACAAAAAATGCAGAATGTCTTCGTATCTCTCAGTCAGATTGTTTTAGTCATGCAGTTGTTTGATGAAGGTATCTGTGTCGCTGCAGGGAGACAATAAATAGCGGCTTTTCTCTAACTGTCACTTTGCCTGCTGCTTTTTGTTTTATGGTGTATTTGCATTTTGAGCATGAAACAATCATGCATATTACATCTCATACTCGGTGCGTTACACATTGTTTATGGTGACGTCCTTCTTGGCCAAGCATAAAACAAAAGATGATGTTACGTTGCTTATTACTCCTTATCTTTCATGAACTCTCTTTCAGTGCCTCCACTGCATTTTGAGCTCTGCTACGTCTTGATGACAGATTGCCATAAAATCCAACATTCTTGGCTGGTTTGTTGATTTCTAATAAAACTGAAAAGAACTGACTTGTGCCAGATGCTTGTGGAAGCTGCAGACAAAATGCTTGACTAACCAGGAGACTTAGGTAGTGGATTTTTACCTTCAATTAGGCATAAAACTTATAATTGCTGGTTAGAAACTTTAATAGCAACCTTTGCCACGTACTTACTACATACTACAGTTTGCAGTTATATATATGTATATATATATATATATATATATATATATATATATATATTGCAGAGAGAGCAAAGTATACACAGAGTTTGAAAGCACATTTTTGTGTTCTAACAATTAATAGATATTGATTACCTGAATTTTAGATTTGATTTTTATAGATGTGGAGTTATACAGATAATGACAGTTTGGTGTGTACAATATAAGACGTGACTGCTTAAAATTTCCATTTCTACTTTGTAATTCTATTCTATCAGCTTGGTACATATTGTCTCATTGTTGCATTCACTCTTGGCGCGTGTTGTCCTCTAGCCTTTATCTTGTCACTCTTTTCAAACACACTCACTTTTTCTCCTGCTGTCACTGTGAGAGCATAAACAAAAGCCTTTACATGTGGTTCTTCTGTACTCGACATGAATGTTTACCTAAAGGTTTACTCTATTCTTCCATTCAGACAAAATGCATGGGCAGTTTTTTAGTCCCCTTAATACCAGTTTTGACCTTTGCATGCTTCACAATTTTAGGCCTTAGTTTGAGAGATAACATTAAAGTTGCACTTCATACAATAGCTAACAATCTGTATAAGGGGAGTTCATATTACAAGGTCACCAATACTTAAAGTTTCTTAGATAGAAACATGAAATAAAAACAGTTGGAGATCTTAGGTCTGTGGCCTTTACCCTAATGTTCATTAAACACTTTCAATAAAAATCAATAAATACTTAGAACTAAACTGAACTGAATGTGTTTACTAATGTGCTGGATATTTCCAGCCACATCCAGTTTCCAGGACAAAGGCAATAAATGAAAGCCACAACTTCAATTTCTTAAATAGTTTCTATTTCATGTTTTTTTTCCCCATTAACTGCTTCAGATGGTGGGAAATTAAGGTTTTAGTGAACATCGACATTTTCAGAAAAGCCTTAGGTTTTGGGAGGTTGTTTTCGAACAAATGCTTAGTTTTCAAACAAATGCTTTTTATAGAGGGGCCTTAGGACTTGATGGGAAAATTCCATTTGCCAGAAATGTTGAATGTTGCTCTTTATTAACCAAAACTGACTGACTGGATGATATTACTAACTAGGGGTGGGAGATATGGCTAAAAAAAGAAATCTCGATTATTATTATTATTATTTTGATTCACCAATAAACCGTTTTTGTTTCGTTTTAAAAATGCTGTTAAAATACTACTGCTGCTATAGACCCTTGTCTTGCCAAAAAGTGGAGACCGGAGATTCCTCCATGTCTCACCCATGCTTTTACCACAAATTACATTACTTCTTTGAGCCAAAAAAAAAAACAAAAAAGCAAATAACTTAATTAAATCTTCCTGATGTCAACTGACAGCTTTCACCTAAAGATGTCAGACAATGTAGTGTCAGGGAGGTCACAGGTGTTAGGTCATGCTGACCAAGTGAGCTGAAGGAAGACAACAGCACTGAGGCATAACCTAACTCCATTTGGAGCAACAGACATGTTATTCCCTCTGATACCTCTTCAGCATTGACACTTTCATTTCATACATACAGTGTTTGCACAGGAGAGAATAGTATTGACTCGTTCCCACGGGAAGAAAAAAAAAAGGTTGTCTAATATTGATACCATCAATTTTCAGAATTGTTCCACTGTGGAAGACATTATTGGTATCCAGGATAGTAAGTCAGCCAGGTAAACATACATCAGTGACACATTGTTATTGCAAATATACTATAGTGTAACAGTAAAAAGATGCGTCGGATTGGGTCGTTATTTTCTCCCTTAACAAAGCAGAATAGAAAACAGTAAATAATAATAACTAATAATCTCACTGTACATATGTACATTTCTCCACGCTATGTTGTGTTCCTCAGTCCAGATTACGAGATCATATTGTAATTCCACTATGTATACTCATCTAATCAAAACTTAAATGTTGGTTTACTTAATTTTATAACAGTATTGCAGTCATTACCTTTCAGGGTCATTTACGCCACCTGTGTTCTTGGCTCCATAAACTGCACAGTCCAGTAATCTTGGACGGGGACCAAAATTCGCATCTCAAATGTCTCAGTGGACTTGCGTGCTGCCACATATGTTTCAGCTCCATCATTTACCAGCAAATAGTTAATAAACTAAACCATATGGAATTGGTGTGAACTTGTTAAAACGCGCTTGCTACAAACACACCTTCGAATTATAGGATTAAATCTCAGTATTTTAGTGGCTCTCATCCAAGCATCACTATAGCTGAATCAAGTGTGTCTGTGAATAATGACTATATATAGCAGCTTGAAGAAATGTGTGGGTGGTTGAAAGCAGCATTTTAATCAATTATCAAGTAATGAAAATAGTTTTCAGTCCAATTTCGGACGAAAGATACATCTTTTAAAAGATGGATCACCTTTTGAGATGATCTCAAACCATATGCAGCCAAGAATAAGACCTACAAAATTCAACTGGATATATTTTCTGGCAGGCTGCTATTTACTGTCCTCGGTGAGTTGCTTTGTTATCCATGTGCCATTTTGCAACGCAGGAGTCATTGTCATTAGGGACTTGCCTCAAAGAAAAGAGAAAGACAAACTTGAATCTGGCTTTGCCAAATGTGTTTGTGAAATTATAGTGTTGGCTGATGACAAAGTTGGAAGGTGCTTGCTCTAAGGTCTTTCATTAAATTTCATTTGAATTTCTAATAAATGAAACTAAGCTTTTGATTCTATTTGGACAAAATGAAACCTCCAAACAAACTTCCACACAACAAATGTTTAGTTGATTCTGGACATCCACCAACACCTAAATGTATTAAAGCAAACCAGAGTTCTCAATTTATACTCCTACTTAATGTTTTTCAGGTTTTAATTTATGAAAATTATTACTTAATCAAACAATGCATCTTTTAAATTGATAAATCCTAGAATATTCTTCAAAAATCATATCATTTTTGAAACTAAGTCACTATGGAACAAGCATCTGGTGGGTCTTCTGCGTATCTTATTAAAATATTAAAGCTCCAAGGACGAACCTCTTCTGAAGCAGAGTTTTTCAGGTTTTAATTATGTATGTACTAGATAATGAGACCTTATGATTGAGCTATTGGCAAGGTTTTGCCACCTCAGGTCAAGGACTATAATGGCCATTCACGCCCAAGGTCCAGGGCGTGAATGGTCCAGGTCCTTTTATTATTCAAATTCAAAGGTAGTGCAAGACTGAGCAGCAAAGAGCACTTTAAAAACAAGAAAATTTCTCAACTGTGCTTCATCATTTCACATATTGTGTTATGACTGAAGTCCTCTGTCAAAGGAAATGAGCATGGTAAAAAAAAAGAACTGAAAAACAAAGAAGCTATGGCTTCAGAGACAAGGATTCGGCTAAATGCAGTTCCATACAGTGGACTTCTCTGTTGGAGATCCAATTTCAGTAATTAGAACCATAGAGGAAGTGAAATCTCATCACAGTTAGAAGATCAGATTGGACACATCTAAAGCTGCTTTAGATCTTTTATTGAGTGTCTTTAGACAAAGAGAGCTTCGGTAATTAAGTCTGAGAACCCCAATGGCTTTGGATGATCACTGTTATTAGTTACCCCCGCAAGAGGACAATGACTAGAATGATAAGTCTGCCCTGATTATTTGGCCATATGTGAAGGCATCAAAAAGAAAATTTACTAGAGGGCAGCATGCACCATAATGCATCAGCTTTTAAATGCATTATTAGTCACACCCACTGGCTGAGCAGTATTTCATGGTATGCCGGCATTCATTTTTAAGACTGTTAAATCAATATCATAAGATACTGTGGATGCTGTGGGTGATTTGTATTTATTGTTGAGGTAGCTACATCTTCGAGATGAGAAAGGGGTTTTATTTCAAAGTCTAGTTCCCAAAGAATCCATTCTGTATTCTAATAGTGGCACGACTTGCTGGGGCTTACGGAGCACAGCTCTTTCTGCTCTCATCCCCCTACAAATATATTACTGCAGCACGTTCAACTTTTCAGACATTCATAATTGAGCAGCATATGATGAATAGCACAAGGGTGTTCCATTTTAGGCGAACTGGAAAACAGTGGCAGGATCTGCAATGAGCCGGTGCTTTCTTCCAAATATCAAACTCCATGTATCTCAATACACAAGACAATTTGCAACAGCCGGTGCATGAGAAACGATACAAATTTATACTGACACAACACTTTTACTTCTTGCCCTTCTGTCACGTAGATACTGAAACATTTCTCGTTATTCAATGATGTGCACATTTGAAAACAGCAGTTGCTTTTTAAGATCAAATTACTGACTTTTGAATTAATAACATACGCTTAAAACCGCCGCATCTATATATGTGATTAATGGTCTGTGGTTCTGTTGTTTACAAATTTTCCCAAATATTTAAAACTCTTTGAGTTATTAAAATTAACAAAATATGTAGGAATTAAAATAACTGAAGCATGAAACAGTAATAGTTTTGTCCACGAGAGTTAATTTTAACGCACGCACACACACATGCACACACACACACATGAATTTGGAAGCCACATGTTTTTTCATAACTTGTTAGGATTTTATCCAGATGATAATTTGTCTGAAGTTTGTATGAGTCTCTCTCTCTATGTTTTATTGCTTTTATCTTCTCTCTCCCTCTCTTTTCTTCTCTGCCACTCAACACTTTGAACCTGCTCTTCAAACAAATTTACTTCAAAATGGAATCCAATACTCGACTAAGATTCAGTATTGTGTCAGCTTGTTGGGTAGGTGGGGCGGTACTGGAGAAAGAATGCTGCTCGATCTAATATCTTTGAAGGAAGCATTGAGTGTTGAATAGCCTACTAGCTGCTGTAAATCGCTGCCAGGAAACCTGTTCTGGCATTTGCTGCCAGTTGTCTACACCTTTGCTTAAGGTGTAGACAACTGGCAGATTAAACATTTGCTCAAGTAATACCAGCATATCTTGTATTTCCTTTTTGAAGCACCCAAGGCCAGACGTTTAAAAAGTATTATGAGCATAGTTGTGATACCTGAGTATTTAGTATCACCAATTTATGGCAAACTATTGATTTATTATCAGTCTTACAGTTCCTGCCTTGGGGGAGCCTTAATGGCCCTATTGATGCATCCCTCACGATCCTCTAGAGATTGAATGAGAGGCTAGTTTATATGGCTTTGTTCCTCCTGATCATAAAGTCTTCTTATCCCCTGTCAGGTGACGGTTTATTCTTTTAAACATGAGTGCCTCTAAAGTTTCAACTAGGATTTATTGGTATGTGACTGTAAGATGACTGCATAAATAAATTCATTGACAGGTACATCAGCACCCAAGGGTCACACAGTCTACCACTTATCAGGACAAGTGTTTATTAGAAAGGGCACTCGTTTGATTAAAAAATGATTTAGATTGGAATCTGGGACGAGGAACATTAAGCAAGGTTCATTATTTCCATATAACATAATGGGATGTATTACAGTCAAGTCCTAAATGAGATGAATACATTTGATCTGAGTTGCTTTACATTCTGTAGGGACATAAATGAACTACACAGCTTAAAAGGTGTAATTGACGTGTGAATCAGGGTTGTTTCAGTTGAATTTTTTCATCATTTTCAAGACGTGACAGGTCAAAGTATGCTTCTCTTGCTGCTTGTAGATGCCATATTCCATAGCACAATAAGACAAGTGATCAAGGTGTCTACTGAAGTGCACAGGGTGTTTTTATTCAATATGGTCATGTCAGCTTACATTTTCTACAGCATACATCCTTCTCGAAGTCGTACAATATCTTTTTTTTTTTTTTTTTTTTTTTTTTTTTTTACATTAAATCAACAGAAGCTTTTTTTTTTTTTTATCATTCTGACACTTGATTTGAGAATGATATTTGTCCCAAGTCTGAGACCAATTTTAAAGTTTCTGGAGGTTGCAACAAAAGCAAAGAGTTTATAATTCAACCGAGTGGTTTGTTCAACATGGCCTGCTTAAACGCAGAAGGATTAAACGCTAGAAGGGGAGAGAAAAAAAATCTTGAGGGTGCTTTGATCGTCAGTTCAAAATCCATTACTTTGGCTCAGAGGAGACAAGGAGATCCAGCAGTATAAATTAACATCAAAGGCAGATCAGCTAATGGGGAAAGGTCTTCTAGCTCCATACTCATATAAAATAAAATGACTGTACCAGTGTCTACCTGTTTTAATTATTCCACAAGAATCAAGAGCATTGCTTTAAGCTATTGTTAAAATTCACAAAATTTAATGTTTCTATTCTATTGAATAATTTATCTTTGGCATGGTTTTTAGAATAATCTTTACAGGGAAGAGCACATAATATGGCTTCTTATGTGATTAATATGTAGTATGAATAGTTTCTAGGGGTTTAGAAATACACTTTATGCAGATACTGATAGATAGATGCGAGATTTTGTTTTTTACCTTCAATATATGAGATGTGAGTATATATTTCATTATCATAACCAGGCCATGCATACTTTCTGTAAAAAGCACTCATTAAATGAAACCTTTCAGAGTTCCTTGTAATATTCAAGATCTTAGCTTCCAGGGAAATGTAAATATGATAAAGCTATCAACAGAGATCATTTTATAGAAGCACCATAACAGAATTATCCCTCAACAATGTAAAACGAGTCATCGAAAAAAGACTAGAGAGAAAGCAGACCATTGAGTTTTTGTTGTAAACTTAAACAATACAGTATTTTTTCTTCTTCCTAAGAGCAGATTCAAGTGTAGCTGTGGTTGATCAAGAAAACATCAGTTATGAATCCTGTGGGTTTTCAGGTTTATCTCACTATATTCAATGAGTATATGTATATTGCTTACTTTTTTTTAGCCTCTTATTTGCATTATCAGAGATGATAACGTTAAACAATAATGAACAATTTTCCCTCGCAAGTTCCATCTTGGTACAGGGAAATCAAGGTAATCAAGACATATGAGCCCCAGCATACTTTTAGAGTTCCTTTTTCTCTTGCAGGGCTGTGTGGTTCAGTGAACGTGAAGATAGATACATTCCCATAAGACAAGACCTTTAATTAACTGTCTTTTGTCATTAATGGGGGCAACCAAAAATCATGATGGCTTATGAGGACACCAGAAATGATTGCCTCCATTAACCATCACAAAACCTTTTTTCATACAATAGTGAATGTAAAAACAAATGAGAGCAGAGAAGAAAATAAAGCAGAGCATGCTGATGCCATGCATATTAAACCATTCAGCCCTGCACTATCCTGTCCTCTTTTCACTCAGAACTAATGAGTTACCCTTGGAAGTAATTGTCATATCAGTCTCATTAACACTGAGGCTGTTTCTTTCAAGTGCTTTTACCCACTGAACTGTTAAAGACTCCATCCAATGCTCCAAAGCAGGTAAGAGGGCATTTATCTATAGTTATGTTTCTCATAACATGAACAGCATTTTACTGGTTCATTGATATACTGTTCTCCACAAGTAGAAACAAAGGCATCACTCATTTAACAATAATTTGAATAAAATCTAAAACTCAGAGGTGCTAACTTTGTTAATATTATCAATATTGTAGGTACAGTAAATGTTTCTTCACTTTAATGCTAACTAGTTCAAAATCTATGAATATACACAAATATTCATTTCAAACAAACCATTACTTAAGTGGATGTGACACTCCTATTTTCCAGAACGCAGAAGGGTTAAACTCTCAGGTTGATCATCTGTTTTTACCACAGTGCACCTTGGACACAGTCTCCACCGCTACAGCTACTGTGTCACACCCCTCCAAAATGGTAATGAACGCAAACAAGAGGGGGGTGGGTGTGGGCACAAAGGATGAAATCATGTTCCGGTTGTTTCTTGTCAGCGTGAGCATCTTCCTGGGTCTGACAGATCGGCCAATTAACCTTATTTACTGCATCTCCCCTCATCGTCTAACGAGCTCCACTGGGCTTCTTTCTAATGAGCTGCTGAGATGGGGGACCATTGGTGTGTTGGTTCCAGTTGTGCTTGTCCTGCAATTATTAAGGTGACATGATAGCAGCACATGCACTCCTCTGTTGCCTGAGCATAAATGTTCATGCTGTTGTTCTTTTTTTTTTCTATGATTGGTATTATGTGGAGTTGCTTGGGCTTCAATTAGTGTACCATAGTGCAATATTTATTTGCTCAATCGTCCAATCATTTTGGTTCACAGGGATTACATTAATACTGATATAATGGGATTATATCCCCTACACAAATAAAGCGTAATGGGGCTTTTTACATGATGTTTACAGGCTTGAGTAAGCAAGTGGGGAAACTGCAAAGTGTCTTATCATCATCCTCTTTAAGTGGCAGTCTATTGATGTAGGTTTTAATTACCTTTTCATCACCTATTTTGGTTATACTACACTTGAAATCAATAGAAATATAAAAAGATGGACCACATTAAATTTAAAGGACATTTTTTCACATCTAATGGTGTAAATAAAATGTACTAACAATAACCAAAATGAACTATTTGGAGCTTATAACATTTCCTCCTTGTGATCTGTTTATCTGCATTAGTTATTTTATTACTTTCTTGTTTTATTGTGCATCACTTTAGTCAACCCTGGTTATTTTAGTTGTGCTTTATAAATAAACTTGATTTGATTTGACAGTTTCACTTCACTGTTAAAAGAGGATGAAAATTAATCTGTTGAATCAGTGACACTTTCCAATTAAACCTAAATTACACCTTTGTAACTTATGCGAGTCTGTTTTGGTTTTCAGTTAGGGATAATAATATGCATACTGGTTTTCTAATAATGATGTTTATTGGCAGATATTTTCTGCTTGTACCCATAAGTTAGGAATGTTGTGTATATCAACTCATCCAAATATGCTGCACTTTGCCTTAGCTAGAGGAAAACTAATTTAGGTTAAAGTATCTTGCATAATTCAGGGGCTTGCTAACTCAGTCAGAGTTGAAGTGGATACTCTGCATGCGTCTGAAACAGTAAAATAGATAAATAAATAAAAATCCACACATTTTAAGAAAACATGGTAAATGTGCAACTGGGCCAATTTACTTTTATTCCCTCCCCACCACCTCAATACTGTTACCTCTGCAACTATGAGTCCAGAAAAGTTCTTCAAATTTAAATTCCCTTTTTTCTTCTGTCCCCATCCAATAAAGAGTGTACAGAGGGTAATCAAACAGCGAATTCCAGTACAAAGAAAGGGGTATAAATTTGACTATAAGGCATGTTTTCTTTTGTAAAGGAAAATACATTTTTCTCTTGTTTCACTATATCTAGGGTTCATATTATTTATGCCAAGTAGCCTACCTGTGCAAGTGTCTGAAAACATCTATGCACTTTTCTTTCTTTATCGGCCTTGTTTCCTTTCTTTTTTCCTCACAAAAGTTTCCCATTAGCCAACAAACAAAAACAAAACTGACCACTTGTGATTCATCAATTCATGTAAGCGCACTCCATGACCTTCACTGGACAACCATTGGTTTCAAAGCTGTGATTTTAAGGTCCCCACTGTGTTTGTTGCAGACGCCTTGTGGAGATGCCAATACAACCCATAGTGCAGAGCTTTAAAGTGTTATCCTGAGCTGGTGCTAAGAATCCTCTTCTATTCAACCTTCATCCCTCTAGAGGCACTTGAACCATCTTCAAGTTCCCTCTTTATGATGCAAAGGTATCTGTTGTAAAACTGGAGGCAAAAACATAGAGCCCACTTAACTAAAAGAGGACACTACCATCAGTGTGTAAATGTGTGTGAGTGCATTATTCGTCTTCATACCTTTAGTCCAGTTTATTGCCCTTAATGCCTGGGGCCCTTTTACCCACTTATAAACAGTCGTTTACCAAGTCAATATTCCTAGTTAATGTTCAGTCAAAATAGCTGGTATATGGCAGTGATCCATACCAAGAGATGTGCTTAAGGATCTCGTAATGGTCTCATTTCAACTTTATGTTATTTTTGTCTCACTAAGTGCTGTCACTGCAACAAGCAGCTTCGCTGTTGCAGCAAAGCTGTCACAAGTTATCTTTTTAAAAAAGGCCCTGTGTTTACTTCATTTCCTTTAAGCTCCATTCCTCTGACTCTGTTGCTGGAATATGTTCTTTTAAAGTAGGTAAACGCTTATGAAGGTTAACTGATGTGACTCTTCACATTGAAGTGGACCTAAAATTTTCCTTCAGTTCACAGATTACTCCCCAGCAGTTGTTTTGACAATTGTCTTGAAGTCCTTTCCTCTCATAAATGCACTGACTCTCGCCCCTCAAAAGGTATATGTATATGTATATATACACAGTACTGTGTAAAAGTTATAGCCACCCCACCCCACATGTTTTCCTCTAGCAGTGCTGTAAAGACCATAAATATTTATCTCTCACTTTTTTTATCCAGATATAAGAAAATACAGGACATTTGTACAAAGTATTTAAGGACACATAAAATGTACTAATGTTTCTGGATTCTGACTCAAGCCAACCCCAGATTTACTGCCCCAGCAGTGCTTCAGTTATATTCATTTTCAATGACAGTGGGTGCTTGCCAGCAACAAATTACACTTCTCGAGATAGGCGGGCCTAGAATGGAAGAAAAGTCCATTAGCAAATGTTGAGCTATGTGACATGGCCGCATCCAGTGCATGCGTGATAAGTGCACTTTGAAACTGAACTCGATGACCTATCATGATAGGCAGGTATAATCAAAATCTCTATTGTTGGCCAAATTTATAGCATATACCATTCTTACCTTTTATACTGCCCACTCATAATGTTAACAAAACATTTAAACAACAAAAACAAAAAACAAGGACAAGAAACAAACAAAAAAAAAAAAAAAAAAAAACACTTACTCACAAATCCAAGTGAAGGCTGTAAACGGCCTTGCCTCCTTCACAATAGCGTGAGCGTTTCTGAAGAAGACCCTCATTTTTGCAGCTGTTGCCTCATAAAGCTTGGTCAGCTGCCTGACAGGATGAGGATTGACGAGGATTCAAGTGACTCAGAGAAAGCTCTGAATATTCCCATGCTGTCTTTATGAAAATTTGAGCTCTCATGGCTTTTCGTAGCTTCTACTTTCATAATCGATGTCCCTATTGCAAACAAATTCTGATGCCTCTTGTCTGTAGCAACTGTTTGGCAAACGTCACAGAGCATAGTAGGCCTGCCTTCAGAGTTATTGTATTGCAACCATCGCTTGTTTTTGGATTTTTGTGGGTGGTGGAGGTGACACTCCCAAAATATTTTTCCACATTATGAGTTGTCAGTAGGATTCGTGTGTAGCCAGTGTAACAGTAGCTTGTATCTGCTCTGTCTGTGCGTCACTCTATGCCCCCCCCCCCTTTAGTGTGCATATAGCAAGCCATTTTGGCTTGAACGTGACAGAACCATACAGTTTGAAGACAGAACTGAAGAATTTTGTTGATGAGCAGCAGCCGTATTCCACACGCCAAAGTGGTGGGGTAGCAGACAGTTGTCTTTGTTGATTCGTTTGGACATTCTACAGACCAAATAATACCTCAGATATTTCAGAAGATATTCAACAAATCAAGTGATGAATCAATCGTGTGCACATTTCAAAGTTTAACTGATTTATTTAATTAAGGCTTTACCCATTTGTCATTGAAATTACAATTGCTAATGTGCTTTTCTCATAATATTGTGACTAATCATATAGTTTGCAGTATTTCCCATACAGTGATGAGACTGTGGTGCACTGACATAGTCTAATTTGCTCCACCATAGTTTCTAAATTGGACTGTCTTTGTCCTTTTGGTAAACAATTGTCACTCTTTAATACCTGGATAGCGGTTGGAGTGCTTGATAAGGATCTTACTCCGTGTGATCGCTCGTCCACACACAACAGAATAGTTGTTTATAAATATAATTTGTTGTATTAAAGTTCTGTTTTCATGGCTAGTATTTTTCTCTACAGCTCCTTACAGCTAGCCTTCAAATAATACATACTATATTCAAAGAATTAAATAAATAAATAAAATAAAAGACCAAGTCAAAGCCTATAGAAAACAGGTTAATAGTAAATATATATTTGCAAGACAAGATGCAAAATGCACTATAATCCTGGCAGCTCTGCAGCTTCAAAAGACTAGTGTTTTCCAGGCAGTGTGGAAACATCAGAGAAAATGTAGCATGTCATCTTCTCTAATGCAGTGGGAGCCATCTGATAATCAAGCTGGCAAGCTGCACTCACTTTTATTTGAAGTGTAAAAGTTGATGAATCAGACTTGGCTGCACAATTACAACCCCTCTAGCCTTCTCCCCTTGCCTGTTGTTTGGCCAAGATTTGTGAGCCTCTTCCATCCTATTAGGGCACAGTGCCCTCCAATATGCTACCCTTCAAAATTACACTCAAGGGAGGAGTGGCGAATCCTAACCATTTTCAGTCACAGAGAATTTGTATCATATGGGCTTTTCATGGTGCATTTACTGTACTTTTTATCTGACTAATAAAAGTACCTAATGCCTAAAATGTGCATGTACAAGCTAGTATAAGTACGCTCAAAGCTATCTAAATGGTTCAAATACATTTGAACATGTATGGGGTTAATAACAAACAGCAATATATCAGTTGGGTTATTTTTGTGACAATAATAAAATGGCAAGTCTTGAAATATATACATTTTTCATGAGCTTATCCCCTTTTTTATCCATTCATAATTTAATGATATGTTTATAAAATGTCAGTGAACTTACCATTTGCAGTCATATGAAACAGACAATAGTGGCAAATCCTGACATTTGAAAAATGAACTGAAACCAGAATATTTGTTGTGACATTTTTGTGTAAAAAGGAACTGAAACCAACAAAAAATGTTGGTTGACTTCATGATTATTCTACTGATGCCTTTTAACACTAAATGTGCAATAAAAATAAAAATGACTTGCTTCTTTGAGAATTTTCATTTGTTACTCTACGACTTATTTCCACGTAGTGTAAAACATTTGCACACTAATCCTTGTAATAGTAGTATTCTGTAGTACCATGCTCTTCTGTTTTCAGTGTGCCCCTCTACATTGAATGATGAGCTGAGCAGAGTGTCCACAGAGGAAAAATTACTGCACACCTGAAGAGCTGTGAATTAATTTTGAAATTTATGAGAGCTGAGTCACTTGGCCATGTTTCAAAAGGAGATATTTATGCTCTTTCCATCTAAATTCAATAAAATGACTTTAAAGGAACATTGATAGAACTGTGGGTGTTGGGAATTCCTCAGGGCTTTTTTGTGCTTAGAGACTACACCATCCAGGGACAGTAAAAGAATAATCACAAAACCTGACCAGGTCTACGATGTCTGTGTACTATTTAAGACCATGGCTCTTTTCCAGCTCGGTACAGCACAGTTGTTGTAGTGAGCGTTGGCACGGGGATAAAAATATAGCATCACAATATTTTCAGACTTCAAAAAACAACCTTTAAAAAATTTTCTTATCAGAAGAAAATAATAAAGTAGAGTATACCAAGCGACGTTTATTAATTAGGACTGCATTAAGCATCAGCTCACAATGTTTTTTTTTGTTGTTTTTTTTTTTTATTTTTACACTTGGCTTCAGCATAGAATATCCTTATTTTGTTTAATGAATGTAAAGCAGAGCACATTTTATTTCACTGAAAATATGACTCTGACCTCAGTATAGCAGTTCAGTGGGTCTCCAGTTTATTTTCATTCCAGTAAACACATGATACTAAATATACTCATGGCCAACAGCACCATATCACTCTGTCTTCCATTCATGTCATTTATTTTGTATTGTATTTCATATAAAATAAACACAGAGCAGGTTTATTGTTACATACATTACATACATTACATTGTTACTTTGCGTCATGATCTGATACTTTGTCATTTGATGTTTTGTTGCATCTTTTGTCTAATTAACTGTCTCCTCATCCGTTTCATGAAAAGGTGTTTGCCTGTCAGTTACAGGTTACTGTACCTCCAGGGGACGGGATTGGAAAGGGCTTTTACCAGCAATTTCTTTTGAAGACATGTTTGGTTCATGGTGTTACTACTTTTACTGGGTCAACACATGGTGTGTTCTGCTTTTCTCTCTACAAAAAAGTCATGGTTCAGATAATGGGGACATTGAAGAAAAATACAAGCATAACTTGGACAAAAGAAGAAAAAAAAATCAGAGATTCAGGCACATTCTTTGATGTGCCTGTTGATCCACTGGTCAGGGCTCTGTGGGTGAGAGACGTGGAGGTGAAGGGGGAGGATTTTGGAGAGTAAGAGCCCTTCTGACTGCAAGCCAGAGGTGAATGAGTCAGTGCTGTTACATGGTGACTCATTACTTGGTGACTTTATCTCTCAGTCTCTGAAGCAGATAGAAACATAAACTTAAACATCTGAGATATTAAACTAAGCTAAGACTTTACTGCCATTTATATGAAATCAATGCCTTTACCTCAACTTTCAGTCATTTAAAAGAAAAAGGAATAATCAAAAAAATAAATGAATAAAACAAAATAAATGAATGAAATAATAAAAAAAATAAAAAAAACAGAGAAGTTAAATGGTTGATTATAGCATATCTGAAGTGTAGGGCAAAGAGTTTTATTCTCTCACATAGTTTTTATTTTATGTTTCTAACATTTTCAGAAGCTAGGAAATAAAGGTTATAATGAACATTGATGATTTCATAAAAACCTTTAGGTTTTAGGGGGTTGTTCTTACACAATGTTTAGATTTTAGATGTTTTTTTTTCCACTGGTGCCTTAAGACTAAATCAGTCAAAGCCACGAAATGTCATGGAGTGTTGTTGAAATGTTAAATCTCTCCATCATGTATCAGATAAAAAGCCTTTGACGTCATTTGTGTCATTTCATACATATTTCCATGTAATTGCATGGAGCATATTTATTATCTGTAAAAACACTGATCTTCATTTGGGAAATGACAAACATCACAGATTAGGCAGATAATTCTTTCACACATGCTTGAAACATGAACTTAAATTGCACGTCATTTGTACTGATTTACAACTGATAATAGTAATACTGAAAAAAGTATAACAATTAAAAAATAGAATACAGAAAAAAAACTAAATGTGTCGATTTGAAAGGTTCCATGTATCTCTACTCTACAATGAATCATGAGATTGCAATAATTTCTGCAGTCGTGTGCCATATTAACAGTCAGTCTGCCATCCTCTGTCTTCTTTTTCTTTGTTCTAATTTCTATTTTCATCCTCTGGACATGATCCTCATTGTCAGTTGTCGGCCTCAGCAATTGAATAGTGGCTTCAAGCCTCCCCAGAGTCTCTTTCTCTACTGCAGTCTTAGCAAGAAGAGGACAGTTGATGTTGCTTATCTCTGCCATTCTTCTAGAAATACTGGTACTCCAGTCTTGTGGTATTGCACAGATTGATCTTCTAGTAGATGATTTGATTTGTTGGAACACTTGCTAGGACTAAGATGGTCAAGTAATTGCTACAATATTGTCATTTTTGTCATCCTTTTGATAGAAAAAGTGGTCTTTTTGTTGAGTTAATGTACAGTCTTATTGCATATCTCTGTGTCAATTGCTTTATTAATTGATAGTGAAGGGAGGTTTATAGGTTTTTATTATACTTTGAAGAAGTATCTAAGATTTTAAATGTATGAAATCTGTAACAAAGCTGAAATATAATGGAGAAAATGATCTGCTTTCTATTAAATTAGTCACTCATATTGTGATTAAAGTCTTTACAAGATGGTCTCACTGCTGGTATCATCTCCTCAGGCCTGCATGCTTTGCCTGTGTGTTTTTATCTTGAAAAAAGTTCTGTTTTATCTTTGGCTGTAATTTCCTCACTGAATATTCCTCCAACACACATACAAGCGACTCAGTAAAACTTTTTATATCTGCTGTCAGGACTCTCTGGCTCTCACCCTATTTTCATCACTCATCTTCCACACAATAGCACTAGTGTATTTGTGTGTGTGGGGAGATGTACCAAAAAGCAGAGCAGCCAGTGTCACGGTCATGTTCATGCGTGCTACTGGCATACCTCCAGTGTAGCTGGGCACACTTTAAGAACATGAACCCTTCGTTGTCTGTCAACGTTGTGTACTTGTGTAAGTGCAGAGGTGGACAGATTGTGACTGGCCTTGCGTGCCCATGGCCTTTTGTTTCGAGTCCCTGTGGACCTTCCTCTCGTGACAGGCCCTGTGTTGAAGTGGAAACCCTGCTGAGCACCCTGCTGGCAGGTTAAGTGCTCTTGCACATCACCATGGGAACTAAAGACAGACAGGCAAAAAAGGTGTTTCTCTATTCTCTCCTTAATGGTTTCCTGCACAGCAGTCCTTTGTCTGTTACTCATATCAGATTTTGTTTTTATGATTCAATTGTTTGTTGGTTGTATCAGTTTATAAGTGCTAAAGGAGGCAACTATTCTTGCTTAAAGTCTTACTTTTCAGCCCCATCCTGACAGCTTTTTACATAAGAGGTGAAATGTCTCTTCTTATCTGAAGATGAGACGAGACGAAGATGAGAGACAAAACGTCTTCAGGGATTTCAAGCAAGTCCAGTTGCTTTCTGTAGCACTTACTGATTACTATGACTGACCTGAACAACTGAGCACCTTCACAGGAATAGAATCCCACAGGTTTTAGCAAATCTACCCAAATGTTTGTCGGTTCACTTTCTTGTCTTTGGAGTATTGTATTGTCTCTCTTGTAAATATTAAATATTAATATGTTCATTTTATTAAGATTTTTTTTGCATGAGGTAGCAAGTTTGTAGTTAGACAACTACTATGTGTAATGATTTCTCCTTTGGCGGAGTGATGTTCATTCCTGGACAGTTGGCTATGTATAGCTGGAAGTGAAGCAGTCAATTTATTGGTGAGTCAGTTGTGTATTTACACACACACAAGATATATTCTATCAATGTCATTATATATTCTGTTGAAGAAGCTTGTTTATTTGAAATTAAATTTAAATATTCATGAGGGTCACCATGAGCTCTGTTCACTGTTCATAATGACCTGAAATATAAAGCTGCAGTGTGAATGTAGCCAGTGTTGAACTGTAAATCTCACCGTCACTTTGCCATTTGGCCCACTCCCTCTTCTATTGTTTGCCGTGTTCACTTCTTTTGCTTTAGGCATTTGCTGAACAAGCAGCCTCTTCTCTGCCAATTTCTTGACTGTTAGAAGTCTTAATGCTTCGACACAAATGTTTTCATGAGATAATTCCCACAGAGCAAAGATTTAATTAAGTGTATTTGGTTGATTTTCTGGATCTTGTGTTCATCAGTGTAGAACAATTGGAGAACTAAACTGGTGTGTTTGAACCATTCATTTCAATCAACTTGAACAGGCATGGTCTGTCTTTTTGTTTGCTCCTCTAGCTCTTGATGTCAGATCGTTTAATGAGGGCTTTATCCATGGCAGTGGCATGCATTTGCTTAACATATGACATAAGTAAATCATAAGTAAATAAGTACATCAACAGAGACAGGTTAGTCTTTAGATTTAGCTGCTGTAAGAGCAAAACCAAGGGGCTTTGCTCCTATAGCAGTTGAATTTAAAGACAACAACAGCAGCTGGAAAAGATACAAATAGTATGAATAATTGAGAATACCATTTCATTTTTAAATATACAGAATTGGGAGGTGGTAGGACTGACACCCAAACAGTGATTGGTTTGTCAGTAGGAAAGATAAAGGGAATGTGATATACCACAGAGAGCAATGCAGTCTGCCATGAAATGGCTACATGTCGAGTCAAGAATAGAAAATAATTCTCATAAATTGTTCTTTGTTGGAAATAGAGGTTTTATCAAAGTCTGTGATAGAGGACAGTGACTCACAGTTGCCTGCATAAACAAGATACTTTGTGACTTGCCGCTGAAAGCACACAGCCATCAAAATCCTCCCACCTTTCAACCCCTACCCCTACTCACCACCCACAGACTTCCTGGATCCTCCTCATTATCGACCTTTCTCCCTGTTCAAGTCTGAAACACATGTGACTTGAGGGATTCAGAGAGACTTTTCATTTACCTGGAACGTGCTTACTTTTTTTGTTGCTCTGAATGGATGTTGGTATGATTGCATCCCCACTGACCTTATTATAAAGGGTTGAGAGTCATCGTTGGTGAGAAAGATGGAGGGGGTAGAGAAAAGAAATGGGTTGGCTGCATTCTTCTCTGCAGGTTGAGGTTCTCTGCAGAGCAGCAATGTGACTAATGCTGTAAATGGGCTGGCGCGCTCACAATACAGGCTGCTTGAGCGAGGCAGGCCAGGCCTTCGCTGCCTGTCTCCTCACCTATACATTTCAAAATTCTTTGAGAGAAGCAATTTAAACTTTTGTCTCACTTGTTTTTTCCATTTATACTCAGATGTGAGAGAACTAACATGACATTGCAATAAATGTACAGACTATTTGTTTTTGAGATACACTGCATAATATTATGTTTTTGATTGGTTTTTTTTTCTCATTTATTTTTCATATTTTTTTAAATTTACAGCTATTAACTGTGCTGGGACTAATCTACAAGACAGTCCTCACTGCAGACTCTTATCCTCTCTGCTCTAAATGAGTCCAGTGGTTACAGTTTTAGGCGTAGGCAATACACAGCGGACAGCCTAACACCCTTCAAATGATCCTCTCAGTAGCGTAATGGCAAGTTTAAACACATGCCTCTAGTTTGGCTCGTCCCCGCTGTCAGATTTACTTACATCAATGCGACCACGCATGGTGAAACTTTCCCATCTGGAAAATGTTTGCGCCATTGTTCTGCTGACTGGTTCTTTTCTGGGGTTAACGATAAAATGTAAGTATTTTTTTCCCCCAAGTCAAATCCAGTTCAAACATACTGATGGTACACAATTTCCCCTCAACAGAATGTTAGATCTTTTTTCATTTGTTATATTTCCTGTGTCTTTATTGCCTATACCCTTTTGCCAATTTTAAAGAAGATATTCACAAATTACAGTTGAAACAGAAACGGCTCAGCTCAGCTTAATGCACCAGCTCTACACTATTCTTTAAAGAAAAAAAAATACATGACAGTAGCACGTTTTTGTAGTGTGAAGGATGAAATGCATTAACTATATTAGGTGTGTGCATTAATTCTGCAGCCTTTTAGGGGGAGGGGGTACTTACCATCTGTCTCTTTCCTGCCAGCATTTATTATTTATTCTTCTTTGAGAGCACAAAAGTGTTTTTGGTGACGAGGGGCAATACCTAAATGGGTTCCCGGGTTTTCCTTTGCACACTTGAGGGCATCCTGTCACAGCAGATTTGTTTAAAGAGGCACATTGCTCCCTTTGTGACAGTTATTGCTTCCTCCATTTACTCTTTGTTAGTCTATTAGGATCACTGACCACACTGCTATGCCAGCCTTAAAAACCAGCTATAGCTTGGAGTTGCATTAAATAACACAGGACCAGTTTTTGGAAGTAGCCTTGTGTATTGAAATGGACGTTCAGTGCATTCATATATTATTTTGTAGATGTATATCCCATCCACATCTATAATATAGATATATACACAAGATAAAACTAAGACCAAACAAACAAAAGTTTAGAATGTATATTTAACACATTAAACAATAGATAAATTAACTTCATTAGCATTGTGGTTTGTTGTAGGGTGCAAGCATTAAGTATTTCTATTATCTGTTATATAATTCTAATCACTTTCAGAATAAACATGCATATCACGGTATAGTAGGTTTTCTGTAAATTCAATGAATAAACATTTCAATTAAAATGTAAAGTGGAAAGGCATTTATCTTAGTGTATTCAATAAATATATTCTGCAGAGCAGGACTGCAGTCATTTAGAATCTGACAAATGAGTAGAAATAGCAAACACAGATTAAACCAAATAATGACAAAGAGGTAACGTCACTTTCCTAAATTTATATTTTATTTTGTTAGTCCTTTTTTGAGACTACGCCATTTTATTTTGTTGGACTTGTAGGCATACTGGTACTTGTCCACAGGCACTTCTCTCTCAATGTGACAAATTGCAGCAATTACTCTGATGAAGTTCAAAGATGTCACCATTATGATGATGTAATAATGAGCTCAGCCTACCTGACAGGTTGTAATAGGAAAGTGCCGAAGGACCTTTCAGTGATGAACGAGTGCCTCGTGTGTTGCCTTGTCAAACTCAACTGTAACCTGGATCTAAACAAACTTTCCCTCTAGGTTTCAAAAGTCCAAAAAGCTCATGTCTGGGATGAGCAAAATGTAATATCCTGTCAGGAGGTAATTTGAGATTTTTAAATTAGATTTTTAAAACTGCCCTTTGATAGCCTTAAAGATTGTGTTAGGACACAGTAATAACACATGGACTTATTAAACTGTGAACTTTTCCTGTCACAAAATTAGAAATGTATTCAAAGCAAAAGATCGAACTTAATTACTAAAATGTATATGAACATTGGTTAGGACATTTTGTTACTTGAAAAGTAACTTATGGCATCACAGTTTCTGTATACACCCATGTAGTAGTCTAGTATTACAATCTGTTTCTTTTTCTATTGTCTTTGTTGTTTTTCATTTGTCTCTAAATCTAAGCATTGCTGTGAAAAGACAGTATGCAAAATGCACTTCTGTGTCAATATTAGCTAGTTGCTCTACCATTTCACATACAACAATGAATCCTCCAAAGTGTTTACCTTTACAGAGTTCTTCCAACAATTGCAATGATATCTCAAGTCCATTAGCCTTAGAGGTTTGCTACAATCATATTAGGAACACTCGAGAGCCCCTGCTGTGGAAGGGCCTGCAGGAACAGCTGAGTGTGTGGGCACGGCAGCTGGTGGCCAACCTCCAGACCCCTCACTGCTCATCTAATGGCACTGTCGGCCGCCTTGCTGTCACAGTCCCGTAAAACAATCTCTCAGGGGAGAAGTGGCCACAGTAATAGGACAGAATGTGTGTAAATATTCACCAAAAGGGAGAGAGCCAGAGACAGCGCATCAAATATGAATGTCCTATCTTCTGGTCCACTAATGTGTTTGTTCATAAGTGAGCACATTAAGACTGGGATGGTGTACGCAGGATGCTGTGAACTGCCTGAGGTTTTGTGTTTTCTTAGAGTGAGTAATGGCTGGACATTGAATAGATTATAATTCTGTGTTGCATTTGTGGTCTAAATTAATCTCAACTCATATTTAAAAACTCTACTGTTTAAAACTAATGTGTTTTTAAGCCTCTAGCATAGTGTGTTCTTTTTGTCAGTTTATCAACTTGGAGGGTGCTAACTGGAATGATTTACTAGGAGTCTATCACAATGAACTTTTCCCAACTTCAGAGTTGAATTATTTTTTATTTGACACTGCAGTAAAAAACCTAAAACCCTACAGTTCTCTACAGTTTTCTTTGTTGCAGTAAAAGTGCTGCTGAGGATCTCTTACATCCAATATGTGGAGTGGACCGTCTCTTGCATCACCACTGATTTAAGACCTCCCTGCCCACACTTGAATCCACCACACTAAACCCTAGTCAAAACAATCAATATTTCCATCTGCATTACCACACAAGGTTGATGTAGGCAGTGGGTGCTGTTCGTCAGTACACATATGGTATAGCGTGGTAGAGGAACTGGGTCTAGAAAAAATAAATAAGTGAATGGATAAATAACTGCAAATCACTCAAAACTTTTATTTTAAAATATAGAACTGAAATGATATTGTGCAAATGTTTTGACAAATCACATTTTTTTAGGGAAAGGTCAAATCTTTTTTTTTTTGTTGGCAAGATAACACAAGCCAGTTAAATATATAATAGTTGACTTTAAGAAAGTTCCAACTCTGTGTTTTTTTTTCTTTTCTTTACTCTGACTACATGTTGTTGGAGAAAATATTACTCAGACCAAGTAGAACGAAAGTTACCAAACCTAAGGAAATAACTGAGAGATATGTAAAACTTTGAAGCTTAAAGCAGCAAAGTGTTATGGGATGGGTTATAATGTAAGTGTCTGTGCATACAGGAGGCGGATAATTAGCTATTACAACTTATCGTTTGGTGTCATACCATAATACACGACTAAACATTATCTGATCTTTTTTGCTATAAGGCAATGAAAGTACTCAAATGTGTGGTTGTCTGAACTTAAACTATAGATTACATATGAGTGATATTAAATATCTCTGCAAAACAAAGAATGGATGGTAGAGAAAAAACAAGTAATTAAATTTCACGTGCTCTGAGGCTCAGCTTACAGCACATCATAAAGAAAAAGGAAACGGGTGTGGAGTGTAGTGGGATGTTTCAGATCAGCGTGTCATAAACTCTTTATAAATCATTAAAGACTTGGACTTCAGTTTCTGTTTGTTCATCTTTGATGACCCAAATGGAGGTAAACAAGGAATGATTCTTAATGGAACTATTTTAACATCATCTAATAATCTAATGATGTTGATTTTTCACTGTATATCAGTGATACTTCTACCAAATCAAATGATACACAACTAATCATAAACATATACAACTAAAACCAAGCATTAGTGTTTTAATTATGTTTTTAACATATGTAGCATAATGGAGGTCCTCATGTTTCTTTTATGTATTGCATGAAGCGTTATGCCAGTGCTGCTTGCATGCCAGAAAACAATTGTGCTGTCAGCAGAAATACTTCTTACACCTCATTGCTTCCATCTGCACCAAAACTCTGGCAGTTTGTTTAACATACACATGACAGATGCAGGTATTATTGCTGGACTGCTACTCCACCTGTTCAAAGAAAGTGTAAAAATTCCCCCATCATAAGTTTTGTGCGGTACAGATTTATAGTCAAAATACTGTAAATAACAAAAAAAAAAAAAAAAAAAAACAAGTCTATCTTTAGAGTGGATTTAATCAGCATGTTTTCTTATGTGCTATATTTAGTGTTTGTTAGTTTAACAAACAAAAGATCCAACTAAACTACCTAAAATCAGTTGTTAGAGATACCAGATACATATCAATATTGAATTATAATCCACATTATCATGATTTATCATATTGAAGGATGTCATTGTGTGTTTTATATCAGAGTCAGTGTGTGTGCTTTACATCTTACTGGTCATCTTTACAGTCTTTGAGTCAATACTATTAGGAATAAGAAGACATGCTTGTCCCCCGAGGTGTTTTTTCTTGATAATGATGCGATCTTATCTCAAGAGTGTGATATTCATCATCTGCTTAGGAATAATAAACCCCATGCATTTATTATGTAGGAATGGCTTTTCTTTGTCAACACGCCATGTTTTTGGAAAATCATACACTGATTGATCACCAGAGGATCCTGTTCAATTCTATTGTTCTGGCAAAGACCCCATTGTTTGGATTTCTTAAATGCTGAATATGAATGATATGATAAACACAACTAAATACCCGACAGGTGATATATCTCCTCTAATTGGAGGCCTTTGAAGATGAGACTGTTTTTATCTCCTGCTCATGATTACAAGCATGTTCTGCCCTGATCCATTGACTTTAAAATATCGCTTTAAGAGGGTAAGAAGATGAATGTTTATTGCTAGTAATCCCTGACTGTGATATACGAGTGCTGCTGTTGCCTTGGTTTCCTCAAAACCTTGTATGCAAAGCACCATTCTGCATGCTGGTGAGTTCACATTGTCCTCTTGAAATGATTTTTCCCCACCAGTAGGTGTCAAATCATGTTTTCACCTTCATAAAATATTTCATGTGTTGACATTGACACCTTCTTAGAGGAGTATCAAGGCTGTGTCTGGGTTAGCTGTCACCAAAGTGTAAAGGATGTCATTGTAATCTCTTTATAGCCATAGTAGCCACATGCCTCTCTTACAGAAAATGGCTGAGTGTACTGTTCGTATTTCACTCCTGTACAAATTAGATGTCGTGATTTATTGAGGTCCATGCTGAATCGTTGTATAAATCACTGCAGTTCACATCTTACTCCCAATACACATAGCAAAAAAGAATCACCTCTATGTAAACTATAAATCATTCATCTTTTCTGTAAGTTGGTAGGTTATAGTCACAGAGAAACTCCAAAAAAAAAAGGGTTCATTAACACAACTTCACAACTAAGTTTAAAAAGCAACTCCTGAAACCTTTTTATCTCTGGATGAGTAAACGATGGACTCACTGTCACACACTTAATGACTGCAACACATTGAACTTCTTCAAGAATGACGTCCTCTACTGAGCGAGTCAATAAGGTCCAGTGAACGATCTGATCCATTTAGTGCTCCTGTAAAGCCTGACTCATTTGCAGCACATCTGCATTTGTCTGTGATGACACAGTGTTTTACTTTTAATCATGATATGTTTGTTAGTACTTAACTGTTCAACAAAGTGAATTCATTGATATAATCATCACGTTTTCAAGGAAGCACTGGTCAGGACTAGAAACAGACAAGCAACTTAATTTTACATAAGACATGTAATCTAATAGAAAATACTATGATACAGCAATTTTGAGCTTATCATGAACAGAAGTGTATAATAAATGCTTATAAAAACCTTGATGCTTCTGGTGTTAAGGAGTAGAATTATCAAAATCATCTCTACACCTGGAGAGCACTTTAAATAAGAAGAGGAAGTGTTTAACACTTGTAGTTGATTCTCTTTCCCAGAGGACACTTTCAATTCTGTAGACATTTTGTGTAAAAATAGCTCAGCAACTGATCATGGACCATCAGTAATATCAGACCCATAGGAAGTCTAAGTCATGCTCCATCCGGTGGACCCACTGGGTCTTTAGATCGAAAAAAAAAAAATTACATTGCAGTGAATGGAGAGATAAATTTTTTTTTTGTGAGACGAGCATTGTAGTCCACTATGTGGTCTCACACAAGACCTAAAGTGACGTTTGCTGTCACAAAACAGTCGTCTCTCCATGTCAAAAAATATCTTTAAAATTCACAAACATCATATATGAAAACCAAGACACAAACAGGACCAGAAGATATTTTTTTCCCTCCGTAGACGCTAGTTCATAATTTTTTACGATCAGAGGACCCATGGACCGGAATTGGTTGGGCATGACTTAGGCTCCTTGTTGTGGTTTAAAATATTTGGTAATGCTACATACTGTAAAGCTACAAATAACAGCCCAGGCATTTATTTTCCCAAATAACCCATCAGATCCTGTGTTTATTTGGGACAGGCGTCTATATAAGACAGGCGTTTAATATTTTAAGGCAAAATACCGAAGTACCGTGGCAAGGGGCAGATTGGCCATAGTGAGGATCAGGAGATTTCCTGTACGGCCGGTCTGTTTGTACCGGCCGGTGGTCAGAACGGTTTTTTACCTCATAAAACGCAACCACAGTTGACCGCAGCAGCCTGTCTTCACAGCCGCAGGTGGCACAGAGTATGGTGATGGACTGGTAATCTGGAATTTGGGCAGATGCCAGTCTGTCCAGATTCCCAGTCTGTCACTGACCATGTCGCTCCAATATAGTCACGTTTTTAAGTCTTTTATTGTCAATTATCAATGGAAACTAGTAGGTTAGCCCTACATTCTACCGTTAGATTCAGTTTTCATTTGCAGTTTACACACTGACGTTTTCAGTGTGTGAAAAGAAGCATAGAACATAGCTTTTAGGGTATGGTCTGAGTGCAGGGGAGTTAGAATGAACTAAATTCAACAACAAGGAGAAAAGCCTTTATTTGAGACCGGCATTTATGGCCCAAATAGGCTGCTGCCCCCGGCTAATAAAAGAGACAGGCGCCACTTGGCTGTTATTTGCAGCTTTACAGTAAATACAAAGAGATCAAGTGCACTTGCTTGTACTTGAAATTGATTACTACATTCATGAAAAACTGTCATACAGTGGGGACATTTTCATCAAGATCTGAAGTATTTTTGTGCATCTTAAAAGGGCTAAGGCACTCCTCCATGGATATATTCATGGATATATTTGCTTTATTCCCTTTTAGCTCGGAACACTCTGACTCAAATGTTAAATGATGCAAAGCCTCAGCTAGTAGTTGAATTTGTTCAATGTTCGTTTTTTTTTTTTTCTCCGTACCTTCATTAATATACTGAATAACTGCACGTGTTTGCTCAGGGTCATTAAGAATATAAACTTTCCTTTTGAAGTCATGTTCAAATTGACTGAGGCTTGAGCAGTGAGTTGTTGCTCTGCCTGATCCGTGGGCCCCTTGAGAACCCACTGCAGTCATCTTCCAGATTGCTGAGGGCATTTTAATCTAACCATCCAAAACTATGCCACAATCACATACACACATATACACTCACATTGAGAGGTACAGAGAGGCAAGGAGACAGAGAACAAGAAGATCAGTGACTCACTTCTTTATTTTTTTAATAGACCATTGAATGATGTAAGCATGTTCATGCAGATGAGATACACAGAATTTGTCGCATTGCCCTTTTACAGTATATTACTGCAATGAGGTATGGGCTGTAAAAATAAATGAGATGGAAGTTTAGGTGGAGAAAAGTAACATCTTTAATGCAGTTTTCCTATTGCAATATTGTTAAGGGACATAAATATCTCTGAAAGGTACCTCCTGTGAAATCTCTCCATTCAGGTTTTATAGAGGGAAACACAATAAATATACAGTTTCATCACTTGAAAACAATAAACTTGCTGACATTCCTCATCCCACTTGGTAAAATGCTAACACCAGCACCTTTCCTTGAATTTTAACCAATTTTATTTTGACATCAGATAAGGATAAACAAGGCTCATTAACATCACTCTAATTAGATATCTGCCATGACTCTGTAATTAGCTCAAAAAACACTTCTCAGATCTCCCAAGTTACATCAAAAGAGAATCTTTCTCAATTAGAATTCAAAGTCCCATGTAATTTCCCCTTTGTTTACCTTTTCAGAGTAACAGTCTCTCTACTGTATAGTGGTTGACAGTTCGAATATGCAGAATTTCCGTTTTTTCCTGCCCCCTAACTAGCAGATCTCTGCCTTTTTCATTAGAGGCATGACACACTTTGGTAAGAAGCAATATCCATCAGCAGACTTCACTATGTAGAAGATCGAGGTAAAGCAGATACTGCCTGAACACACTGGGTTTAACAAATGTACAACACAACAATGTTAAGTTATCAGTATTCAGAAATAAGTGTTGAGTAAGTTGATTTCTTAAGCAATACAACTTAACCAAGGTCTTTAGATCATTAATATTCAGAATACTTCTTTTTTCCCCTTTTATCTTTGGAAGCCTTACTGGTTACTGATGGAATACTTTAAAAAGAGGATTGTGGTGTAGGACAGGTCAGTGTATCACAGTAGTCATTTAGTTAATTTATAGTATTTAATTTAATTGTGATGAAAATTTCAGCATTTTTAAAAATTGAGTAATTTTGTTAAAAAAAAAAAAACACTTTTGCTTAACTGCTGTTCGACCAGATCTTTTGGTCTCACAGTACTGCCAGATGGGTCAGAGTGCTGGACAGACAGAACGTCTCAGGTGTATGAATAATTATATCATCAGCTGCATGATAAAAAATTCAAAATTCCTTCCAGAATATATAATAATGTCTTCATGTCCACAATAGTGACATACTGAACACATTTAGAATGAGGCTTTTTTTATTCATTGTATGTTAATTAATTCAGTAATGTAAAAAAAAAAAGGAAAAAAATTGACCTTGACTCTGACACCAACGACCCAGTCACATCCCTCACACTGTTGTTCACCACAACCATTCTCAAGTTTTGTTTTTGACTCAAGTTTTTGTATTGTATTTAAGTTCTGTATAAGTAACCAGCTGATTCAAAATGCATTGGGCAGTCCGAACAATAATAAGTGCTGGCTCATAGTTAAAGCCTGCTGTAGTCAGCCTGGTGAACCTGTGACTATCGTGAACCATGGCACAGACCTTTGGCACAAAATAATATATGTTGCAAACACAGTTCTAGATTTTCCACTATCTGAATTTTAATATACAGTTGTTTCCACTCATTTGCAGTAATGCAGGCGTATTTGAGCTCACACTTTGACAGAGTGATCATTATTGCAAGGCCAAATCAGTGTCAGTAGCAATAATAATAAAAAAGTAGAAGAAAAAGAGGGTAGCTAGATTGGTTTTGGAAATGTTTAGTAAGCTGAATCACCACCTTTACCTGCTTCAGATGTACTGAATATGCCCCAAACAAATAACCTCCAAGATAAGCACATTTTGTTCACCCCTAGGTCCTCTTGTTCCACATTTATTTTTTACTGCTGTTTTGTATCTAAGATCTACTTTGGTTGTCAGCAAAGCCTAGAGAAATAAAGGATCTTTGAGTGACCCGCTCCATTAATGGAGAATTATTCTGTCACTCACGTCTTTGCCTTGCCATAGACATGTCATGGTTTTCAGATGTTACTCCCAGGCATACACACTGAACTTGTCACAAAAATGATTGGTAGAGAGAGGCCTTTTAAATATGAAGTGCCCAGCAATATTTAAGGGGAGTGGAGCACATCATTCAATGACATATCGCCCAAAGTGGAGGGTTTCAAGACTTGACATTTGTCAGCAGAGGCTACTCTATTATTCCTCTCCCTTTGCTAGAGTCAAGTGTTCAATTGAGTGGTCAGTATATTTTTCAAAAAACAAGGATGCCTGTGTCTTTTTTGGCACTTACCTTGACTTAATCCATAGCCAGTCTCCTAATGTTGTATAGCCCTTATATATTGACACCTCATATGTGAATACACTGCAATGTTTCCACTAAATACAGTCATCAGCTGCTTCTTGTTACCTGTCAGTGAGTCATGGGGTCTACACTGATCTGACCTGTACAAGTGCAGAGACAGAAATATGTTTTCTTACTGATTTTCCATCAGAACCACATATCCACCACATTTCCAGTTCAGCCAAAAGGGAATTTAACTCTTGGTTGCTGCAATAGTGGATAATAATTATTTGTGATGAGGCCTGCATGTAACTATCATTTTCTTATTACTAATTTGCTAATTTTAAATGTAGTTGTTATAAAGAAGTTAGGCTTGATATATCTAATATTTTGCTTGTTTTGCTCAACCAATAGCCCATAAACCCCTAAAATGATTGACTCACTAGCACATATATGTAAGTAAAACAGCAGATTTTCTATATAAAGAGGTTTAAACTGGTTATTTTTGCTTGAAAAGGGACTCAAACAAATGACCATGTAATTTTCTGTTGTTTTGTTATTGAATTAATACAGTAATGCTGTGTGTTTTTGTAAACATCTTCAAGTTCTACTCCATTCATCATCACATAGAAATCAACTAATGGAAGCAATAGTGGATAGAAGATGCATGAATATGTCTGAGATTTTGGTAAGAAAACTTGGAAAAAGAATCATGTCGGCTTATGTTTGGCAGCAACAGGCATTTGTCTATCTTAGTTTAGGATAGATAACAAAATAGTTATTATTTTATTTTATTTTTTTTTACATTTTGATTGGTTAACCTAGACATACTGTAGTGTCATAAGATAAATGGCCAGTGGACAGAGTACGACATAATGAGAATGGCAGGAAGACGTATTTATTTGGTCCAAGTCTGTAATCTGTACCCATGTTGAAGAATGGCATGATTCATGTTCCCTGTCTGTTTCCAGCGCTGGTCATTCAATCTGATTTATTGATGGAGATGACATGTTATTAATATGTCCTACTTCTCCCCCTCTTTCCATCTCTCCAATTAATTTTTAAAGGGTTTTGGTCAGGATAAAAAATATCTTGCATGGGACATCTAAATTCCCAGTCCAACTTATCCTTCCTCTACAGTGAGTGCAAGGCTTTTGCTGGGCCAGGTGTGTGAAAAGAGCGATTGTCCTTGAGCAGCAGTCTGCTTCAGCCTTGACCATAGTAAACTGAGTCATCACCTAAAACCAAGATTAAAATGAACAACAAATTCACTACATGTCACCCCAGGTGTAAAAACAATGTAGTAGGCAACATATAGGCATTTATTATCTACAACCTGGCCTATACAGATAAATATATCATATATTATGATATAATAAATTAATCTAAAATTGTCAGTGAAATTGGAATGAAAATATATCAGTTCATTATTGCAGAAAGAAAACAAGACAAAACAAGGCCTCTCTAGCCCCCTGACGTTTTGATTTGTTCTTGTCAAAAATCACAAGACTAAAATAAACAGGAATACAGCTCTATTTTGTGATGAGACCAAATTGAGCTTTTAGCCAGCATATTAAATACTGTGATTGGTGTAAATCATTAATTCAAGAGAAGTCTAAATACAAAATAGGCACAATGGTTGTGAATTCAACTGCGAGTTTGAGCTAGATACAGTAAATAATGATGTAATTTATGCTTCATGCCTCAAATCTGAAAAATTGCAGCTTGTTCAGGCGGTAAAGCAAATGAGCCAGAACCGCACCTGAGACAAATAAAAGCAGAGGAGCTGCTCACATCAAGCTGAAGTTGTGACGTAACAAGTTTTAATTACAGCCAATCCCACAGGGATTTTTTTTAACGACCTAAAAAATATCATACCAATACACCACCACCATCAACATTTCCTATTATATCCCATATCCTATTAAGGGACCCCCATCTGTGTTATGGGAACTGAATTAAGACAAAAGCAGGTAGTTAGGGGGGAATGGTCCAGCACCTGAGGCTGTTGCATGTAAACCCCCTTAAGTCACACTGTGGTGCATAATGTAGGATTTTCTGACTACAGGCTTAAAACGTGGAATAAGTAAATAACATGACAAAACACTTGTAATGAAACTCAAGTAGAAGTGGATTTGCAACTATCAAGCCATGAAAGCTTTAGATTCATAAATCAGTAAAAACACATACGATACATAAATAAAACCTATCATTTATAGCAAATACATTCCACAGAAACAAGAAGCAGTGAAGAATTTTTAAATCGCATAAAAAATACAGAACCCCAAGTTCCAAGTTTTTTAATAATGGAAGTAGTTTTTACATTTCATATTGATAGGACAGGACAGTCTGATTCCACGTCTGTTTGTATTCATTATTTTGTTTAAGCAAATACAGATCCTCCTTGTTTAATCTGATCCTTGTATGTTGACACTTGGATGTTTGCTGATATTGTCTCTTCAGTTCTCTTTAATTATTCGCAAGTGTTCCACCAGATAGAAATGTGCAAGAAATTAAAAGTACTGATCTGGAATGATGGCGTATGTCACACACTGTATGGTATCAAGTAATTTGCAAGTGTTACTGACATGAAGCCATTTTACAAAGTTTCCTAAAGTTTACGTAGCCAGCAGGGAACGTGGGCATGTTAGTTGTGGTAAGTGACTTGTTCGCAATCTCAAGCAACCCCTGTTGTCAGAGACCACAGAGAAATGTTGGCAAGCGCACATGGTCTAATACACAGAACTGTTAAAATGCCAAAAGGCCTGGCACACTATTCTCTATGGGAGGCAGAGTTATTCATATTCTCCAGTTAAACATGAATTTGTGAAATCTGAGTGTCCTTAGTGAAGCTGAAACTATGACTAAGAATATTAAAAACCAGTCATCTTGAGATAGAGCCATGTGGGAAATGCTTACTTCAGTATACAATGACACCATATAGTTTGGCAGCTACATGTACATAGTGTGTTTTTCAAGCCAAATAAGAAGTGAACTGCTGTGATAACTGTTTACTGCCATCAAGTGTTGTAATGTGCTCTCGTCATTTGAGAAGGCGCCATCAACTTAGAGTTATTTTGACAGTCGTTCACATCACTGCAGCTGTCAGTCAATGTAATCACATTTATATGCTCTATATTCATTGTTTTCAGTTGGACAAAGGCAAATGTCAACCTGAACTTTATTGGCTGTAGCGAATGTGTACACAATCAGGTTCAGAGCTGGACCTTAGCCGGGCTTAGTGGTGATAGTTAAATGGAGCGGCTCATCTGTGCTGCTTCAAGTTGGTGAGACGCTTCACCAAAGTGCCTATGATTTTTTCCACTGTGTAGCTTCACAACACACTGCAGGCAAAATCAATAATGCATTATGTATTTTCTTTGTCTCTAATTCAACAGGGATAAAAAGTCAATAAATAACCGCTGATTGCAGTAAGTGGGGCTTCCATTTGCCTTGATTCGTCCTTTATTTAATAAATGTCAAACAGTCAAAATATTTTTCTCTACGCAGATAATCTCCAGTCATTATCTTGTACTCTTCTTTGGTGACAAATGAATTGCTTCTAATAGTACAGCATCTCTGAAATTCCACGAAGAAGTATTTTTAGCAGATGATAAGATTAAAAAAAAAAAAAAAAATTCAAACAACGCACTGTTTAAATTTGTGGACTCATCACCTTGGCTGATTTTACCTGAAAGGTGATTTTCAGATTTAGAAACTCAGCACTTTGAAAGTTTGACACGGTTAGATCTTTGGGAATTTTTTGTGTAATTATTATGCCTTAATTTGTAGCACTGATGAAGATTGACAACGCCACAGCCATGTAGCTGTAACTATTTTTGCCTACTCGTGGATCGGCTGTACGCTAGGTCTCATGTAATTAGCTAGACAACTTTCATCAAGGGCACCCTTTGCTCATACCATTAAGTGAACTGGTTTTAATTGAATTACCCTCAACTACAAGTCCTGCATGGCCACTGGATTTCTCTGGAGAAAATGTGATGAGCAAATTATAAATCTGCCTGTAGAAGAAGAGGTCCAGTGGCAATATTACATTTCAGTTTAAGTCTATGGGATAATGAGCTTAGGTTTAAGAGCAACGAGCTAGACACTAGTGGAGTGACAGTGCTGGAAGAAACCGAGGAGAACTCCAGGGATACAACTTCTTAAATCCTCATCTCTTTTATGTCAGAACTTTACTGTCGGTCTTGGAAGTAGATACACGCATGGAAGCAGAAAGACATTTAAATGGAACATTAGCAATTTATCACACTTCTCTTCAGTTAAACTAGCTGAAGTTTTAAACAAGAAATGACAGCTGCGCTGTGCAGCATGTCTCCAAGATATGTGAATACTTTTTTAGGATACAACTTTGTTTGATATCTATGCAAACTTTTACTGTTACGATAATACAATTTCTGCATATAGTTACTGAAATGAAAAGAGCTATTGTTGCCTTCAGAAAAACAAACAAACAAGCTATATCTCTATGCCTCTATGTAAAGACAAACTGTAGCTTTACTGTGTATCCTGTACATTGATTTGAGATAAGGTGGAACATAATCCTTGAATTCCAAGGATATTAAACACAAGATATACAAAACAACATACAATACATTTAACATGAGACATGATATTTGTAGAGTATTGGATTTTTTGAAAAAAAATTACATTCTTGAAGGCATTTTGCTTTTTGTCATGAGATGTGTTTTTTTTACTGTCACAACAACTATTCTCCATACACTATTACCATTAAAAAAAAATCAAGCAGATGAAAAGAAAAAGAGAAATGCACATATGCTCACTCGTACCTCTATCAACTCCACATCAGCAAGAACCATCACTCAAAAAAGCATCTGTGTGTAACATATAGCATCACTGCTCCATTGAAACGCTGCTCTGAAAGTCTTTTACACTATATTTGCTGCAGAAATTGGTTTCCTTCTCCTTCAGGCCTGTGAAAGAAAGAAAGAAAAAAAACAAAAACATTAATGAAACCCCTCCTTTCTTAACAGTTTCACAGATTTTATTACAAGTATTAAACTTTTTGAAGGCATCTGCCTCATTTTATAAACATATGTTTTGCCTAATCTTGTTTTATTTTCGCTAAATTCTCATTCTCATCCTTCTGCTTTTCACCCTCGATAAATCCAACATTTCAGTACTCCTGATGTATTCAGTGGTTTACTTTGTATATTGTAGTTGCAGGCTGTGTTACAACGCCCCACAACACTACAGCTGTTTAATATGTGAAGATACTTCTGTTATTCTCTTTATGTAGCAGGACTGAAGGATGATTTCACAATACATCTGAAATTAATGACAAATAATTGCTATTTTATTGCATTTTTCTACATTAGGTAATTCAATGTGATATATATATATTTTTTTTCGCTCTTTTGTATGAAGCACTTTTGCCTCCGGTTATGGCAACACATAATTTTATTTTGTACTAGAAAACACCAGTTATTGTGAATAGTAAATGTAAGAGCTTTAATGAATTGTTTTCAGGCTGAATTTGTTTTTCTTCCCTTTTGGTTTTTTTTTTTTTTGGTTTTTTATTAAGTCAGACACCGATAGACTTGAAAAGAAAGAAGCAACATTTTGTATGTATGTCAAGTACATCAATTAGCCTTTCGCTCAAACAGCAACAGACATTAGGTTTGATAGATACCTAATACAGCAACAGAGTACTAGTGCAGTCATAGACAACTATTGCTCCCACTGACATTGTATCGCCTGGGGAAAACAGCGATAAAAACACATTTCATCTTTCAAGCTTATCCAGCAGCTAATGGAATTCTAATTCTGTTTTAACACCAGAAGAGAAACAGCATCAACATGAACCAAGGGAACTCTGAGGAACATACCTATGTTAATCAAGCAACTTCAGAGTTTTTTCAATGGAGACCACTAATGAGACATGAATTGGCAGTGGGGATTGTTATGCGTTTGAAATGCAAATTAAATGTAGAAGTGAAATTAAAGTTTGGTCACATGGCAATACCGACATAGTGAGTGTGAATGCTCGGCAAACACATATGGAGTCACAAGAGGCAGGCGAAGTAAGAGAACAACTATAAAATGAACATTATATTTTTTCTAATGTGGGAAGGGATGACTTTTGGTTGACATTTGTGGATGACTCAAAAGTCAGAGATGAAGTTCAAATCAGTGAGATAGTTTGAAAGACCAGATTTTAAGTTTAAGTCGGTGGTAGGTAAATCCCTAAAAAGTGATTCATAGACACATTGTGATGTCATGAAGTCTAAATAGATCACAGCAGCCTGGTCTATCCCTGACTGAATCTGTTATAGTGTCGGGACACGTCGCTGGCACCTGTTCGTTTGTGTTAAACTACTATAGCTGATGTTGCCATATGTTGCTTTTATAGACAGCTAATTTTAGTGACTGTTTAGCAATAACACAATGATGTGAGTGATTGTACCATTACCATATAGCAGAAGTTGTACAGTGTTTGTGCCAAGACATAATGGTAAAAAAGGTTTAAAAAGCATCTTTAACAGGCACAGCTGACCATTTTGTTGTAAATACATTATAGCAAACTGTGTTCATGTTAGCTGACTGAAACACATGAACAACTTTTTATTGGTTCGTATTAAATTCTCATTCTCAAAATTTGGCTTTCACAATATCTTGTCTTTTTAGTTTCTTTTACATATTTAAAAAAGAAAAAGTTGTAAAACTTTCCATCATTACTTCAAATTAACATCAGCGGTGGAAAGCATTTCAAATCGCAATATGAAAGTGATCTTTGAAAGGTTACAAAATATGCTGAGCTCCAGAACTATTTGTGTGCCTTTGTGCTTGACATTTGACATGAAAAATACAAAAAAAAAAATAATAATAATAATAATAAAAAAATAAAGTCAACAGGCAAATTAGTTCACCATGGTTCAGAATGCTACTTAAGTTATGGGAGGAAAAGATGAACTGTAGGTCTTTGTGAAAATAGGTAGTTGTTGAATGTTTATTTATTTATTATATTGCTCCAGTTCCATATAAATATGAAATAAAAACATCCCACCCCACGGAATCCACTGAAATCTGTTTTGTTAGTTTTGACTTTAATTCACTGTTTTTATATAAAGGGGACATACACTACTCATTTCACTTGAGGAGTTTAACACAAGGCCTGCTCACAGGGAGAGAAGAAGCACAGAGACTGTGGAGTGTGTCATTGTTAGTTGACAAGCCTTGAAAACACAGTGCATTGTGCATTCTTTGGGGCTTACAGGATTCAGAGGTTAAGCCATCGCTGTCCTGCCATAAGTGCTATATAAGCAAGAAGTACTCTGAGAATTAACTTGATAAATGGTCTACAGAGACGACCTCCCTGAATGTGAGAGAATGAGACAGGGTGCACAAAATGGAGACATGCGAGTGTAGAACATTGACCAAAGCAGAGAGGAAACTAAATAATTTTTTTTTTTTCTCTTTTAAAGCATACATTTGAGAAAATGTTGAGAGATTTAATAGATGACAACAGCATCCAGATAAGAAATGACAGCTTTGCTGGCTTATAAATATTAGACGCCCAAGTGCAGTCCTGTCAACCAGAACATCATTTACCCTGCGTGCAGACTGTCTGCATCGATTCAGCTCGCCACTGACAATGCATTCAAACAACGTGGTACGGCTTCCCACCATGTCAGTGGGAATTTGATGGGAGGTTATGATGACTGATGCCGCCGTCTTGTCAAATTAACATGACATGGAGTTCATCTACCACATGCAAGCTTGGCAGCCAGTGTTGATTAATTTTTGTGGGTAGTTGTTCTAGGGTATTTATTTATCAGCTTTTAATAATAATATTAGAAATGTTGGACTGTGGCTTTGGCTCATAAAGAACCTCTTTTGTCTTCATGATATTATTCATGCAATTGTGTAAAAACATGAAACTTCAGTCTGTATCTAGTATGTATTATAATGAAGAGTAGACACAACATGTCTATGCCAAGAAATGGTAGAGACATCATCATTGACTTTAGACTAAACTAAGCAAAAGCTAAACGTTGCTGGTGCTGAGAAATGGAATAAAAGTGTGTCCAGTGGGCTAAACAGCAACAACTCATCTATAACATCTATATCTCACATTTATGCTGCGTGAACTCTAGAAAACCTCTTTTTTTTTAACAAGCCTAAACTTTCTCACTTCACTTATCAATTAAATAACAAGAAAAAGATACCCCATTTGGGAATAAGACATAGTTAAGTCCTGCAGAAGTATTGCTCGTACTCTCGGGAGACCGAAACTTTGCGGCGGCGGCAGATACACCACAGCTTGTGACATCACACATCTCTATTCAGTGTTCGTAACGAGAAGAAGCAGCTACCTGCCATTTTAATTGCATTTCTCACTTTGGAGTAATCACAGACGACACAGTGGCCCTCTGGGCAGCCAGCCAGCTGAAGCAGAAGGACGCTGTGTCAAATTTATTCCCTGGCAACAAAAGCCACAGCAATAATAGAGAAAACTGTCCCTCCCAATCCAGATGTGTTAATTTTAATCTCTTGAGTTGATTGTGATTTGATATCCAGATGTGTCTTTTTGTGCAAAGTCTGGAGATCAGGGAATTGATATATTTTTGGGATAAACTTTTAAAGAGTGTAACACAACAAATTTGATTCCTAATTTGACATTAGAAACTAAAAAATTAGACGAGTACCAACCATAGATAGTTAGAATTTAGTAGTTAATTAAAAAAAAAAAGATTAAAAAGTAAGATGGAAAGCAACAAGTTGTATCGAAAAAAAAAATGTAATTCTACCAGTGGATATTGTTTTTTTTTTTAAATTTTGTTTTGTTTTTTGTTTTTGTACAATTTTCCAATTAAATGTTTGATTGACTGGTATGGATGAGTTTTAACGTTTAAAAGTTGTTTAGTTCAGAGAAGAGAATAGACTGACTTAATGAGAGACAGGATTTATTTAATTCATGTTTAATTAATTTATTTTGAAGACTGCTTTGTGACTTTTTCCTGTATCTTCTTTGAGAGACCATAGCAGCTATGAGGGGGGAAAAAAAATCCATTCGCCATGTCACTGTGGTCAGTTTTCAATAATCAACAGAAAATGATTCAATTTAGTGAAGCCATTATCTTTCACAGTGATTTAGCCTGAGGAAAAATATATATTTTTTTTTTCATCGAAGGCAATCTAGAGTCCCTTAACCATAGCATTAAAAAAATAAAACAACAACCCACTGAATCAATGTTTTCTGACATCTGTGTCTGTCGAGTGCTCTGCAGCCATATGTATTAATGGAGTTTGTTTGCCTCACAGCACTTTTCATTTTCCAGCTGTGATTGTCACACACTGGTGTTGCTGTCTTTTTTTTCTTTGCAATGTGCTGATAGGACAGATCTGAGATAGATATCCCCCCAGCTGCACGCCTCACAGGCCGATCCGCACAGTGGCGAGAACAGATTCACCCCTGCCACCTCATAAATGCTGGCCTTGCAGAGGCATCATTGGTGGAGTAATCTCTTTACTGGAAATATGGTCAGATGTGGCAGATCTCCTTATTCAAAGGATAACACATGCTCTACAGTGGTTGCAAGTGAATGCCGCTCTTCAGGGTGTAATTACATTCTGTTCTGGGCTATCTATAGAGCAATTACATTTCCAAACAAAACACTGTTATTGCATTATTGTGCAAGGATTACCGTCCTCGGAGATGATACAGCAGCTTACCTAAATTAATTGGTTGGATGGACTGTGGAGTGGGAGAAGTGTCCAACGTGAATAAGACACTTGTTATTTTTGTTGTTTTGATAATTAATCTTCTAGGAATTTTCTTACCGATTATTTTTAGACTCCTCATTATTCTGCTAACCCAAGGTCACACTAACGAACCGCTAAGTGACTCACCATTAGCTGGTGTCTCCACTTAACAGTCAACTTATCATGAGTTTCAATTTCCTAATTATGGTTACCATTAGTATTCCACAACCAACACTTAATCTAGAGGACATTGTTTTTCTCTACTGACTAAGCAGCCTCTTCTTGTCTGGAGTGATGTTCATGGTGAGACCCAGACATATTTACTTCTGTTCACGTAGAGGGGAGGACAAAACAAAATGAAAAAAAAAAAACGTCACAGTTATGTTGAACACCTCAAATGCAAATGTTTTGTTGTGTTATAATTGCTGAAAGATTTCTTGAAACACATTCTGATTTTTAACAGTGGAACTGCTGACTCCAGTGATTTAACTTAACAACTCATCTGTAATACGAGTGTAGATGCAGCTTGACTTCACTTTGATCTTGTTGACTACATAAGCAAAGTAAAAGCTCAGATTTTAAGCTCACCTACATTTCACAGGGCTCAGAACAAAATTAAGTGCACAAGCATATTCAACAATCTCGTTTCTTCCTTGATTTAAGAACCAGCTCACTGAATTAATATGTTATTCTGCTTTTCTTGTTTGATAACTTTTTTCCCCCAATTTTTGCATTTCAAGCTGTTTCAGTTTCCTTTGTGTTTATACTGCTTTATAAATAAACTTTCTTCATTCCCTTAATGAGTGTTGTTCTATTTTTGTATTTCTGGATCATGCACATTTGCATTTCTGGGCATTAAGCAGATGTTTTTGTCCAATGTCCAGTATAAATGATCAAAAAAACTGTGTAGTTTCTTGCATAAGGGTAGTTCACCATGACTCACTTGTGTAGATGGACAGTTATACCACTTATTGTGGTAAATATGTTTAGTGGAAGTTGAAACGTTCAGTGTCATCTAAATTTTTTCTTTTACGAGATTCGTTCTTACGAGATCTACGGTCTAAAACCAACTGTGAACTTAAAACAATTTACTTTCTTCCTTACAGTTTTTCTTTGTGATCTTCCTGGCTTAATACTAGTTTTTACTAGCATATTCACATCTTCTGAATAGCAGCAGCCTGTTATTCAAAGAGTGGATGTGTCACAAGGGCGAACTGTTGGTGAAATGGCTAAGTTGTCCCACTGCTCATAATTTAAAACCAGAGGCCACAGTAGCATGTGTAGCTTGCTTTTCTAAGGTTTGCTACCAGTTTAGCCACAGACAAGGTCACTTTGCTTTGATGTAAGAACTGTTAGCACACCGTCTATCAGATTTATTGTTGTAAACCATGGGGACAGCTGTCACTCGCCAGAATGTAGCTGAGTGCAGAAGTGTAGCTGAAAAATCTCTGCTGTATATACCTGCTCACGACAGAAGCTACTGCTGCTGTTCATGGGTTTATGTATCCAGTGAAATTACAGCAAATTTTGCGATTTGTCACTAGATTTAGTATTTTTCATTGAAAGGCTTATGGATAGAATCAATCACGTTTCTTTAGTGTGTTTATTTTCTGGAGCAATGTAAAAGCCGAGCAGCTCACATTGATTACTGATTCCTATAAAAAGTCATTGAACTAGTATAAGAAATAAGCTATATGATTTTCATCTTTTGAAATAATTTGATACAAAAAAGGATTGTGAGCTGTTGTGCTACAGCATTTTTGGGATCTCTACTTTTCTCTTCGTTAGGTGAATACGTACGAAACTAACTATGAAATGTTGCCAGAGATAGTAAAAATAACGATATGGCTCAGAATTTCTGTCTCAGTAAAAGCAGAGTCTTGGGATGGTAAGGACTTTTCCGATTTAGGATGACCAAGTTCAGGCTCACAGCCCACTACATACTCATGTAGTGGGCTGTGAGCTCTTGTCAAAATGGTTCAGAGTGCACATCAGTACTGTGGCTTAACTGACAGAGCACTGCTGCTGACATGCTGCTGCTTCCATCCGTAGCACCACAGCAACAAGGATGAATTCTTGTTAGAAAGAAAAAGTATCGCTGTAATAAAACAAATAGTAACCTCTGTCTTGGAATTTGTCTTAAAATCAGTACAGATTGAATAGATATTGTGAATAATCAGGTTGTAATGTTAAGAGGTTGTTTCTGCAAGCTATGTAAAAAAAAAAAGGAAAGACAGAGAGAGAGAAAAAAGGTGATGGTACTTTTGAAATTACAAAAGCTTATTCAACAATTTTATGAGTGGCCTAGCATGAAATTAGATCCTACTCAAGCCCTAAAACTACATTATTGAATTTCATCTGTGCAAGCTTGTCTCTCACTAGGCTCTGATGCCAGTGTTGGGCCAGATGTGATGGGGATGTAACTGATATGGTATGAGACTGCAGACAGAGATTAACAAATTTAATCTAGATAATCGAATAATGTCAAATAAAGCCTGTGCTGTTAAACTGTATGCCTTGATGTAAATTGTTGCCATACAGAGCTCCACTTTTCAATGTTGTTTTCACCTTTAACTCGGTGTCTCTCTGCCAATATCTCTCTCATGTGCTTATATCCCATTTAGTTTCATCAGTATGCTGGGTCATGCACCTCTCTCCCTCTCTACCATCTGCCATAACATCCCAGTGTCAAACTGGATGAGCAGAGCGATCATATCTGTCCTCATAGTTGGTCACTTTAGTGTTGTGAGGTGGGAGGGGTGAGTGCGGTGGGTTGGGGAGGGCAGGTCGCTGAGGTGTTAATAGGCACAGATTGATGCATGATGAGCATCCATATTATGCTAATGAATTGCAACAGCCCCTTTCATATGTTCTGCAAAATGAATTGTGGTTAGTGCTAATGGCTAAATTTTGCTTAGTGTAATGACGGAATCCAAATGGTTATCTAACTGCAACAAACCAACACTCAGACTCAACTTCATGAGACATGAGTTAGTTTATCGTTAATGCTGATGCGAGGCTTTATTTCAGCTTGGCTTTACCCCATGACAGTACATGTAATGGTTCAATGCGCTCATTACCATTTTATCATTGCTAGCATTTTCAAAATCAATGATATTCATGTAAATGATGTGGTACCATACAGTTCCTAACAGCGATGGTAGATTTAGAATTTATTGATTCAGTTTGTTTTCTCTTTTTTTCACAGTTCAAATAGAAAAAAACACAAAACAGTATTTTAAACTTGGATAGAGGAAGGTTTGTACTTGTTTTCACCTCAGTAAAGCTGATGTGTACGAAAAACACTCCACACTCTGCTGCGTCTTTATGCTTTTTCATCTCCTCCTTTCTCATGCATAAATGTAGTTCATCTCATATTTGAGATTAATTTGGTTTGGATTTGGCTGAATTTGGAGATGGATTTTTTTTTTTTTTTATGAATTGTGTATGTATAAAAATAAACACTTGAAATGATATTCTTACTCCTGAAAATGTTTTCAAAGCCTTATTCCAAATGTTTCGGTTCTTGCATAGTTTGCGCGTGGTGTTTTGATTAGTTTAAGGCCTTCCTTTGAGGTTTTATTTTAGATAAAGCACAGCTGTTTATTTCCATCATTGAGTATTTGTTTGACTTCACCGTAAGTGAAAAAGAAAATCCTCTTTTCACCTGAGGCTTTGTTCACAAAGAAAGAGCCCTTTATTCTGTTAATGCTGTTAACTTTCTTCCTTCACCACTTTCATCCACCACCTGCTGCCCTCATCTCCAGAGCAGAACAACTACAGCCAAACAACTCCATACCAAAGAATGAGAATTATTCTGCCACGTTCTCCTGTTGCTGGCACGTGTACCTCTACAGACGGTGATGTCTGGAGGAAAACAGCTGAGGCCACAAATGAGTATACTAATCTCATGCCTCAAGCCTCATGGGTACAACAACAGAACTAAAAGGTATGGTCCTCTGCAGTTGGCAGAAATATGCCTGCGGATTGTGCATTTTCTTGTGCTTATGTGCTGGTGAAGCGTGAAATACGATTCGTACAGGGATCCACCTTGTTTTATAGCGCTATTAATGGTCAAAACTTTTAAGGTACCTTATACCTGTAGAATAATTCTAAAAAGTCCCTGGAGGCTGCCTTCATCATTATTTAACTTATCACCTTGGATGTTTCAACTTCCAATAATCCAAAGGAACTCATTTTACATTCTTAGAAAAACCAATCAAAGACGTGATGAATGAGCGACTTTGTTGAGTCACAAAAGCTTGTTAAACAAAGGCTAGCTACACAGTGACATCGAGGTTTCAGCTCTCTATTAAATTTTCTCTATTTAATAAAACAGATACACACACAAAACATTATCTTTAGAGAACAGAAGCAGCAGATGTCAACTTTGAAAGAAGGAAATAAAAAGCTATGAAAACACAGCAGATCTTCAAGAAATCTGTGTGTTCTATTTGAACCACTGCATAATCCTCCTGGCCACACAGAAGATAATTTAATATCACACTATTAACTCCAATAAAAGCGTGCTTCATGCATACATATGAATCTTTAACACAGTCAGATGAGCTGTTGATTTTAGAATCAGTTCATCAGCTATTTAAGAAATTAGTTGCAAAAACTTAATTTCACACCCTTCAAATCCTAAAATAAGTACATTATTTGGATGTTTCTTTCTGCACTCAGTGTCTTCTCTTTGTCTGATTTGGGGAGCATGGACCAGTGGCTTAAAGCCCTGAGGTCGTCACTCTCTGTGTTATCGAGGGACTCTCTTCTGTGCTGCCTGACTTGTTGGGCTTAGGGGAACATAATTTCACCCTCCACACGTCACCCTCTTTCTCTCTCTCTTTTTCTCTGTGCCTTTCTCTCTTTAACCTCCTCCGCCCTCCTTTTGCTGTTTGTTCATGTCTACAGCACAATATAAAGCAGATATGGATAAATGCTCGTTTACTTGAATGAAGCAAAATAATTAAATTCCGAAAGGTTGTTTCTCCTTTTAGGTTGCAAATGTCTCCTATTATTTGAAATGGTGTACGGTTTATTAGCTCACATGCATTATCAATGCTATATGATTTTATAAAATAGCATCTGGTGCATGTTGATAAGATATGTCAAGACATTTCGTTTGGTACATCGGTGCCCTGTGAAAGAACTACATCTGCTGCCTTCTCTTACATTGCACATTTCTCACAGCTTTCAGTTTCACCAGAATGTTACTCACTGCTCTCAGAACAGAGCATTTTTCCAATTGACATTCAGCACCATTGCAGCTTATAACTCCTATCTTGAATGTTAAACAGATATGACATGGGGCTTTGATTGTAAATAATTTGGCTCAAGCTTTGGGGTCACCCAACCGAGGAGCATCTACTTTCTCTTCATATCAAGGCCTTCTGTTCCTCCAGCTGCCGAGTTGCCTGTATTTGAGACAGGTGTCAGCGCGTCTATGTGAAACACCTTCACTCTTGATACAATTATCCCTCTGGCTCTGTAACTTAACCTACAATATGGCTGGGAGGCATCCCAGTGCTTCCAGGAATACTCACTGTCTTTGCCGGAATACTAGGACATGAATGATTATATAGATGTGATGAGTTGACCCACCGTAATGTAGTTCTCTTTGAAAAGTGCATTGTCGACTAGAGCTCCTCTGTTATAAATCAATGTATTAAACAGGCCCCTATCTCTTTGCAGAGAGGGTTTTACTAGAGGAGTGAGCATGAACCATCAGAGTGGCTGCTCGCGCTTATATCAAAACATGAGTTTATTTTATGCATTGTAGTGTTAATTATTATCACCCCTCTAGCAGCTATAATTTAATTTATTGGTCCACAATAACAAATAATTAACTGTGTGTTTTAAATAGTGCCAAAGCCCCAAAGCTTTCAGTTTTGTCACACATACGCAAGCTGCTGCTGCACAGTGGCAGTCACCACTGGCCCAGCTTAGTTGACATGTATTTATTCATGATCACATTATTTACATTTGATGCAGATGTTCTCACTGTAATAAAAATCAAAAATGATGTGATGACTGCACAGAATACAATTCACATTTGGATGCACACAATTGTTTTTGGTCAGGTCTTTGAGATACTGTTTTACATTTTATATCTCTGGGTAGTGGTGGCTTTCTCTCCACATAGTCATTGCATGATAAAATACAGCGCAAGTAGTTGTCATTTTGCTGCCTTGCTATGTTTGTCAAATGCCTTTTATTACTTTAATTTAGACTGATGGCCTAAGAGCATGGAAAGCCTTTGTGATTCTCATGTCACGATGGTGCAGACAGCTCTCAGTCAAGTATAACCAAATGCAATCAAAAACGCCGCAACGGTCAGATCATAAATTTTGCAAAAGCAGAGAGAACGTTGGGTTCAAACAAGTCATTTCCCTCTTCCCTAAAGACAGAACAAGAGGCATGAACATGTGTTTTGCCGTTAATTAAAATCAGGACCGGGCCCATGTTGCATGATTAATTACCTCATACCTTGCAGTTGCCCACAAACATTGATGACTCTCTGCTTGTATGTCATGGATAGGACTTGTACCATTCATCACCTCTGTAAGGTCAAGCTCAAAGCTACATTGTGTTCTGTAATTACAAGTCACTGGTTCTGTCTGCCGTGTTGTATTATTGCCTTTGATTTTGACAAATTCACTCTTGTCTGACTCTTATGCCATGATGTCGATTAGTATCCCTGTTAGAAATTAAATCAATGTTTGCATACAGCATAGATCTTCTCTGTTTCCATGTAAATAATGTTTCCATTCTAACACGAGTTGTTACCAGAGTAACAATAGGAAGACGCACATTGAAAAATACAACATTATTATAACCATTTGATGAATGACTGTTATTGAAAATCAGATGTAGTTAAAAAAAAATGACAAAAAACAGACTCCTCAAGGTTAAAGTGAAATAAGATATTCAAGAGATTAGGTCCAAGATATTCAGCACTGATATGCATCGGACATCTAGAGAATCTTTTTTTGTGCCTTTCTCTAGAGGGAAAGTATTACATACCATTTTGGCTTTGGAGAATGCCACTGAGCAAATGCGTGTCTCCTGACACCTTGAGTTAATGATCAGCCAGCTTCCAGAGAGGCAATGTATTTTGAGTTACCAGTGAAGCATGACAATAACCTTTAACATTATCATTTACACACATATTATACCACGGGACAGATTGTCTATAGGCTGCCTCGCAGCAATATGTCATCCTCCACTGATAAGGTACCATCCTCATTTTTTCACGTTAAGGTATGTGACTTTGAGGTGGTTTGCAGGCCAAAATCGTCCATCTTGTGAAATTAAATTTTTGTCTTTTTCAGAATGCCTGTCTCAAGGTGAAATATTGTGATATTGCCAAAAGAGGGAAAAAAATTAGGGGGGGTTGGGGGAGTAGGGAAATTAAATAAAGAGAATCTTATCATATAGCTTGTCAAACAATATTAGTTTATGCAGAAATTTAAATTACAGTGAGTGTTTGGATTGTGGTGTAACACTTTCAAGGCCATATCATTCTGGTGCCATGAGAGAAATTAAATATTTTTGAGTAAATGCGGATTGACAGCCACCTAGAGAGTCAAAATAGTTGGAATAGAAGAATTTGTCATAGCAAAGCATGCAGGGCAGATGTTAACACAACCACTCAGCAGTGTTGTCTCGTTTCTGTCGGTTTTACTCGGGCAGACTTCATTACATGATTATATGATTAACATTATATCAAAGGGCATAGAATAATAGAACGCAGGATATAACAAATGTGAAATGTGCTCTGTGAATCAGGATTACAGGATTAGTAGTACAATGTACTGCAAACATTAGGGTTTTTATATATATTATATATATATATATATATATATATATATATATAAATTTCTGTATGCTGCCTGCAAACCGGTTGCTGAACTGAAAGGTGAAGCCGTCGATTTACTAGTCAATCTATGTTCTGACCCTCACCTATGGTCATGAGCTTTGAGCAGAGGCTGAAAGAATGAGGTCACGGATAAAAGTGGCCAGAATGAGTTTCTTCCATGGGGGTGACTGGCTTCAGCCTTAGAGACAGTGTGTGGACACCCAGAGGGAGCGCAGTGTCAAGCCACTGGACCTTCACGTCAAAAAGAACTGGTTGAAGTGGTTTGATCTGATCAGGATGCCTCCCGGAGTCCAAGTGTCTAGGGAGCTTTATTTTGTTTTAAACTAAAAAATATTGCCTTCCCTCAAATGTCCAAATGGTACTTTAGGAGAAGTGACAGTGTTGATACAATGTACAGAGACCACAGGGAAGGAAAGGCAAAAGTTTGGATGGGTTGGGTGACTGTCAGAGGCCTTTTGGAATCTGTCAGTGTAGCTTGTCCATTGTGGTTATCTGACTTGTGTATCACAATACAGTAAGGCAAGTGCAGGTATGTTTAAACCCCCTGTGGATTACCAGGTTGATTTATATTCTCACATCAGTTATTGTGGAAAAAGTCAAAATACACTCAGGGAAGACAAGAAACAAAATAGGAAACAGCTTCAGCTTGAGTTAGACACAGGGAATGTTCAAGTTTATGCTCAGTTGGTGGGCACTGAGCAAAGCATATTCTTGTTCTAGGAAAAAAAATAGGCTACAATGTCACCCTTTTTTCCAATCTAAATAACCAACAAACATAATTTATCATTAGCATATAATGAGCAGCAAGGAATGGAACTAAACCAAGTCTGTAGATTTATAAGTAGGTGAGATGATAAATAATGAAAATCTAGGCTCATCATTGTGCCAGTTAAACAGGGATGCATATACTATAGTGCCCTCACAACACTCTGTTTAAAGAATAAACAAGTGTACACACAAGACATGTGTAACCACTTTTACTTTGCAGTTTCAAAAGGATAAATTATGGCTGCGATAACTTAAAGTGATAAATAGAAAGGGTACTTTGTAAGTTTTACTATTCTTACATAGCCAACTGTAGCATTAGCAGCTATTTACTTACAAGTCTAGCAGAAATATATTTTACTCACCAAGAGTAGTCTCCAGAGATGGAAAATAACACCAGCATCGAATCTTGTTTCAGTTTGGCAACAAAAAAAAAAAAAAAAAATTCAAAATGTCCTGCTTTTAAATTAAGATAAATTAAAAAAAAGTAAATAATTACTATGACAAATTGTATCATTAAACATACTTAATTTGTACTTTGTTCACGATAAGCAAAATAGTTTGGTGATTAAGAGCCTTCCAAAAACTTTGCTCACAAATTAGATGACTAATGGCACCAGGTAGTTGTGCATCTTTGAAATTCCACCAAAGGAGGCAATATTGACCCAAGTTATTAAAATGGAAACATTATTAACAATATATAACATTAAAACTTGACACACAGTTACTGTCACATTCACAAAAGCTTATTTTACCATATACTGATCTGCCATCTTTTTTGTTTCTTTTACTAAGAATACATTGTTGCAATTATAAAGAATTAAATGCATCTTTCAGACTGGATGAACAAGTTTTTTTTTTTTTTTTTTTTCCCCCTTTGTCTGAAGCAGCCTGGCTCTCTATTTAAGGTGAAAACAATTCAGATTCTATCTAGGCAATGGCCTTGCGTATTGAGGCTCCTGATGATTCATCACACACGCCCTCATACGAACTTGCAAAGATAGACTGGCAGGACTGCAGTAGGATTAATTTGTGAAATATTCCCTGTTCTCCAAATCTCTAAATCCCTCTCTGTCTAGGACTAATTCATCATTAATTTCAACCACTCAAGGAATAGTGATGTCAAGTGTTGGCAGGTGCAATATGCAAAGACTTGTCCCCGGAAAAAACACATTGATTTTATACTATAGGGGTATGGGGGGAGCATTTAAGGTGATAAATATGACAGTAGTTTTACAGTTAGTTGTTGCTCAAGTATACACTATGAATGGGTGTAAGGCTACACTGTGTACTGAACAACTAGGACACTTTCAACTATGTTGCCCTGCCGCCACAAAGTTCTTGAAAAAAAAGACTAAAATAATACAGAAAAGGGGGGAAATGTGGTATGGCGCATTCATTCACCATCATTTTAGTGGAATAAATGTAGCAGCTGCACTGACATAGGACTCAGCAGTTGTAAATGTATTCTACATTTCAGTGCTTTTGACAAGAGCCGCAGTAACATGACCATAGTAGAACCGGCTGACCAGTGCCTGTAACAAAAAAAGGAAAATGGAGGGAAAAAAAGCGATATGTTACCCCAAGGATATATTCAGACCCAGAAGATAATGTGAAACCATGTGAGCAGTCGGCAGCTGCAAAAGTTTTGCCTGTTTCAATAGTCTGCTACAGCGACACAGGCCAGATGGGTTGGTGCAGTTGGGAGTTTTAATAATTAGTGAGCTGTTCTAAAATGGAAAGGTCACAGGTTTTAGTTTTTATACAGGCATTAAGAGACCATGCTCAAGTTATCTAAATGCTCCTCACTAAGACTGACAGTGCTGCAGTTATGAGCAAGAGTCATCTCAGGTAGCACATCAGTGAATCTGCACATTTGCTATCATCATCATCATTATAAGGTCATATGTTGTATCTTCAAATACAACATTTTAGAATAACATTTTTTTTTTCAGACGTGTGTTAAAATCATACACTACAGGTGTAATCCTAAATAATTAATGAGTTACTATCGACTGGATCATGTCTTTGAATATCAAATGTCTCTAGTGACTAGTAAGGCAAGAATTAGGAAAATGGAATCTATAGCTTCCTATGATGGTTTTCTGTAAAATGTAGTATAGTTTATTATGTCCTTCCCTCCATCATGATGCGACTTGAAGCACAGGCACTAATAATGTGTGTTGTAGTATATTTATTGCTTACAATACATACAGTAATTATAATACATACATACTTACAATATTTCTAAATGGCTAAAGAACAGGTATGGTGCATTTTCAGCCCTTTCTTTTCCAAACAAAGCAGTATAGACTCACATTTTCAAGATGATTTGTTGACTCAGGGTGACAGCGATGAAGCCTGTGGCAGTATTCTCCACAGGTTGAGACTGTGCTTGTAGCGGTGGATGGCGCAGTGTGTGAATGATGTGCATGCAGGGACTCATGCAGCTTAGAGGAGGGAAAGTGTAACCCGGGGTTTTTCCTGTAGCTACAATTTACATGTCATCTAGACACAAGCCAGGTGTGTGGTCAAAAAATGAGCCGGGTTGACAAGAGCTGAACAAGTGGAGTCTATTGGAAACACTGTTCAGCCTTCTGTCCACTGGTGTAGTTATATCATTGCCACTCTAAATGTGTGAGAGGTTCATTGGTCAGCATGGTGTAGTCAAAGTACATACTCTAATGCATATTCCTACTAGTGTACTTTTTTAATGTACTTCACGCTCACAGAGCACACACAGTACTATGCAAGCTGACCTCACCAGGGGGAGCAGTTTAGGGTTTAGTGTTTTGCCCAAGGACACTTTAACCTATGCACTGGACTGAAACACCCACAATGTGATACTCATACTGTGGGTGGATGACAACGTATCACAGTTGCAGCTGTATCATAAAAAATGTGATTTAATACACAAAAAACAATAATGTAACCAGACAACATTTGTTCTTTTTTTTTTGACTATTATTAAAAAAGTTTATTGGATATTATAAACTGGTTAATGATGTAGCGCTTCATCACTACATAGAATAAATTAAAGCAGAGAGCTGAGAACATCATTATATAAATGGAAAATGTACATTTTTCTCTATCAGTCTGGAAGTTAAGATATTCTACTGCGTTGGCTGCTAGTTATGATGTTCCTGCATCGGTTTGCAGCTGTACAAACTTGTTGCAAAGCACCCCTTGAAGGACATGGAATTAGCTGTTGTCCTGTTTTACATGGTAGTATTTGTACAATGAAAGTACTGAATGTTTAGTGTCACTAACAAAGCAGAGCACACATTTATTATTTAGTTTATAAAAAGTTGTTGAGTTGGAGTGCTGCCTGGAACACATAACTTTGTTGTTAGAAGATGCTCTTTAGTCAAGGGCTTGGTCAAATACAAAACTTAATAGATACTAAGGCACTCATCTAGTTAAAAAGTTAAATGCCTTTATTCTATGGGCAGATCATGATTAAAACAAATATTTTGATGCGTTTCGGTTAGAAGCCTTCATCATGTAGTGAACAATTTCCACTCTGAGACAAGTCTAGTTAAAGAACATCGGTATGTGAGTTTTACCGGGTGTGTAGATAGGACCAATCAGCCTCAATCATCATCAGAGGGCCTTGGTATCTATTAAGTTTTGTATTTTACATTTATTATTTATTTAAAGGAAAAGTTCATTCACTGATAATTTAATTACTTGTACACTGTTTTTTTCGTAACGTCATAAGGTAACTGTTTCAATACAGTTGTGTCCCATATTTCTCCGAGTGGGCAATTTAACAAGTTCTCTCATTTTTAATCCAAAAATGGCAATTACAATACAGTTTCAAACTGTACAGTTATGCATTAATTTGTTTGTTAAGTCAGCTTTTACAATAAGATTACATGGGCCACATCATTTGTTTATTGTGGTATTTTTAGATGTCCAATTTTCATCATTATTACATTAGTGTATGTCATGAAAAATAGTGCTGGTAGTTTATACTTATGCAGTCATGGATGGAGTCTATTATGGCCTTTCGTCGATCTTTTTTAACCAGCAAGAGAGATAATAAACCTGACATAAAGCAGAGTGTCTTTAGTCTCTCTTTTTTTTTTTTTTTTTTTTTGCCTGCGGCTGTTCTCATCTTTCCCACTAATAATATGAATCTGTTGATATAGCTTGTTACTGGGCAAAAAAAAAAAAGCAGTCTAGGATGTATCTTGTGGCAGATGGCACATTTCTCCTGGTGTTAAGTTTGAAACTGTTTGAAGGAACAGTGGTGTTAATGAGACAGAATCAAGTTGAAGACCTAGTTAAAGGTGACAAAGAAATTTAAAATGCCCACCCTAAAATAGCTTTCAGCGAAGATTTTAGGAAGCTTCTGAGGCATTACAGATCCAACCAAAATTTTATTGTGTATATGTCACAGAACAAGTATCAAAACCCTGTTCAACCATTTGTCACCTTTAAGTTCAAATTTGTCAAAAAATATGATCATTCATAATGCATTGTGTTATTCTGCCAAGGGCAAACTAAAATAAGTTACAGATATATATTTTCTTTTCTTCATTAGTCTGTGTACCATTGCACCAGTGGTGTTATCTCATAAAAAAAGACATAAAGGGAGTCTCTGAAGGACACACCTTTAGTACCTGCTTTTGTTAGTTGATAAGAAAATCTAATTATTTTCCCATGTTTGGTAGTCCACTTGGGATTATGAATCTGCATGCCAGTGGCTTCAGAACAGAGGAGCTGACGTCCTCTAAGAGCCTTTCATTATTATAATTGGTGTGTCTGTCTGTCACATAGGAATTCTCAAAAGAACATTATCTCACATTGTAGAACTGTGTGAGACTTAACATAAGAAATATGCACTTTTCAGTTTGGGTCACATTATGCTGGAGATTCAGTCAGCTTTGGTGTAGCCCGTGTTAGTTTAACTGACAAAGTGTATAAATTGTACAAATGTTTTTTGTTTTTTTTTCACTTTAACTAATCTAGTTGTACAAGTATAACTTGTACAACTAGATACTTGTAACACTTTCTGTCTTTCTGTCTCCTATAATTTTGACACAACATACCTCATTTGTCTACTACAAATAGCAACTTTATCAAATAATTTATTATTTGATGTCAAAGGCAGTTCCATTATAAACTGGGGTAAACTGTAACAGTAAGATTGAAGAATGAAAAACTGAGACTATACCACAATATATGCATCTATATACGATTTTTGTTCATGTGCCAACACTAAAGCATCTTCCTGTGGTTTACAAAGAACAAAAATAACTCATACTGATGATAAATGAAGAACAATGTCAGTGGTGTGAATTCTAATATTAGAAGAATGAAGAACGGACGTATTGTGATAATACCTATTAATGATAAACGCATATGAATGGAAACGATCAGCAGTTCACAAACAGCTGCTAATCCACATCAACAATACAGGAAGATGTTTGATACTTAAAGAAACAACAAACGTGCAAACTGTGTTTAACTAATCAGAGTGATCAGAGTCACTATGATGTCAGACATATGTAGATCTTCCTGTGTAGTGTAGTTTTCATAACTTGTACATCTACAAACGGTTTTAACATTATTATAGCCATTCTCACCTATCAGCCACTGTTTAGCTCGCAGTACCAGCGTCATGGCTTGAAATCAGCATTGATGAAATAACTCACAGCCTTCCTAAAAACCTACTCTTTAATCTAATACAAGTTACCTCATTTAAAATTCAACAGGATCAGTACTAATCAAAACACAGACTCCAATGTGTTATGATATGTGTTAAGTGATATGTGTTTCTTTGGCTGTTAAACCTTCCCACTTCTTCACACAACCATGGAAATGTACAGGCATGCTCAGTGAGGGAGTGTGAATGAAACTGACTGAAAGTGATGCTGCTCCAACCATCCCCTGTCTCCCCTACATTACTAAGCATTAGCTCTTGCAAACATTTCCATAATTTGGTGTTTTATGCAGAATTGTCTGTTCTGCAGTGTTCATATTTTGATAATATGTCCATATATATATTTTATAGACAAGTAACGTGCCTAATCCCAATTGCCTGCAAACTGAAATAGAAAACATGCACTGCCCTGTAACTGTAAAAGCCCATTCCATATCATCTTGTTGTCCTGAAAAGATTTTGAAAAGTTTTAATGGCTTTGTAATGATTTTTACTGTTATATTGTCAAGTGAGCTGGTTGTGGCTGATAGAAAGTAGCAAGGGAAGCTCAACAGAGAAATCACACCAAGTTAATTGTGCAGCAGACGAGCTGCCTCGTGCCATCTCAGCATGATTGCGTGCTATTTCAAGCATGCTCATCAAGAGTCTAGATAAATGTATGGGCCTTTGCTGATTTAGGAGGAAGAATATTGAACAAACAGTTAAGTGAGTTAAGTTATAATGCTAAGGATTTCAGACCTCATTGATCTGGTGAAACCTGTAGATACTATTGGCAGTAGTGAAGGTACCACCGCTAAAGAACTCAGATATTGATGGCTGTTGTCTGTTAACAGTAACTAAATAGACTTAATACAACTTAAAAGGCTTTTGGTAAACAAGACCTTTAATGATGGGTGAAAATTACATGTGTGCATTGTCTGTGAATCCTTTGTGCATGTTTAGGTAATTTGTCTCGTGCGGGAGATACAGCGCCTCAAATATCTATAAACACAATGTACATATATACATATAGATAGATAGATGTATACACAGACAGTTAGGGATATGGAATGGTTTTGGTTCCGTGTTGTTATTTTGCCACTCTAGTTTGAAAGGATGTAGATAAATCCAAAAAAGAACAATAAACCCCAAAAACAAACAAACAAAAGAAAGCAAAAAAAAAATACACATTTTTAGTCCAATAATTTATTGTAATAAGCTGAATTGTCAATGAAGAGCTACCCCTTTCTCCTTGATAGGATGACCTAATTAATGGCAAGGATAATGAACCAAGTCCCATTCATTGGACACAAAGTGCAAGGCAACAGCCCCATTATCCTGTTGATAACTGAAGTGCCCTTCCTTTCATCTCCACTCTTAATGCCATCAAATACCATTACTGATCGTCCAATTTACGGAGTGCTCTGGGATCTTGCTGCTTGTTGAGGTGCAGAAGTGCATCACAAATACGAGGCAAACGTTCAGTGAGGTGTAATCAGCAGTAGGCATCACAATACAGGGATGTTTTCCACCTTACTTTTTGAACGGGGCCTCATGATATTCTGAGGTTAGATAGGTTATAATATCTGATGACTATAAATATTTCACATTTCACAGGATGGTCGGGGAAAGGTGAGTTTATCAGAGATTAGTTTACCAGGATTCACAGACATTAAATTATATCAGTGTAGAACATGAACAACAATGAACTCGAAAGAAAGCTGTTGCGGCCAGATGGTGGCGGGAGCAATATCCACAAGCTTTAGAGATTGTAAAAATGGAGGTCAGGGTAAAGTAACCTTGGTGGCTCAGGTAAGTGAACCATGATTGAGCCTAAGAATCTGTATCTGTTTTCTGATGCACTATGATATCGAACATACAGTATTTTCTCCCCATGTGCAATCTTCTCAGTGGTAAACACCTAAACTACAACAAAACTAAAACTGCAATCTCTCCATGTTAAATGAAACATGAACACACAAAATAATGTATTTCGCTATTGTTATGTGGGATGCAATGTTGATATACATGAAATATGCATAAATGTCATGTTTCATTTTAATTAATTTAATTGGTATTTCCTTTTCCTCTAGATGACCATTTATTTACAATGATAAATATAAAACTCTTACTGCCAGCATTGTTGACCTTTTGGATTTTGTTTTCAGAACGATAAAATGAATTAATCTGACAATATATTATATACAATATTTTGTAGCTTGTGGTGACAGTGTTAAATATCTAGGCCATGATGTGATTATATCAGCCATGTTGCGCTTTGAAAGCACTTACTATTCTTGGCAAATTGCCCTTTTTTAATATACTGCTTGTGTTGTGAGTAAATTAAGTAGGTCTGCAGCTATCACCAGCAACACAAATGTGTTTGTTTGGAATCATGTGTAGACTTAAACGTTTGTCTGCTGCTGTGATTATACTAAGTTGTACCACACAGCAGCTGTGTGGGGAAATTTAAGACAACGTCGCAATAATTTTAGAAAGGCATCTAACTTGTTGCCACATTGCAGACTATAAAGCGTTTCAGATGTCTGTTGTAATAAAGAAAATGGGCTGAGCACAAACAAATGCTTTTTGTGTTGATGAAATAGTTCTGACAGTTGTGGAAGCATTACGGCTGTGGGTTTATATTCTTTGGGGATTATGAGGAATCAACACAGCTGCAGTGAAGGTGGCGTTAACAGAAGCAGATGCTATTTGTTTTAATACTTAGTGATGGTGGTGGAGGGGGGTTGTTTGTGCCACAGGCATCTTTGCCTTATGCGTATTGTTTTATTCCAGTGCAGCCTTTATTTCTGTATCAATAACCCTTCTTGGTAAACATACATGTTTCTGAGGTGATGTGTTATATAACATACACAAATTCCTTCACAAGGTCTCATATATTCTAGATTCTGTTGTCATTTGTTTCACAAGTAAATATGTTATATGTTCTTTATAACAGGTGTAGCAAAAAGTTACGTTAAGCCTGTTAGCATTATCTTATCAAGTATTTATTTGTTTATTCAATATGTATTTGCAGTATGGTTGAATGTTATATCATCTCTTTCAAAATATAATCAAAGAAAATGCTATTTTTATTTTATTTGTCCTTATTTATAACTGAATTGTGGATATCAACATACGTCAGACAGCAAGAAAACTAAATCAAGTTCATCTATATCATTTGAATGGATCAAAAGCAATATGGTAGTGGTATAAATCGTCAAAACAGTATGTGTTCATATAAATATTGCTAGATTTTCATCTCGGACATTTGGTACTTGCCAACAGCAAGATATTGTGAGATTGATAGTAGCACGAGAAAACAGTGCATTGTGGAGACCATGGCATTGATACCATTAGCATTCATAATCTGTCCGTGTGTGTCACTTGGTCTTGAAATGAATACACTCCTCCAGCTTGGGCACATCACACCTCTATGAATATAAAGGTGACCAGATTGCCCGTGTTCTGATTACATTAGCAGATAGCGTATGCATTAAAAGAACATATGTGAAACTTAACCAAGGTCAAACCTTAACTACCAACAGAAGAGATCCTGAATTTGAACTTTCATTTAATATTTAACAAGCAATTCAGTGTGGTTAGAGATAACTGGGACATGATATATAGCATGTGCCAAGTGCCAGCGTCTAACATATTTGCTATACCACCTTTTATATCCTGTTTCCAATAAATCTTATACTGACATGGTCTTATCATGGCTAACTAGAAACACACATACCATCTTCAAAGAGACACTTGAAGCAGCATCATGTCCCATCAAGCCCAGTGCTTGTAAACAGAAAATGAGGACGGCTCTCCACCTCTAGCAGCAGAGAATCAGGTGGGGAGGTTCTGTGCTGTTTCAAAAGTGCTGATACTGATGTTATATTGACAGGCGCTGAGCCAGAATAGGTCTTTGGGGCTGACACATTAAGGTCATATTACCTCCCTCCAACCTCTGTGCATATCTGACTGAGCTAAGCGCTAAAGATAGCACCCGGCCAATACAGAAGCCCAACTGTTACCATGTTGATGATTAAATATTCATGGACATTTAATGTTAAACATGACAACGGACAATAAAGCAATACAGGTTTGTGACATGTTAGAAACCAGTGTACAGATACCTAACAAAACAATCTGTCAGTCTGTCATTGTCAGAATGAATGTTTATTACTTAGTAATGCAACAGTAATTAAATCAAATCAAACCTCAACCATACATTTGATGTTCCCTAAACAAATGTTATGATTTGCCATATCGTTTTGACGTGAAACAGACAATATCTTATTGAAGTGTCAGAGCAAAATTCAATATAGAGTCTTGACAGCATAAATAATGCATTACAGGCTCTTAGGGTAAAAAGGAGAGGAGGTTATAAATATGAAACATATGAGTTGTATTGACAAGGCCTAGCCAAGCTGGCACCCGTCATCAGCAGGAGAGCTTCTAGTGAAACAACAGACAAGTGTCCTCCATCATCTTCGCCCTTTATTGGACCTGTGGAGGTCATGGTTGTACACATATTTTGTAACGGTAAAACCTGCTTGTGTTGGGCTCTCGCCAAATACTACCTACTGTAATTATTCTAAAAGGATTGGATTCTTTATGTCTATTATGATTCCCCCAAAAAATAACAACAAAATATTGAGCACCTTGGCATCTTGAGGGATAGGCTTTGGTTGCTTTCCCCAAAATGACAATCACAGATGCCCTCAGCAATAAAAGACCTGAATTCCCTGGACAGAAAACTTGCATGTCTATTATGAGGGTAAACAATAGCCTAATGCAGTCTACAAGTTTTATCCTATCTTGATGGAGAAAACAAACACCAGAATATGTGCTTTTCAAATATAATTGGAACAGCAATAGAACTCTTTGTTTGGATTCCAGGAGGTGCCATGATTTTTTAACTAACATCAAGAGATAATTGTTGCCATGATCGATTATATTTCACATCTCAGGCCACATCATTTATGACCAGTGACACAGTGGCGAAGAATTGCTGTTCTTCCAGGGTGTACATACAAAGCCAGCTTAATGGTCCACAAACCAACTATAGGTCTAGAGAGAAAATAAGTTCCAGTCTCATAAATCTAAAAAAAAAGTATATTTATATATATATATATATATATATATATTTCCATTTTACAAAATTATCTTAAAAGTATCTTAAAAAGGGGCTTGCTGGAATTTCATTCCACCCGAATTCCAATGAATTTACAATTCCAACAATGTTTTAATTGCATGTTATATTTAATATTAAGTACAACATTGATGAGGTAATAATAATATGAACACAATCATAAAGTGAACTACGGCCAAGGTCAGAAGAATTCATCATCATATCACACTCCCACTACTGACAAGACAGTGCAAATGGTACATTCAGTTGGTCATGGGTCATTTGGAAAGAACTCCCAGAAAACAAAAGTGGCAAACTGACATGTGAGAGGTGGGAGTTCAGCATCAACCCAAGGCAGGCTCCTATTCAAACGCTGTCAGTTGACATCAGCAGTTAGTGGTCAGTGATTTTTGAGCATTCATATGTCCAAGCCAAGGACACTGATGTTTTTTCACAGAAATTCACATGTGGATCCTAGCAGCAAAGTGTAAGCTTGTTCATGCAGATAGTCATATGATAGAACCTGTTTAAAATTGTGTAGCAGTCTCTAATCCAAGGTTTTTGTTGTCGTGTCCACCCACCCTCAGCTTCTTCCTGGAGGATATATATACTGTATCTATTATTTTGTATAAGATGAATACTTAAATCACAGAATGTATTGGCCAGGAATTGTACAAACCGACACAACCACATATCTTCCTACTTTGTACCTCTGTTCAGCTTCCACCATCTACTAGTCATATCTCCTTTTCATAATCCTTTCAGTGAGAAAATGTGTTGTCCCTGGATTTGCGTATATGTACTGTGACTTCTTAAGAAAACCCAAGTCACGAGCAGCAAATCGTGGTGTTGCACTTGCACAATAAGGTGGGTTCTTCTGGTCTTTTCCCAATTCTGACACCCCGCTTTCCAGCTTTTGTCATTTTTCTGTCATCCCCAATTTTGTCATTACACCCTGCTGCCACTTGCCTTGCCTTCTCTGAGCTGCTTTTTTGACATCATTCTGGCATTCACCTGCCACCTTTTTCCTTCAGGAAAGCCAGCACAAAAAAAAGGAAAAGCCCTTTTGTAAATGTGCTGACTGAATCTAGTCTAAAGGCACCGGCTTTTTCAATCACTTGTGCCAAAGAATACACGTAGACACATATGCTATGTAGGCAATTTTTCCAAAAAAAAGTACTTGACCCAATGACACTAAAACTCCCTCATTAAATAATGAGAACTTGTTTTGTATTGACATAATTTATAATACCTTTTTTATGATAATTAATTACTATTTTCCTCAGGTAATTCAAAACCTGATGTTTTTTTTTTTTTTTTTTATTCATGAAATGTTGTAAAACACGAAAGATTTGTGTACTCTCCTTCCTAATTCGTATATTGTGGGAATATTGCAGTGTTTGGTTTTCAGTTTTTTTTTGTTTTTTTTTATACCACTGTTTAACTTTTTGTCTTATTTATATTCTTTATAAATATTGAATTCTGACCAAATAAGTCAGTGAGTCAAACGTGGGAGTTTTTTTTTTTTTTTTTTAATGTAAATGTTCAATACATACAGTATCTATGCATTACATTATTGGTTAAAAAGTCATCTTGTTAAGTTTTGTGAATGTCTTTCATAAACATTTATATAATATATCTTTCATAAATGGGGAATAATTGGTAGTTGAAGTTATAAGAAAGTTACTTAGCTGGATGGTACATTTTGTTGCCAGTCACTATGTTGTCTTTTTTCCCCATCTACCTAGTGTATCACAAAAAGGTAAAATAAGTACAATCACCCCCAAGGAAGTTTTGTTCAGCAACTTGCTAACTAAGCCCAACAACAGAAATGTCAGTGTGTCAGCTCTGGGCTTTGTGTTGAAACAAAATCAAAGCCTTGAATGATTCTTTTTTGTCAACCCTGGGATAAACTTGTGTTTTTACACCTGGACAGAGTTACCTCCAGATCATAGGAATATTCTGTTTTTGATTTTCCTCCACGGATTGCAGCACGTATCTTGCTGTGAACGGCACCATAGAAATATGTGAGTTAGTGAGGAGAGAAGAGACTGTTGTTGTTGTATTATGGGATGTCTGTGTTGAGCTACAGGCAACCCGTAGAGCTTTTTATCTGGCTGTGCAACCTGGCCGGATGGCATTCTCTTGGCACACCATCCTTGTGACTGGCCACTTGGCTTGTGGCCCAGGGATGTTTGGCTCGTGGTGCATAGCAGAATCACCCCATCCCCCTAATTCCCTGCTTTACTCTACTTTCTCTCTCTCTCTTTCACTCTCTCTCTTACTGGCCACTTGCCTAAGGACAACTGCGGTGCTTTGTGTGGCCTAGCGGGTCTCTTTATACTGGCTTCATGGCAATGGCTGGTAGGAAGACAGTGCCATGATAGCTGCAGACAACTGCACAATTATACAACATAGCCAGTGAGTCAGTCTCTGCAAGGTGGCTTTTTGCAATGCATGAGGCCCTATCAGCTGTGACTTACCAAGGCATAGGTGTAATTCAATTGTAGGATTGGCCTTGGGTGGTGCAGAATCAGGGGACATACAACAGCTTATTATCCACTCTCTGACTGTCTATCAAATTGATAGCTCACTCTTTGTGGCATCTCATTGACATTGTGTTGAATGTCCTGTGTCTGCCCTGCTTAATTGAACACAGAATTACCCTATTTGGACACGCTTAGCAGAATGGAGCTTAACGAACATAGACAACAGAAGATTAGATCAGAGCTGACCTCTGGAACACACTCCGTACACAAAAGCCAGAGGCTGCAGTCACAGAGATTATCTAAAGGGGGTGGTATGAACATTTTGTAATCTGGCGAACCCTGGCACTGCAATATATGCATAGAAAACCCAGTAGCCATTTTTTTTGAATGTACTGTTTATGCAAATTTACTACGTTTTTCATGATTTCATTGCATTGTACTGTGGTCCGGAAATGATGGAAGGATGGCAAATGTTAAGTATGGAATGGTAGCAATTGGTTTTCTGCGGATTCAGAGATGTCGTGGAAATTGACACATCCGTTGTGTGAGATTTCATGCACATATTCACTAATGAAGTGGGTACTCATGTCTTCTGTTTATTTTCATTGTAAGCAAGGTGAAAGCAAGGGCAAGTCAGAAGATGTAATCACCCGTATAAAGGCGCATCATCAGTGCATGAAAATATTACATCTATAATCATAAACACTCTATGGGTGCAACCTCTATATGATGCTTAATGAAAAAGATGTCCATTGTTTTTGTGGTGATTTTTCATCTTATGTTGTATAGGTAGCGCTTCATCACTGTTAGATTACTGAAGCGTTCCTTTAAATGAATGTGTATTGATGGAGATACAGATCAGTGTCACTTATACAACAGAATAAATGCTGCTTTGTGAGCAGTATATTTACACGTCATTTACTTGAAGCTGAATCAGCTGCAATTAATTAATTGCTAAAGGCACCTTAGCAAATAAGCATATTTACTTTCTTGATGAGAAGTTTATTAAAATCAAGACCACTCTCATGTGTCTACAGTGAATACTACATATAGCAACTGCTCTCAGGAGACTAGTACAGCCTAATATAATCATAAAACCAGTGGAAGCAGCCACACTGTTCTTTGTTAACATCATCCTTGATAAATAATCAATGTTGCTACAGCTTTTAACTATTATTTTACCCACAAAAGGTGTCAATGGCTTCAAATTTATGTTTAAGCAGTTTATGAATACAGTTGTTTTTCACTACATCTTGAATACTGGTGATGATATTGCACATGCAGTGTAACTGACTGAATTTGAGGTGTCACTCTTTATTTTTTTATGTTTTATTTTGCAGCTAACAATCACATAGTTGAAATCAACATACAGATAAAGAAGACATGGAGGACTTGCATCCTCCTCCAATGATGTTCTAAGTCTTGTGCGTTCTCTTATTTTGACAGTTTGACAGTTTTTGACAGTTTCACAAGTTAAATGTTTTTATTTACATAGATTTAAATGCACTAAGCTGGCAGTTTGTAGTCATTCATGTTGATGCATATTTCATAGGTGTTATAGTTCATATGAGACTGCGTGCACCAGAAAAAAAACATCTGATACAAGTTTCATATTCTTTATCAAAGTTCTCTGCTGCCCTCTGCTGATGGCAAGGCATCTAAAGACATCACACCTTCCAGTCTGCATACATTTATATTTGTAACCAGAACAATGTTTAAAAAATAGATTCAGTAACACTGCTTAACCCACATGTTAAATAATTATGTGTTTAATTAAAGGAATACCACATTGTTCCCTAAATATGTGCAACAATAGCAAAACTGCTGCATGTTACACCTCAAAACTCAAAACCATTAACCATCTGTCACATTTTAGTATAATATGATATATTTCTGTGCTCCTGAACATTTTATTGTCTTGTACAGAAACAATGAATATTGTTTCAAGAAAGAAAAAGTGAGAATGACGACAAATGGTGATGAAATGATTGACATAATTACTGTATCCACATGTTGTGCTTTTATTTTTCCAGGAGATGGAGCCAAATACTGATGAAAGAAATTGACTTGTAGGTACCACATTCTACACCTTACTGTGGCCCAGCATGTTGTCAGCAGTAGACAAAAATGTTTATCATACGTTAAACTACGCTCATAATGCGTATGTTGAGGATATCTGTGTTGTCACTCAATAACAAAACACAAAACTGCAAAAAAGTACAAAACTGCAAATATTCAATGTCAGTTGTTTTTAATGTTTAATAGGCTATTATCAGCATTTGCATCTGCACTATTTAAACCTGATAGCATAACATTACTTTGGTGGGAAAGGAAGTGGTATTATGCATCATTTCAAGTGCTTTATGTGCATGTGTCTATACACTCACCGCAGCAAAGATAGCAGTCACTATTCCTGAACAGCAATTACATTTCCCCTAAGAAAAGTATCCAGATGGGTTTGAAATACGCAATAATTTGTTTGGTCATTAAGATGCCTATTCAAAGCTGCTTTTGCTTGTAATTATAACAAACTAGGCAGAATGCCATGCTACTGATGCATCCCCTTTGTGCTCAGAAGGAATTTTCTTTTCCTCAGGGGAAAAAGCTGTTTTTTTATGCTCAACCCACATCTATAACTATGAGCCATTAAAGCTTTAAACCTGGAAGAGTGACTCCCAGATTGCAAATGCGACTGAAATGGGTAGTTGTTTTGTTGTAATGACATTTGTGTGAATTTGCAAATGCCATTGTAAACAAAGTATAATTATTATTTTTTCTTAATAGTGAAATGTTTGAAATTACTACCCTCTCAAGAAGTAATGAGACTGCTAATTTGGATGGACACACTTTGATTAAATTGCTCCGGACTATTGAAATTGATGTTAAGTTGTGCCTTAGTCCTTTACTTTTTTAAACATGAAAGTTATTGTTATTTATATTGTGGTTGTTATCAATATCTGCACTTTAGAGACAGTATTCAAGGAATATTCTTCTATTTAAGTTCTGCATTTTTTCTCAGACCTGTCCATGACCTTTAATTAACTGTCTTCAGGAGGTTTCATTCTGTGGTTTGTGTCTCGGCATAATTTTTGAATTTGATGTGAATCCCAAATGCAGCACTTTCTACTTTTCTGCAATGTCATTGCTTACTGTTTAGTCTCTTTTCTTCCTTCAAGGGTGTTTGTGGAAATTGGGCCCTGATCATCATCATCAGCTGTAACATCAGGAACTGACAGGCCGTTGTTTGTTTGTTTTCATTATGACCAACAACATTCATCATTTCAGTCACTTGGTCCCAAAAAAACAACAGACCTTCTCAGTGTGAATTTCAATCTTATTAATTGAATCTGAATTGATTAACTATGCTCCTTCAGACAGATTTGGCTCCAAGGTAATCACTGGTTATCATAAATTACAGTCTGTGTGTGTGCGCAATAAGATGAGATAAAATAAGATAAGCTGAACCATATTAGTCCAGCTGGGGTACATTTGCATCATTAAACCAGCAGGACATGGATGAGGGCAGGAATCAAGCATCGTTAAAGTAGAAAAAAATATGTAAAAAATACACTTCATCAATTGTAATATTACAGTGTTCATGCAAATAATACTGGACATAATTTACATTAAGTGTGGTATCTCACGTATGCTGTATTTCTGTATAATCCGTGTAGTGTCCTTGGTGTGTTCTGACAAATGCTCTCTCACACTTCGTAAAGTGTTCGTCTAGAATTCACACGTCTCATTATATGAGGTGTATGAGTCAAAGCAGGTGTCATCACATGTCCAGACCCCAGGATTCAACTAAGCTTCACAGTGTTCTGCTCTCCTCACTAACCCTCACCTGGCCATGCTGGGACTTGTGCTGTGACTTGTCTGGCTCGTGACCATGTGACAGTCTGTCCTAAGGTGTACAACCTGGCCCAAACTGACTACGCTCTGCCCGGCACAGACGGGAGTGTAGTCAGACCTAAAGTACATTTTTCGCAAGCTATGAACTGAATTGCATTCAGTGGATGGACGGTATTTAGAAAATAAACAAGTACAACCAAAAGAGAGTAAAAAGAGTAGAGGTTACTAACTTTTTACTAACTTTTCCATGGTCATAGCATCAGTGTTAGGTAAGATGTCTAATATTTATAACCACAGCAGCAGGTTTCCATGAGTAGCTCCAATTTTCAGTACTCTTTACTATTTATTTTAAAGCAGATTTTATTTTACAGTATATTTCTGAAGTTGGCTTGTAACGGCACATTGGGGTTTCAGTTGCTAAAGGTCAGTCAATGGAAAAATCAATTCAATACTCAAGTGGGGTAGCTTAGGCTTCACAAGTAGCCAAATGGACACTTATGTAATCAATATGTGTTAAGAATAACACCCTTTCAGTTACATTTTAGCCACATTACATTGATATGCAGGGGAGAGGAGAAATTCCGTATCGGCTTGTAACTTGTTCTGGGAAATGCTGTGCCAGAAAGGATTGTTTTAAATAGTCCAGGAGCTGAACAAGTGGGGGATGGGGGGGCTTCAGGTGGTCTACTAGTGCTGTCACATCTTGTCTGCATACCAAGATTTCACCTGCATTATTGATTGCAGTACTTTTCATCTTTTACTTTTTTTTTTCCAGCCACGATAGGCCCATAAAAAACATCATGCATTATGAATCGTGACATGAAGCATGTTTTCTTGTGAGCCTTGCAGGGGGCACAAAAACATCCTAAAAATTAAAGTCTCAAAGTTATGGCATCAACCTGCTGTCTTCAATCTGCGTGTGATAATCTCAAAACAGCTGTACACAGACAGTCTATCCCAGAGCCTTAGGAGGTTGAAGCAGAACTGATGGTCTTGGATGTACCATCTTTTAGCAGGAGGAAAATCCATTTCCTGTCAGGTGCTTGTGTTACTATGTCACAAAATGACATATCTGAATGAAATAAAACAAACAGTAACAAAAAATGTGATCATTTATTGTTAGAAATGGAAATAACATGGAATCTGTCACAGCGACTTCAGCAGTGACATCTAGCACCTTGTCCATCAGTGTTAGACATCAGCCGTCTGGTTTCTGTTATGGGCCTCACTGGAAGTAGTATAGATGCAGTAGCCCACACTTAGTTTACCATCAGGAGTAATCTGTCATGCATAATTCCATCTGACATGCAAATGCCTTTCTTACATCAAACAGGATATGTTCTACTTAAGTTCTAATCATGCAGTTACATGTGAGTTGGCTGAGCAAGAAAAAAAAAAGTCCTTCTTTCTGCCTAGAAAGCCAGCAGAGACCCTGGTGAGAGCAGAAGCCCTCTTCATATGTTCTGGGCTCAGTATTGGTCACTTTGGTCAAATTAGTGGCAGGACATGAAACATAATTGGGATACGAGTTAATGAAATGATAAGAAGAATAATTACTTCTCAGTGGACACATATATCATTCCATAGAAGGTCAAATAAAGAACATTTTCTTTCATCCATCCCACCGGACAAAAAAAAAAAAAAAAAAGCTAAAATCTTTTATGACAAGCACATTTTTTCCAGTGTTTCATATTCATTAACAAATTTCATACTGACTTATGTAATATGACCCTGGAGTATTATGTTTGACATTCAAAACAAATTCATCATAGACATTTAGAAATATGGGTCAAACTCCATCTTTGTACTCGAGTCAATTGATTTGTTCTAATCCAATAACACTGACAATAATCCACATGACTTTGGACATATTTTAATTTGATTAAGTAATGTCCTATTCCTTAATGAAGGATATTTTCCATTTCCACGATACACACATATTCTGATTGGTTTTCTGGTATCAGTACAGTGTAAAATAATCCAATTAAATAGTTCTATGTTACTTACAGTGTCACTGAGGTGTTGATTCAGTTTTGTATGTGTTAGCAGTGATGTGAGTAGTGGCATTGTACCAGACTGAATTATATTGAGTGTTTTTATATTTCAGTACTCTGCTTCCCAAAGTATCTAGTACACCACCGCCTTTAATTATATCCTCAGAAATAAGCTTATGATTGAATTTACACATTTCAGACAGTGTCACTGAATAGACCGAATCAACCTCCTAAAGATAGGCACTGCAACGAAACACTTCTGCAGGATTGCAGTAGAGAAAATATAATAAAACATAAAAGATCATATTTGCTGTGTTCAGCAGGTGTGCTCCGTGAAATATAAAAGCTCCTCTTGGCGAAAGAGAGTAGTTCTGTGAAACGGAGACGTTGCGGCATCGAACTCAAGAGACGCAAGTCTTTTCCTCTGATCTTTTGAATAATCACGACCATGAAAAGGAACACGGCCGCTGCTCACTTGTTGTTGGCTTTTGTCGTTGAAAGCAAAGTTAAAAATACTGAGTTAATTTTGAGGCCTATGATTGCAGTAGTTACATGTTTTTAGTCGGTAAACATTAGGAAAACAATAGAAACACTTGGCCATGTTGTGAACACTGAACTGTTATATTGGCTTGCAGACTGTACAGGTGTACGTAATCACCACTTACCTCATAATTTGTAATTTGTAGAGTTCTGACTCAACTTCAAATCGAGTGTCACTTTCTCTTTAACAATGATGGATTACTTGTCCAGAAAGAGACATGTGTCATTAGGTTTTGCAATATTTAACAAACTTAACAGAAACCGTGGCCCGTTTGTGGTTTCAGGCATTTCCATCCCTCTTTATTTGGCAATAGAACTGCTGTTCTTTATTTCTATAAAGATTATCCTTTCATATTTTTGGGAAGTCATTTTTTGTCAGACGTCTCTGTATTTCAGTTCTCTATGCCACTGCTTTTTACACAATATTCCCCTTGGGAAAAAAAAAAAAAAATCATTACATCAAATTAACAAACTGAGACACACATTTAACAATGATTTATTCTGGATATAATTCCCTCGGGTATTTTGGACGCACTTCAGCAATCATACATCAAAACACAGGATAGCAGCTACACGTGTGGCAGTGTGATGGCGAGCTGGCAGCTGTTAATATACATGCAATGACTTGAGCAGGGCATTGATTTGAGGTATTGTCATCTTCACAGCTGCCCACTAATCAGCAAGTACTGTGCTGAATAACACAGTATTTGTACAAGTGTGTAATTAACCACATGGTGTACTAAAAGTAACTAGCTTTTCTTCAACTTTAATTTGTTCAACATGAGGGTACTATGCAATGTACAAAATTAAGAGACAGATGCGCTCAAAATAACTGTTGTCCCTTTTAAGCTAGCATCTTGAAATGGCTAAGTAGATATATGACGCTACAAAATAAATGAGAAAACAGAATTCAAATAATAGAAGATAGAGGGAAAAAAAAACAAAAGCAAAAATAACAAGTTAAATCAAAAACCTTTGAAGAGCAGAACTTTCTTTTTTTCATGTCATTAAATGTCAGTTAGATGTAAATGTAAAAAATGCACTTTGACCTGAGCTGAAGATTTTACTTAAAAGACAAATTAAATTCATCTGAATCTAAAGAAGGAAATAGAAAAGACTGAAAAGTGCTGTCTCTGGGAGGTCATTTGTTTGACTGCCTACATGCCCTGAAGATTATTTCACAGCAGCATGATGATAACCTTGATTCACTTATACTTGTATGATATCACTGAAGTTAAGACTATGGGGTTACTTTCTTTATTGTTAGTAATGTTGCTGTTTTATTAAAACATAATTCAGCTATTTAAAGGAAAAAAACAACAACTTTGAGTAACCACTAAAACCGGCAATAAACTGGAAATACAGTAACTTCTTTTGTACATAATTTTATTAAGAAAATAAGTATAAAAATATAAATATAAAACAATATGACTCAGCATTCAAACAGCATGAATTCAGTGTATGACAGTTTTCCTACAACATACACTTTCCATTACATATTACACCTATATGATGAAATGAATTCACAGTTTGACAAATCAACTGCACCAACCATTCACATGAACATTGCTTGTCAAACAAAGATAGCAAATAGTATATAGCATGTCCATCATTAAAAACACTTTGTACATTTACAGCATTTAATGGAGTTGGCTGGAAAAGCCGCTTGACTCCTTCCCTCCCCCACCCAAACCCAGTCCAGTGCCATTAAACATTGATAGTATACAATACTACTATCTTTCAGTTCAATTACAAAACACATTGTCCACACCATTGTTCACAAAAAATCCTAAAAGTCAAAGGCATCTTTACTGATTATGACCAAAAACAGTAAAACTTTAAGAATTATACTGTATCTCCATTAATGAGAAAATTCAACTCAGTTCAAGTCTTTAATTTCCAGTTCAGCATCCAACATGTGGATTGCAGGAATTTTGCACGCACACTCGTGTATGAGAATCAAATAGACAACGAGTTAACTAGCGAGCTAGCTAGCAAACTAGACAGATAAACAGATAGATAGCTTGATAGATAGGTAGACAGACAGTCAACAAGCTGGCTAGCTAACTAACAAGACAAACAGCTGTCTGGCTAGCTAGCTAGCTAAACAGACAGAAAAAAATGGACTTGAATAAAAGAGAGCCTGTCATGGCTTCGTCTAGGTCTCTCTGTCAGGGCTCTTCCCTATGTACATCTCCGCCAACTTTTTGAATTGTGGTCCCCAGTTGCTGAGGTAATCATAATCCTGGTCCCCCTCAGTGGCAGCAGACTCCAGGGAGCTGAGGGATTCTGCCAATGACCCACTGCCCTCATAAGCATACGTGGCCAGGGAGTCATATGGGGGCGCTGTGGGATCTGAATCATTCTCCTGTAGCCTCCCATTAATGAAGTCTCTGACATCCGTGTTATCCTTTATAGGTGATGTCCTCCGAAAGGGAAACAGCATTTCGGGTATTATGTCCCTGCGTAGCTTGTTAGCATCCATCACCTCTGGGTTGCGCAGTGTGCCAATATCAAAGGCCTGAGTGTCCTCCTCTCCACCCCCTTCATCGTTGTAGCTGACAACGTTGTCTCTGACATCCTCTTTGGAGATGATCAGAGGCTCCTTCTTCCTCTGTCTCCTCAGGGCAGCAAACAGCACCACGATCACTACACAAAAACAGTTGGAAATACAGAGAAAGCTCAGCATTAGACATGTGCCTTCTAACATGTGTCATGCATTAAAGAGCACAGGGGAGCAGACGCTCAAAGGGGAGACACATTTGCTACCAGTGATAAATCCCCAACTCTGCCTCAGGCATTCACTTCCTATTATTAAAGATTCAGTGAAGAAGCTTTTTCTTTCTTTCTTCCTCTTTCCCTTGAACGGCACATTCACTGTATAAAATGCACAGTGGTTAGAGAATCCTTTTTATATTCTCCCGCACACAACCTCATATCTCATCTCCTCCATTCTCAGCAATAAGACAATCTGAGTTTGCAGAGTGAGCATGTTTCCAGAGAGTGGCACTGTGTGTTTGCATGTTTTTAAATAAACCCCATTCCGTGGAAAAAAAAGGGGAAACAATCACTTATTTAGGACACGCACAAGCTCTACTCCACCTGTGCTCCTCTCCTGCTTGTTCCCTTCCCTTTTTTGTTCTACCAGCAGGTACTATAGTTGTCTGCTTGCCTCCCACTGGGTGTTAATTTCTGTGCCTTCAACATGGGCTGGGTGGGGGTGGCTGTTTAAAAGGTTCTTTGCGGACATTTGTTACTGACCAGTGCCACATTTTTAGACGGCGCAGAGGACCGCAATGAGGAGGAACAGATAGGGAGAGCTGTTCCAGCTCAGTGCCTGCCTGTCGGAGTCAAGCAGAGGTGAATGAGACAGTCTGTCAGGGGAGGTTTGGAGCGCGAAAAGCGTCAGATAATGAGCAGATGTCATGATATTTTGCTCACGAGGAGAGCTTGGAATTTAACCTTCAGTACACTTGATCAGCGAGAGATACATACTTTAAAACTTGGAGTTCAAACAAGCAGATGGGGGGAAAAGATGGTCAATACCAATTATTTGCTTGTAAGAGTACTTTAGGCAGAGTGCAGTTCAAATAACACACTAAACTCTAAAATAAGATCTCATGGCGGGAAGTTGGGGGTTGAAATTCACCACATGGGAGGGTTAAGGTCTGATATGTATGGCGATACACACACGCAAACACACATGCACACACTAATTCTGTTCCTAACTGGATTGCCCTTAACAGTATACAATGACTACCTCAATGACATCTAGGAATTCAGAAACACTATCAAGTTCTCTGCCTGACCAAGAAAGGTGAGGTTCAGTGACAGTATTATTGATATGCCCTTGGCCATAAGCACTTATCATTTCTGCTTTTTGCTGGACAAAATGATCGCCACTGTTGCCGCTGTGGCCCCGTACGCTGTTACATCCAGCATTAGATTAAGAGCGGGAGTGACATGGTGCTTCAGAATGTCAAGAAATAACGTAACCTATTTTAGCAGGGAAATGCACAGGGCATTCTGTTAAGTAGATTTATTTGCAAATGGAGCTGAGACTCATAAAACTGTATATGACACGTAACCTGTCATTATTAGATCTGAATTCATAATACATCTTCCTATAGATGTTTGTTATATCTCATGTGATTTAAGACAAATCTCTTAAATCATCAATTATAGAGAGCATCAATTATTTTGCCCTAAAATGGCCTATTTTGTCCAGACAAGTGACCTGGTGTAGTCATGTGAATAATGGCAGTATCATGAGATTATATTGTCTAGGTTGGACGTTAAGGTAGATAGAGTCTGTTCTATTTTCTTTTCCTTTTTTTCTTTCTCTAAAGGGTAAACTGCTCATTTGAATATTTTTCTAATGATCATACAGGTTGTCAGGAAGGCCATTTTCTATTTTTCTCGATTGCTTTTTCTTCCTTCTGGATGAGATTTTTAATTGGCTTGAAATTTTAGATCTGAATTGAATTTAGATAGATTATAAACATTTTATTCCAACCAAAGTTTGAAATTGCAGAACAGGAAATGGAAATTCAGACCTCATAGATCCAAAAGATGGTTGTTATTCAATTTATTATGCAAATTACGTGCTTCTGTACAGTCCTTCCAGTGTATTATTTGTAATACTATTAGAAAACTGTTGGGCAACATCTTTCTGTATCAACAGTTGCTTTTGGTTTATAATATCACACTCATACGTACATACATTGAAATGCCAAATATGGACTACTAAGTAGTCACCACCTTTCAGGTACTCTTATAGATTGCAGTGAGTTAGGAGTCAAAGCTTTCAGTCCTGTGTCCTGTTTGCAATGATTGACCATGTAATTTTTTTTCCCATCCACATGGGCACTCAGCAGCATGTACTTGAGCAAACAACTCAGTCTGGGTGATGTTATTTGGTTCAGCACCCTGAACTGGCTGTAGTGTGGGGCATATGAAAGTAAGACCTGCCCAAGTCTTCTTTTTCTGTGGCATGTATCTATACAATGGCCCCACCAAGATTTAAACTCTTGCTGGCAAACCACTGTATGCTGTAGCAAGGGTGTTCAGGCTTTTTTTTTTTTTTTGACTAACCTATCCTACCAAGAGCTCTGAAGCTGTACTGCTAAAATGACAGCTGGTTTTGAAAATAGCAATGTGGACCAATGTAAATTTGTCATATATATGCCTCCATTGTGCTTGGATGCCACTGGCTGTTTGCAGTCAGATTGTCTGGTCTGGAAATATTCTTTTTTTATAGAAAGAAAATTTGATTTTTTGACATCACAGGAATTTTAACAACATGTTTGGCATTGATAAACTGTGAGTGCAACCAAAGCAGCAGCTGCACCCAAAATAATAATAGATAATGGTAGGCCTTCCACCCGTTGTATTTTTACATACACTGGCAAGTTGCTCACTCGGCTCCTATTAATGCAGTATTTGGTATCTGAAAAGCTTTTTTTTTTTTACTGCCTTTCCAAAATCAAAGACAAAATAAGTAAAAGTCTAAGGAATGGATTAAACAGTGTGCTTGTCTGATCTACTGTAAACTGCAAATGTCAGCATGCCTAACTACCTAATTTACCACCTGCATTAATAAGCCAGCATTACCTCCAAAGCCAAAGAGCATATCTTTAGCTAACTGCATTATTATGTAGGGTTACAGGTTACAAAAAGCCAATTAAGTGCTGACACATTTGTTGTGTTGGATCCTAGGAGCTATTATATCCCAGTTTAGGGTATGTTAGCTCTGTCCTGCTTGTTATTGGGAAGTTTACTCAGCAACCACAGCACTATTACCTGACTTAGAGGCAAGGTTTTGCAAACTCAGTGGTTATTGCTCATCCTTAAGGTTATTAGCCTATTACATTTTTTTAGAAGGTCTTTCTTAAATAATTAGCATCCACTTTGGCTAATATTGCATTTATATGCATGATAGTGTCATTTAATACCTAGTGACACAACTATACAAGAGCAAGGCTGTTTCATATTTATATGTCTTGTACATGGGACATAGATTGGTGATGATGCTGATGTTTTTGCCCGGGGCATGTACCTGTAGACTGAAGTTATGCGTAAGACTTTTTTTATAATAATAATAACAGTACTGATACATTTTACTTATAGAGAGCTATCACATATAACATGAAGTAACATTAAGTGGTTGTTTTATGAGAAATTCAACCAGAGATGGCTGATATTAATAGCCAAGGAGGTACAGTAGATACAGGGACAGTTGTCAGCCAGAAAAAGCAACTGTTTCTTAAAATGAGACTGCTTTTGTTTACTTTCTTTTATGAAATCATAATCCCCTTGTTTGATAAAGAACAACACATTTCTAAATCTCCTGCTCTTAAATCTGTAAACCACATATATCCCACGCTCGAGTGGCTGGCACAGAACTCTATTGTTATTGCAAGCAGTGGCGTTTACCACCATAGCTAAATACACAAATAGACATCACAGAGATGATTAAAGGGTTCAGATGTACATCGTCACGCACTCACACATACACATGCTCAAACACAAGGCGACTTACTGAGGAGTATAATGACACAGAGCAGTATGGCCACCAGAGCTCCAGTTGTGAGACCATCTGAGAAGGGCAGGACCTCGGGGCTGCATGACTGCATGTTTCCACGGCTGTCACAAGCGCACACTCGCACGATTAACGTACTAGTGCTGCTCTGAATGGGGTAGTCGTTGTCTGAGATCACCACGGGCAGGAAGTACACGCTCATCTCACGTCGGCTGAAGCCTCCCCTCCGTGTCAGGATATTGGCAGTGTTATCTGTGCAAAGGCACAAATTGGCAAAGCTTGTCAGTGATTAAATATTTTTGTTAGCTACATGATCTTAGAGGAAATACTTGTAATATTTATCTTCTCCTCTCACTATCTTGTGACAGACAACACATAATAATGTTGCAGGGCAACACTCCTGAGCTGTCTAAATAGTTATTCAATAGTTATTCAAACTGAAATACAAAGTGTATTAATAAACTGTATTATTTGCTAAAATCATTCACACATCTTCATTAGTAATTATGTAGTAATCCACATCCGAAAAAACAACAGCTCTGTGGTGATGCATGGCAACACATTCTTGCAAAACTAATTAAAGGGTGGAATTTCATTCTCCACCTCCAGTTTCACCTGCACTTTTTTCAGTGTGCCTGTTGCAAGAGTCTTAGTTAATATTTACTCTGTTCTCTCTCTGAGCTAAAACTGGGACCCTGCATACTGATTCTGTTCAACTCAATAAGAAAAGGTAATGTAAAAATCCAACAGTCAAAGAGGTTCACGACAATATATTACAAACCATTTGCTAAATAAACAGAATTTTTATGTCTTATTTTCGTTTACATTTGTTTGTTAATTACAAAAATGCACATCTCACCTTCCCTGTCATCGATGGTGAAGTTTGGATTGCTGGCACTTATACTAAAGACGAACTTGTGTCCGACAAGGGGTTCGTCCGTGTCGACGGCGCTTATCGTCTGAATCAGCTGCGGAGGACAGAGCGAAGTGTGAGGAAGGAAAACAATAGATGGAACCTCATGATTCCTCTGCTGAGTGAGTAAATCTAAAAGTGTTCTGATTAAAAACACAAGACACTGTCACTGCATCGCCCCAGTGCTGCTCTCCTTTCATACACCCAATTAAAATCCAAATGTGATGGAGCATTTTCTCATGAGTTTGCTTTCAAAATAACTTCCCCCTCCACCGTCCACCATTTGGAACTCTCCCATAAACACCTCTCTTTTATTGAAGAAGGCAACTGACCACACTGTTTTTGACTTTGTTCTCTGTGCAGTGCTGTTGTGTTGATGATGGTTTTAGCCACATAAAATATTTCTTATTATTAATGTATGTCCAATATTTGTGTAATCTGTATTTTTACTTGACTGTAATAATCAGATCAAATAATCTCACATTTAAATCTCTTTGTAAAGAACTTTGGTTAGTGTTTGTTGTCTGTGCTTTACATATACAGTGACTTGATGTGACAGGGCAAAGTGGTTTGTGTTACCATTAATGATTCACATTCAAATAGTTTTTCCCCATTATAGTTTATTTATTTGCAAAGCATGATAGCATGATGCTGGAACGTCAGAGTGAATAAACTCAGGCCAATCAGATATGTACCAGACTAATCTGTAATTAGTGTGGAGTGTTTAGATAATTAAGGGATTTGCTGTCTCTTGAAATTCCAGAACAATAAACACATGTGACTCTAGTGCAAGCAATGGCTCTCTATAACGTGGTCTAAATCAAACTGTCCTGACCATTCCTGTAGTTTTCCTCAGACCACAGAGTCGTGTTAACCACACGTTGCTTCCAGGTTAATTTATTCAAGTCGATACATATTGATTTTAAGTTGTTCCACATATAGCACTGTATTCTTCTGTCGCTTTGCATCAATTTTTATAACTGTCAGTGCAACATGAATATTTTGACTGGGATAATTACGATATGAAGCAGTTTACAAATCCTCATCAGACCGAAGTGATTTCTATACTGTGCCTTATAGTTAAGCCTCATGATACGTTATAGTCAATGCTGACATGATAAGTTGACGAAGTTGTGTTACTGTGCCACAGTTTTCCCTCCCCAGTAAATTAAAACCTGTGCTTTATAGATACTTTTTGACTTTGATTTAACAAACCCATGCTGAGATATTTAAATAACTGAAATTAGGCACCTGTCCTGCTTTGACATTCTCGCAGACAAATGTGTCATAAGACATTGCAAACTCGGGGGCGTTGTCATTGACATCCAACACTTTGATGAACACAGGCACTCGAGTTGTTTGTCGTGGGTTATCTGAAAAGAAAAGAAAAAAAAAATACTTGAGCTTAACAAAATAACCAAAAACAGTCATAGATAACAGATTGTGAAAATACATCAGAAACTGAAACATACTTATTTCAGTGGCCACGACAGAAATATTGTGCCATTTGGACGTCTCTCTGTCCAGTGCTTTCAGTGTTGTGATAGTGCCATTCACAGAGTCAATGTTGAACAACCTCTCTAGATCCGTATGCCGATCAATGGAGTACCTGGAACAACAACACAAAAAAAATGATTTACCAACAAATAAGACTCTCTAAGAACGGTAAACATACAGCATTTTTGTCTGTTTGTCAAAAATGTTTGTATCTTGACTGATATTGTTCACAATGTTGAGAGTTTTGAGGATCTAAGTTCCCTTTAACTTCAAAGAAATGTATTCTACACACGTGACTCCTCTTTAAAAGAAAATATATTCTACTCTCTCTGTTGCCAAAAGATGATACATCTTTCCTCGTGCCTGCTCATTTGTCATAGTCATCCTCCATATTCTGCTGAAATTTGAATATGCAACACAATACGCCATGTGGCATGGGTCGAGAGCAGCGTATCTCTGTGTCAGAGACGAGCAGGCGCCATATGTGTGGAATGGCGGCACTGAGCTGTGTGAATCGATACAGTAAATTAGGCTTTTTCACTTTGACTTTGTGCAGCGCCACAGAGGGCTTACATAATTCTGGGAAATAAACAGTGTCTGTATTCACTTCACAGGGCTGCCGCCATCTTCCAGTGGGAAATCACCAGAAGGGACCTATGAATAATATTCTTTTCTTCCTCCACTCCTCACTGACACATGGCTAGGCTGATGGATTAAATTTAGCCAAGTAGGCACATTTTCGTTTCTTCTCTAAGAAAAAAGAAAAAATGACAAGAGGAGACATTGTGTTTCCACCATGTGTTGCTTGTTCTCTCATTGATTTTATGCTAGTTTAATTAAAGCTGGAGCATTGGCTTTTGAAACAATCAAATTACTGCGAAAAAGCAGCGTTACTGACTTTTTTGGGAAGGAAATCTTTGCTTAACAGGTCATTGATTAATTTCTAAGTTGACTAAATTGTGAACACTGAATTCCCAAGGGGAATAGAATTGTTGTGAAAAGGTAGAAAACAGAGTTGGCATTTGGCTCTAACAGCCTGGCACTGTCTTGGCTTTAAACACTTCTCGCTGTCTCTTGTAGCTTACTTGACTGGCTTGTTGTCAGCATCCGGATCCCTGGCCGACACCACACCAACGAAGCTGCCAGCAGCCGTGTCCTCATGCACCTCGATGATGTAAGGGTTCCTGGTGAAAACGGGGGACTCATCCACATCCTCTACTGTTACCTTGACCGTGGTATAGTCTTTGAATTGCAAACCGTGGATGAACCTTGCATCTAAGTAGGTGTTTTTCACCTCCACTCTGAACTCATAGTCCCTCTTACTTTCATAATCCAGTGCCTGGAGATGAAAGAGCATCAGAAGTCAAGCTGTAGACTTTTCTGTAAAAACAGGCAGCCTCCAGGTTTTTGATAGGCAATTTATTGCATTTCATTTGTCTGTCTTTATCTTTTTTGTGCTTTAAATTCTAAGTTACATATCCAAGTGAGGAATACTCATCTGTAAGGTCTTAGGGGAGAACCTAAAAAGGGTTTCTAGCAAAAGACTTTTTTACATTATTCATTTCACAGGCTTATGGTATCTGATTTTACAGTGCAGTTCAAAAATAAATTCTGTCTTCTTTCTTACATGAATAAACGTTATCGAGGGTGGTTTCTAATCTGAAACTGTACCATTCTGTCTTTCCAGTGAAGTGAAACGTACATGTTAAAAGGAGATAAAGAGAGAGCTAAAATTAAATATAAATTAAAACACATCGCAAAACTTAACTCTTTAACCTTTTAGCAGTTTTACTTCTGATCTTGTGCTTGTTACATAATTTTATATTTAATTATATTCAAATTTAATGATCAGATTTTCCATGAAGATTTAGAAACAAGTCTTACTGATGTGTTTTTTTCTATGTTTATATAATTTGACGTTGAAACGCAATAGGACTGAAAAACCCATTTTATCATTATATGTAAAGTAAAAAATATTGGTATGCTGAAGCACAAAGAATTTGATTTCCATAAAAGAAAGTTGTTTAGCACCTCAAAAAAAACCAAAATTAGACAGAAAAGAACTTAACCTTTTTGATTATGATGACTCCCTCTTGTGTGGTTTGGTCAGTGATGATGTTGAATATGTCATGACCTCCAACAATACTGTATTCCATCTCCGCATTACGTCCAACATCTGGATCATCAGCCTTAATACGACCAATAGCACCTCCGATCTCTGTCGACTCCACAGCAGTCACACGAAAGGAATCTGCACACAGCAAAAGAGAAAAATAAATGTATTGCAGTTTTAATCTGTGTGTGTGTTCTGAGTATTTGTAAGAGATTTGACTTGACACTCAAGAAGAATCAATACAAAATACACAGAAATGGCCTCTTACGGTTAGCGAAGCGCGGCGGGCTATCGTTCACGTCAGAGAGCGTGATGCTGACAGTTGTGGTTCCTGAAAGGCCACCCATCTGTCCGGCCATGTCTTTAGCCTGGATCACAACCTGGTAGTTTTCCTTCACTTCTCTGTCCATGCCAGGTAGGGCTGTTTTAATGGTGCCTGGGAAAAGTCAGGAAAAAAAAAAAAAAAAAAGATGTATCCACTAGTTCTGAAAATTTGATAAGATTAAGATCAATACCATCTCTGTTCTCAACCATGTCTCTTAGGAAATTGGATTTATATACAACTAATTTAGTTTGCCAACATGGTTTTGAAGGGTAAATTCAATAGCAGCCTGGGTTTTGTTCTTTGGCAGTGTTTTTTTTTTTTTTTTCTGGGGTCAGGAGTGCCACATTTATTTACCGCATGCAAGTTGTAGCAGGTGGTCGGAGTGGATGATGGATGTACATAGTCCAGAACATCCTGAGTGCTGCTTGAGGTTAAGTTTAAAATCCAACTGACCACAATCTTTACCTAACGTCATCTAAGTGCTGTGCATACTGGAATATGTCTTTTGTGAGTCAACATTTTGCAACTCACAAAATGTGTGTGCATTACTTTAGCATGAACATAGACCCCAACTGTTACTGGTGAACAGTAAGTAAGCTTATGAATCAAACCATATCATTGTTCTTTTTCTTTCTTGAAAGTTTGCAAATATTTTGAGTTGGGCATTGACAGGTTGGCTATTTCCCCCTCTTAGAAAACATCATCACACAAGAACTTCTGGATTGAGTGCCTGAGTTAACAAGATGTATCTGACATTAATAATCCCGTTTTCCATTTGGAACGATGGCGAACATTGTAAGCGTCCCTCCTCAAAATGTCATATATCACTTAAATTCTGTTTTCTGATGAGCTGTAAATAAATACATAGAATAATGGCTTTGAAACCTTTAAAGGTTTTACGAGGGTCGTTCTAAGCCTCACCCAGAAAAACCAGTCATAGCTGAACAATTTTGTTTTTGCAACACACTACCACTTCTTTCAAAGCTAGAAAAAACTAATTCAGATTTTTCTTTTTTTCTGTGCAAGTCAGGCACATTCAAATGTGAGAGGTGTGTGAAAAATCCCAAAATAAACAAAACAGAGGCCTGAGCAGTCATAAAATACCTGCAAAGATACCTCCAAAGAAATTCACAAGGACACGGTACAGACACTTGCTGAGGACTCCCCGTCCTATTCAACTGTGAAGAAGTGGGCTGCAGAATTCAAATGGGGCAGGGAAACCACAGAAGATGACCCTCGGTCAGGTCGTCCAAAGACCTCAACCACTGATAAAAAAGTTGATGCCATTCACTGCGTGGTTCTGTCCAGCAGATAGCCAAGTCTATAGGTGTCAGTTCTGGTTCAGTCCACACTATTTTAACTGAGATCTTGGGGATGAGCAAGCTGTCTGCAAGATGGGTTCTGAGAATGCTGACGCCAGAACAGAAGCTGAAGAGGGTTGACATTTCCAGAACACTTATGATTCATTTCCAGGCTGACCCTGAGAATTTCCATAGCAGATTAGTGACTCAAGATGAAACTTGTGTTCACCACTTTGAACCTTAATCAAAGATTCAAAGCCAACAATGAAAACACTGTGGTTCTCCCCCCCAAAGATGTTCAAGCAGGCAGCATCTGTAGGCAAGGTGATGGCTTCTGAAAGTGTAATTATGATATACTACCTGGAAAAGGGAAAAACAATGAATAGACATTATTATGCATCACAATTAAGACAAATGAAGGAAGCAGTCAAGTCCAAATGCAGTGGGAAGCTGAGGTCAGATCTGCTTTTGCGTCAGAATAATGTGCCTGTTCACACTGCTCGGGTTGCAGTAGCTGAATTGCTACCCCATCCTACTTATTCACCTGACTTGGCTCCATCTGACTTCTTCTTGTTTCCTAAACACAAATCCCACCTGTGTGGTCGCCATTTTGGAAACAATGATGAGGTAATATGTCCTGCGGAGAATATTTTGGAGGACCAGGACTCCACCTTCTTCCGTGATGGGATTGCAATGCTTGAGCATTGCTGGACCAAGTGCACTGATGTCAAGAAGGACAATATTGAAAAAACCTCCTTCTGGGTGAGGCTTAGAACTTTTTGAACAACGCTTATATAACAGGCAGAGTGAATAGCTTATTAATAAGTGGCTTTTTACATAAGAAGGAAAAGAGTGTATAGAAATGCGAAGCCTCACGGTCATTTTTGAAACGGTTCACCTTGTCAGGTTTTATTTACTGTAAAGATAAAAGATACAATTCTTCGCCAAATGAAAAGACCAAAATTTACAGAGGTCAGTCATCTCACCGATACGTTCCTAAAAAAATAATAATAATAAGTACAGTTTGAGTCAAGTACTGAACGGCACATCCTTATTCAGCTTGTTTAATTCTCACTAACACTTAACCCAAGGAGCAAAAGAGAGATTTGTTCATAGATTTACATGATACGCTTGGTGTTTCTTACCATTTTCAGAATCCACCGAGAAATACGGTTGTCCCTGTAGGATGCTGTATACAAGCTTGGCACTGTTCCCGTACGTTTGATCATCAGCGTCAGTGGCAGTGACAGTGACAACAGATGTACCTGCGAAGAGAACATGCAAAGGCAATATTAAAAGCCAAAGCCAATGATCCTGCACGTGTTCAGTCAAGATACGACAAAACCAACTGATTCAACATATCATTATTTTGTTTTTATACAGACATAATTTGCAGTAAACCTGCCAATGTTTCTCTGCAATGCAATCGCACTGACAACTTTAATACCAACGGTGCTCTGATATTACTTGTCTTTTTCTTGTTGCTGGTGACTAGTGTCTAATTTTCATGTCAAACAGCAGGGTTCTTGAGAAAGTCAAATTAGTTAGCAACAAAGAGTAAAATCAATCAGGAACATAGCATTACTAGTAATTTCTATCTTGTGTTTCGAAGCAACACTAAGGTAGTTAAGGCAGCCGCTTGAAATGTGAAACAAAAGTTGACAGTTTACAGACTGAAGCTCAGGCACGTCTGGCTCCAGAGTGAAAATTACTGCTTTTATAAAATATGTCCAGCTAGCTGGATCCCTCTCAAGTATCAGTAAGACTGAAAGCTTCTGTGTTGTCAAGTCTTCAAGAGATATCTTTCACCTCAAGCAATACATCACATTGTATCCGCAGAGTGTGATGACTCACAATTTCACTATAGGGTGGTAACTGACCATTATGTGTTAGGGACGACTTTAGATATATATTGCTAGTCTTTTATTAAAGTGTGGAAATGGAATTACTTCATTGTGGTCATGGATGTTGCACGGATACACATTTTTTATTCTTTAGGCCCTGAGCCTAAAATAATGGATAGCACACCACTTTATGCTAAAAGGGTTGTATTTTACACACATTTCTTTTAATATTGACGCAAACCTACTCAAATTAAAAGTGAGACTTAGCACTTTAATGTAGTATCCATTATTTAATATAAAATTTAATGTGCCTGAAGAACAGGACATGGGCATCTTTCCAAATACTTGCAGTCTGAATTGTATGGCCTTGTGGACTCTGGCTTTCAGGACTAAAAGAGTTATTAGGTAAAATGAAACATTGTCACAAGGACACTAACATAAAAATTATGCATTTTGCACTGCAAGCAAGATAGAGATGGCCATGATGATCCACATTTAAGTGACATGTTCTTAAATGTGTTAAATCTCTTGTGTTAAAAAAAGTAAAGTTACCATTTAAGTTTGAAAAGAGCCCAGTTCATCCCAGATATATTGTCATTGAAGTCACTTCCATATTAAATCTTGCATAATCATCCCAAGTGTTTCAATAATACCACATTGCAAATACTGTCCTTGGCATTCAGGGGACCTCTGCTGTGTCCTGTTTGGGTCTGACTGTCTCTGTGCATACTAATGAACCCTTGAACATCTGTCCCACTTAGTCCCAGCACTGATAGCATAAAGAGGAGCTGCTGATTCTTCATGGCTGGCTGGCTTGATTAACCAGTATGTTCAGTCTGAACATATAAGGCAGTTTATTAGTGCGGAGACAAGCTCTCATGACCCAAACCCACCTTTTGCCAGCATCCACACAGCTGAGAAATCTAAGAATAGTCCATTATGAATTCCATATAGGACATTGTTATTTGTCATATAGACAATTTCAGTTTTGATTTACCCATGATTGCTTCCGTGTATTAATTTGTGGTTGTATAATTGAGGATTGATTTCAAGTTGCATACATTATTTCAGCTTTGTTTATGTTCATTCCAATTGGTTTATTTATATGACTTGAATAGATTGAAGTGGAGTGCGATGAAGCAAATCCTTAATTGGAAAGACTGTGACAATATAAACTTTCAATATTTCTACCGCCTATTAAAAACGGCAAATGGCTTTATTTGTTATGAATGTCCAATGAGCCTGAATAAACAAATATCAGTTACAAAAACAACAAATAACTATGATAAACTGAAAACAGCATCATATTAGGCAAGTCGAGCTGGGAGTATTTTTTTCTGCATTTCCTGAAAAGTGTATTTTATTATATTCATTATATGATTACGTCAGTTCTGTAATATATCAAGATGGACTCGTGATTTTCCTCATTACTTCATATACTGATTATTTCCTCAATTGGTTGCTGAATCTTTTAGTTTAGGAAAATAAAAAATGGAGGAAACAGAATAAAGCAAATATTCTATAATAATAGTTTATGACAATTATGATAAACTACAAATGACATTGCTAAAATGGTTAATTGATTACCAAAGTAGCAGCTAATTGTTGTTGTTGATCTTCTTTGTCATTTACTTGATTAATCCATAATCCATTAATCTTATCAATTGTTAACTGTTAAACAAGATTAAAACTATAACTTACCAACATCAGACATCTCAGGGACACTGGCGAAGTAGATTTCCTTTGCAAACTTTGGCGCATTGTCGTTGATGTCATGAATTTTTATATTAAATTCAGTGTCCGGCTCCAGTTCTGCGTTGGTGTTTCTATCCAAAACCTTGGCGTGTAGCGTGTACATAGCCTTCTCTTCTCTGTCCAACCTCTTGGTGGCATGAATATCCCCAGACTTCTCATCGATCAGGAACAAGGTCCCTGCCCCGTCTCCAGTCAGGACGTATTTCACGTTGCCATCACCTTTGTCCATGTTGGAATGCAGCTGAAAATTGCAGATATTACAGACATTTTATTCATGGAAATAGAACAGAGTCAAATTTGTCGGAAATCTAGTGATGTTGCGTGAGGTGTCAGTTGCTTTAGGCTTGCAATAACACACAGAACTGTCAACCTGGCATTGATTGTGTGTAACTATTGGCAACACTACATAGCTGTTTAAAGTTAAATTCTTCTGAAAAAAAAAAAAAAAGTTTTCCAGAATATTAACCCACACTAATAATTTCCTTTGAGCACCACTCCACACATTAAAAAGTCATTGCTTTTATTATTATTGATGCTGACAAGTCTGTCTCAGATGATGTCTTAAAGTTTGAGCAGTATACTTGCATTCAAACAGGAAAAAAAGAAAGAAATGCAAAATGATCTTATACTCTGGAGTGTTGTTTTTCTTTTAGCATTACTAACTGTACACTGTGAACTGTGCTTCTCTACTTCTCAACAATTTCAGCATCACATCATGCTTTGATTGTCAGTACGCTTCTTTCTTGTTTTTTTTTTTTTGCTTTCAGAGAAATTAAATAATAATTAAGTTGTGCTTGAGTGTGTAAGAGATTACTACATGTGAACTAATATATACACACACACACATATATATATATATTTTCCTCCTACTGGATTAGTGCTGAGATCGAGGATGTTCTAAGCTTCATTGAAAAATTCTTGTGATCTCAAACAAACATTACTGACTTGACTTGACCAGCCTTATCTTTTACTTTCGGTTGTATTTAAAATATGTACCAAACTTATCAACATGTGTTCTCTGTGTTCACTAAATGAACATGTAATAAATAATTGTAATTGTAATAAATAAACAATGCACACTACAAGATGACATTGAATAAACAGTTTTCAGGCTAAGGGGATTTAAACTACATTTACACAATAAAAAAAAACAGTGACAGTCTTGACAATAGTGAGATAAAGGTGTAAACTCACTGAGGAATCTATCTGTTTCTGTCTCAGAAGTGGAGAATCGCGGCACCCTTGGTGTCAGATGTGACATGCCCCATTAGTCCAGATCAAATTAGTCTTAGATTTTTCTTCCAAATTGCGCCTTTGAAAAATGATGAAAACCTGACCTACAGCAACAATTGCTAAAATTAGTCACCTCTGACCTATCCATCACCTTGAAACTGCTCCTTGTGTCACTGAGGAGTAATGGTGGCATACTGTGACAGACACTTGAATCAAGCTTATTACCGTGCTGTATCTGTCAGCAGATATATTTAGAGCACTATCTCATGGGTTCACATTTTAAATGACAAGTAGTCAGGGACACAGAATGTACGTCGGTAACTTATTAATATTAATGTTTGCATGCTGTGAGGAAACTAATTATTTTTTTTTCTTCCTGCAATTGTATGAGTGATGTCAACAGTACAACTTTGGATGGAAATCAGAAATGTATTGCCTGAGTGCGAGCTGTTCTGAAGCAGAATTTTAAAAAAAGGGGGATGCATGTGAAAACAATATGCTGTCAAGTTCAAATGAGCAATATGCACAGTATTTGGCTTTGTGTTTGGAAATATTTTCATGCAGATGAACTCCATTATCCAAAGTCTATTTAATGGGAATATCAGTCAGCTTGAATTTCCACATATATTTGTGTTCTGGGACAATCTATTCATTGTTTGTGAATATGAATTCTCTCCTGAGCTGTAGACCAGTGAACCAGATTAATGACATGTTATGGATGTGAGGGCTGGTGCTGCTATTTACTATGAATGACAGACTAATTTTGGCAAGCAGGAAAATGTATGAATTTTTGCATTGAAATAGGCTTTATATCTGCAGTACATGCAATTATTCCCCCCATGGGGGAAAAATTGTAATATCACAGTCACCTTTACTTCACTTTGAAATTCATTGTTTATTAGTGGTATACTGGCTGTAGGATGCATAAGTACATTCCAACTAAACAATACTGCACTCCTCTGCAGTATAAGAGAACATATTTCATTACTGATGTTCAGAGCTGTGACTATTCAAACAGACTTACTGTGTAATAATTAAGCCAATACAATTTCAGCCTATGTCACGCCACAAGGATCGCATTGTCTCTAAATCTTTTGATTATATTCTCAGGGAATCTTCAACAGATTATTAGCATATTTCCGGATTTTGGTTGTTAATCCTGTAAAAAAAAAAAAATAAATTAAAAAAAAAATAAAAAGAATAGACTGGAAAGGCAAAAAACAACAAACAATTGGAGACTGTACCAAATGCAGCTGTCTGCACGGCTTTTACGGTCCTTACAGAACTCTGTATGTACTTTATATTTTTCTCCTTCTCTTCAGGGGAGCAGGCGAAACCTTAGTTCATGCACTTTCGTTAATTATCGGCTGTGTAGCATCAGCTTCCCATTCATATGGGTAAACAAATTATCTCCCTATGGCCACATATAGAAGATTTCTTACCTTAAGTGGACGTACAAATAAGGAACTTTTTTTTTTTTTTTTTTGCACAAGTAAGCAATGTTACGCTGAGTTATGAAATAATATCGCGTGTGTCGTGCACATTAAAAAAAAAAAAAAAAAAAACGCTGAAGTACAGTGTGACCACACCTAACATGTAAAACAAACATTGTGCAACGGGGGAACAAAAAATAAAAATGGCACTGATACACTTGTGCACACACAGTACGGCACAAGGTTTTTCCACACAGGCTTAACAAAATCAAATGTTAGCACTACCTCACTATATTTGCTGAGATTTAAAGGCTCTTCTTTCAAGGCCTTGCAGCACAAACACAGCCTTTTCAAGGCCTTACAACAGAAGCACAGAAGAGAGCCTTGATGAGTTAAATCGCCTTGCACAAACACTGAGGAATTGTCAGTAAAGCAGCAAAATCATTGGCAATTCTTGTCAGGTCTCTGGTAAGCATTGCATGGTGCTGCAAAGAGGAGATAGGAAAATAGAGCACAGAACGGATACAGAATAATTAGTCTTCCTTCCTCTCCTGCTTTCTCTTAAGACTTAAAGACAAAAAATACTAACTATTGGTGGGCTGTATTCTTAAGTATCTTATGCAGGTCAAAGTTCCAGCTTGCAGTGTGTGTTGGTTGCTTTATATTGTTCTGATTGCCTATTTAAGTTATACAAATTTAATGCATAAAGAAATATCAAAAAAGGCCATGGATAAAAAAAAAAAACCTCGAGGATACTTACTGGCAAAAATATTAACACAACAAAGAAAAGCTACCTTGCATATTCAAATTTAGGACAGCGCATTTTTGTTTACAAGGCACAAGACAATGCAGTGTACCAAGAATGTAATAGGATTTCATTCACTTCAAACACAACACTCAAATGCTCCAGAATCCAAAGTTTGTGGTTGTATTGCTCAGCATAGCAAGTGTTCACACTTCACAGTCCTGCTTAAGAAGTAGGGCACCACAGCTGCACAGTGAGCGCTCACACTCATTAATGGCTCCGTGAAAGTCAGTTAAAATGAGATTTGAGGGCTTTACGCTTCACACGCGCAGCCCCTGTGACTTATATTTACAATCATAAAATATACCAGGATTTTTTTTTTATCCTGTCCGACAATTGCTGAGCCAGGGTAGGTGCTCAGAACCTTACTTTCACTATTGCACCATTTTTTTTTCATTAATTCTTTGAACAACACTCAGCACATCAGCCTCAAAGCAGCCTGTCTTTTTTTTTTTTTTTGTTTGAATGCCTTGCTAAGAATTATGAGCTGCTTTTAATTAATTTTATATATAAGCTAGTGCACTGCTTCCTGTTCAGTATAGAAGTGAACCATACAAGAGTGTGGCTGTTCTTTACATCATGTTTGATTGCTGTAATCAAGAAATCAACCTCAAGTGAAAGTTAGTGAGTGTGTGTGGGTTGACTGGAGAGGTTTGATTGAATGTGAAATAAACAAGGTCTCCCACAGCGCTTTGGAAAGACCATTAAATGATCTTTATGAGGGCGACCATCAAGGCTCTGATGGCTTTGTGCTGGGCATGAAAGTGCTTCTTACATTTGGTCTCTGATCTGCATTTGTGTCTTTTTCTCTGACTCTTTCATTCATTCTTTTGTTTTGTTTTTATCAGCCTCCTATTCAAATTATCCACATATGTATTTCTATCTCTCATGGTCTCATCTTTATCTGCCTTCTATTTATTGATATATCTATAAGAATTGTAGCTGACATTCTAGTTCTGTTGTTGATAAATTGATAAATACATTTCTCTAAGCCCCAACTGACAGAACAACAACTCGGATATTAAGTTCTCTAAATCTGTAATCTGTGAAGAAGATACATCTGCTGTTATTTATTATTTCCCTCTGTTTATTAGTGTATATACCTCTTTCTTTACTCATCATCATTATCTTATGTTATTATCTTATCTTTGTTTCTAGGGCTGCAACTAATAAGTATTCTATTAGTGTTAACACTGACTATATATATATATATATATATATATATATATATATGTGTGTGTATATATTAGTTCACATGTAGTAATCTCTTACACACTCAAGCACAACGGCCCCATGGTTAATGGTTAATGGTTAATGAGATGTTAACTGTTTTAGTCCCTCTGTCGACATCACAGTCTGTCTCTATGTAGAATGTCAAAGTTACATCGATGGAATTAGCGATAGCGATCGAGGGAGCGTCTCTTCTATAGCAGTATGTCCTAGATTTTCCCTCAGTAATTTATTACAGCCTCATGTTTTTCTGACAGTTTAATAGCGAGTGATATTGGACACAGGACGAGTGCAGAGCCAGTGAATGTGATTGCTGTCGTCATGTTGAAGTTGGGTAAAAGAAAACATCAAAGAGACTAGAAGAAAGCCACGTCACACCAGTCTCTGACAAATCAACGGATGGCCCCTTTTATGGTTCAAATTTGCTTTGCTGCTTGATCATGTAACAGGGTGAATTTTCATTGGCCTTCTTGGTTGGTTATATATATATATATATATATATATATATATTTTTTTTTTTTGCTGTTCCCTTCTCTTCACTGCATCAGGATGATGGTTTCTGCAAAAGAAGTTGTCATATCCCCCCTACTCAACCTTGCACAAGACACTTGTTTACTCCGGAGAATGAGGTGTGTGATGAAAGCCAGCTTCCTCTGAGAAAATTGGCTGTCGAGAGTCACCTCATTTCCCTCCCTCGAGTTGATAACTGTAGCATTCCCTATCACACCTGTCTTTATGGTGCTAGCATGGGTGAGCTGACAAGAACCTCTCTGATCTGCGTGTCTGGGGAAGGAGGAGCATTGTCTCCCAACTCTCACTTTTTTGTGAGTTTTAGGAGAGCAGTGTGTTGAAAGAGCTGTAGCTTTTAAATTCTGACACTGGTGAGTGATTGTAGCCTGTTTTGAGTCGAGCTACAGGCTTGTGTAGGCCTTGACCGAATAGACTGAATTTCCAAATATATTTCTAAGCATGTCACTGTACTAGTTAAATGTCTATATAGAATATAAAGACTGATAAATCCATATTGGTCCCAAGAGATACTTTTAATTTGAGCTCAATCACTCATGACTCGTGTACTTATTGAGTGATTTGAGCAATTAAATTGTCTGGCTCATGAAAAACAGCATGTCCTATTTTTTATTTTTAGTTTTTTTCCTTTTCTTCCTCTCTCTCTCTGTTTTAAAGGCCAGTCATGCTCTCTGTTGTTACTGACTAGTCATTTTTATTACATTATTAGCATGTGCCCAACAAGAAGTAAATGGAATTTGAATGTTAGATATAACAGTGCAGCTTTTACTGAACGAGTTAAGTTTTTTTTTTTTTTTTTTTTTTTTTTTTGAGAAGTCCAGCTTAAACTCAGATAGACTGGAGGCAAAGAGAGCGCTTTGTGAGCACTTTGCAGTATGTCTGATAGCTCCAGTTAACTGTGCCTGTAAGAGCCAGATTTCTGGCAGCCCATTCGTCTTCAGCCAATTACATCAGACACTTGCCTCAACAACCTAAACCTTCTATAATTAGTGTGCAGACAATGTGTTTGGACATGTTACCTTGCCGACATATTGATGGTCATTTCCTGTGTATTCCTCGAGCAGAAAGAATTGATTCCACATCCATCCACGTTTAGACCGTTGCAGAATCTTCCCATCGCTCTCTGCCATCCCAAACAGATTCCCAATATTCCCAGGTGTGAAAGGCAGAGCAGTGCTGGGCCACAGGATAGAGAGCATCAGGAGGAGCACAACCTGATTGGTTATCATGGTATCCAGTCAGGTGGGAAATGTCCTGGATGACTTCGGAATTATGGCAAAAAGCTTCTGATAGGATGAACACTGAAAGGCAGTGTCATCAAACCGGACATTGTATCCTTCTCTTTGATGTCCTTTAGATTCCTGTGAAAAGAGGGAAACTTTAGTCGAGAAGCACTTCAAATACACTCGTGTATTTCTTTCACAGTACACTTAAAGCCCTAGCAGAAAAACCACTGAAATAGCATGCAAGAGTACCAGAGGACAACACTTATGTACACAAAAGCTCAGTGGAGACTTGCTGTATGCTGTGGGTCCCTTCCAGCTTGTGCTCTACCAGTGCAGCAGCTAATTATACAATCAACACACAAAGGAATTCCTTCTGTGTGCAAAGTGTATGTCAAGGAGAGTTGAAGAGTCACAATTTGGTGGTGGTAGTCCTCTAAATCCAGTAAATGAAGATGTTGACAACATTTTAAAATAACTTTTCTTGTAGAAAATTGAATATTTTAGTAAGAATAATATCAAGAAAACACACGGAGAAGGAGTCATTAGACAGAGTGATATGGAACGAAACAGAAAATTTAAATTATATTAAAGGGAAACATTTCCTCCGTTAAGAAATTCATGGAAGTGCAAAGTAAATAAATCACCAAAAAAGACTTTGGTCATCATTGTGGCTTGTCTTTGTAAATGACAAAAATTCAAATTAAGTTTAATCACTGCGAACTGCATGCAATGCTTGTTTCATATTGCAAATGGACGGCATGTGATGTGTTCATGTGTTAGTGATTACTGCTAACAAGCTGTTATTTATATATTTCATTTGTTATCTCAGTGCAGCAAGCCTGCTCACTTTCTTTGTTGGTGCACTGACCTTTTTTTTTTCCTTTTATTAGCAACATTGATGTCCTACAGAAATACTGATTATTTCACTCTTATTTATCACAACGCATTTTCTAATCAGTCACTCCAAATGTACTTTTTTGTTATGGGCATGCAAATCACATGCACTTGACTAAATCCAGTGGAATTCACAATCAAACACACACTTATCATATCTCCTCCTTTCCCTCTATTTGGGGAGTAAAGAAGTGAGCCGCGCTAGTCTAATTATAAGTTGCATTACAGATGATAATGCAAACGGTACTTCAAAGCCAGTGAGCATGTTTGAATAGCTTAATACATGCCTCTCTGGGAGCAAAGTACTTCTGACATGAACACAAGCCACCGCTGTAAAATTCTTCACAGAAACAGAAAATTGTTTTCATTTTTTTTTTTTATGTCCAGCTTTGCCTTCTTTCAGTTACATTGCAAAACTACAGCACACCCTCTATAACAAATGTATGTTGTGACACATTATCTTGTTCCTTTCCCATTTTACCCTGAGTTTGAACTCCAATTTGTCTTTGTATCCATTAGTGATAGTTAATTTCTTGGATTTCTACTCCCCCAAGATGTTATGATGGACTCTAAAAAGGGAAAATCTCCACAGGCCTGTGATAAACTACTGAAATCACCAACATTATCCCCAGGTATTTGTTAGGCTTCTTTTGCTTGTAGTGTTTTATGATATTGGGAGTCCTTTTTCAATACTTCACTAAGGCAGTGCCCCCACCAGGACTGGTCCTGATAGGTAATTTGGGTATTCATGCATAATATATGGTCTTTTGGAAGTTAATCCTAATAAATCTTGCCTCCATTTCCAAATGAGCCCATTTAGTTGGGTTCCTGGATGAGGGTTAGAGGTATCCTGACAAGCCTTCGCTGCTTACCTCAGGGAATGCTTTGAAAAAGGTACATGATAGTTTAGCAATTCCCTTGCTTTTGTTCAGAGCCCTTAAATAAGGTCTGTAATGTCAGTGGAGGTATTCATATGAACAAAAGGCCCGTTACTGCCTGTGAACAAATTAGTATTATGGTTCCATTGATGACACTGAAGTGCGAAATATAAATGAATGTAATCCTTTGAATAGAAAATCAAATAACTGAGCTAATGAGATCTCAATAAAAAAAAGCTCATTCTACTCATTCTTAGTCACTCAGTTTTAGGGAGCTAAATTTGTTTAATCAGCAATAATTTTCCCTAATATAGATGTTTAGAATTTGTAATTACTAAAACTTTGTTTTGGATGAAGATCATCATAGATTATAGCAGCATTTGTCATTGATCTTGGAACCATCTTCAGTGATACGATAGGAGTGGTAAGATAGAACCTAAACCTTTAAGGGATGTATAAACATGTTAAAAAACAACTTGTAAGTTGAAATAACAACAATGTCAGAGCATAAAGCACAAAGACTTTGTCAAATTACAACTGTAATCGAAGAGATAAACTATAGAATCGCTTCTCGTACAGTTTTATGTTATTTTCTTATGTGTGGCCGTAATGTAGCACGAGTGTGACACGTGTATTCCCCAAATCAGGAAACGCTGCCTTGCAATTAATCTAGTCTGATGCTTGTGATTGCATTTTCTAATTATCATTCCAGCCTGTCCTTGAGTTTTAATAGCATTCTGGATATTAATCTTTGATGTGGTGTGCCTATTAAGCATTAGACCAGTGTGTCTTTTCCGAATTCTTCCAAATACTCCATTAAAGGATGAGTGAGCATACTGAGACCATGCCAGAGCCTATAGACTCAAGCTGAATTATCTGAAGTTATTCAGACCACTGGGTAAGGGGATTTATATTTATAAATAAATAAATAAGTAGTTGTTTATGATTAGATTAAGTTGTAGGAAGCGTATATGGTTTGGAATTAAAACCAGTGATGTGAAGTGACAAAATTGTTAAATATGCTTCTAAAGTTTTGTGTGGGGTTGCTATTCTTAATCTTGCCTGAGACACACTCTGGCAAAAAGCTCTGCTCTGCCCCATTTCTGTAATCTGCAAAATTATACATTCTTGTTTTGCTGAATAAGAATATCTTTGATCAGATATATAAACTAGCTGCTCATCCAGATATGCTTCCTAGAAAAGCACAGCCTTGTACAGCAGTCTGTATAAATTTGTATACACATGCATTTCACAGTTGAAGGCTTCCCCGTGAACATTAAACTATGCATTTTCATGGCTCTGACTTCAGAACAGTTATCATAGCAGTGTGCAGCGAAGTCTGCTTGGTCAATCATTGAAAAAAGGTCTTGCATGCATAATGAACTGATAATCCTCCATAAATATGAGAGTATTAACACCTGAACAGACCATGTTTTGTTGCAGCCTTTGGCACTAAAAGTAATGTCAACTTAACACTCTAGGTGATTATAACATAATATTTATCTCAAGATGAACAATTCTGAAATGCTCAGACATGTTACTTTAATGTTTGACTGTAGATTAAATGAAACATATGGAATTTACTGCACAAAAACGTCTTTAAAGTTTCAGCAGGGATTAAAAAAAATAATTTCTTGCTTCTCATTTTTACTGTACATTGATGTTTAAGTAAACACATCTCTAGAACCAAACAAATTAAAACATATGTTTATATAGATTTACTGTACACACCGATGCGGAGTTAAGGGCGGCATCACATGATTAGGCATTGAAATCTAAGACCTCCTATGTTCCGACACAAATGTCAGACAAATTTGAAGCTGCTGGGATTCAAAAGCCTATAAATCACACTGCACTACTATATACTAGTATGGAATTCAACAAGTGACTGTTGTATGAAAGCCATCAATAAACTGAGGCAGACATACAGTAATTGGAAGAGGAAAACAGATAGAGAGAGGGCAGGGGAAGGTTACAAGGTCATGATTAGACTTGGAGGTCATTTTTTACATGTGCTGTTTTTCCTCGAACATGATTTACAACTAGTAAACGTGGTATTTTAACAGCAGCAGACATTAACTGTATGTGAATCAAGTGTAAGAAGCCACTGCTATGTGATTGTCAGTTTGAGTAGCTCCAGTGATTGCTTGCTGGTATTGACAGACCCGGCGCAGTCAAGAGTGTAAATCTAGCATGAGGGGCGTTGATGCACCAGGATGCGGCACCTGTGCAAACCTCCACTTGGTGGAGCCCTAGACCTTCCCAAGTCTGTCTCTGCTGGCTGCAGTCTGTGGTAAACCTCAGCAAGCTTTACTCATGTTTTGAAATCCTCTAAGCAATTTTGTGATACAGTGCACATTTCGTCGTTGAAAAAGGTACCTGAAAATGTGGAGGGGAGCGCCTTGTTTCTCGGAAGGTGGTATGTTGATAGTGTGAGTATAAGTTTAATTTGTGTGTGCTGGAAGTTGCACATATGGCAAAATATAACACAAATAAAACTGAGTAAAACTGCTGAAATAATTCCATTATTTGATGGAAAAATATACCACGCTTTCCTACTCCCAGTCCATAGTGCCCTCGCTGACATATATGGTGTATCTCAAATCAATATTCATGTTTAATCCTTGAAAACAAGCTGTGTGAATGCTCATGAGAGCTTTTGTACCTGTGTGGGAGAATGGATTGCCACCTTTTTTCATTTCAACACAGAAAGGTCACTCGGTATCTGACCATAATTCAAGAAGCGTGTTAGTAGCTAATTTGCACTAAACAATAATGGCATTACATGGACGACCTGCTGCACATGACTATACGCTAATATATCACTTCGGTGACTGTAAAGCTGTCTGTGTTACGTAGGCAGCATGCGGAGGACTGGGCGTCTTGGAAAAAAAAAAGAGAGAGAGCAAAGGGGTGGATTAAGTTTGTGCTGTGGAGGATATGCACAAGTACATACTCGGCAGCACTGTTGGCTGCTCTCGCTGCACTGCTTGAACGCTACGATAAACACCTCCATGCGCTTTTTTGAGATAGGAATGGTACGCTGCCTCTCCATCAAATCTGGCCCGTAGCATATAACAAGTATGATTCGTCCCTGCACTGCCTTTCAGCAGACAGACAGATGTCTCTCTGCACACACACACACACACACACACACACACACACTAAGCTTGCCACGGACATTTGAACAGGTGCACACATAAACGCAGACACTCGCTCACTTATAAGATGTTCATACGCATGTATACATGTAATGCATGTTAATATAGACCGGCATGTAAATATGTACATGCACATATGCTGTTTGAGAATCTGACAGCATGGAGTCAGAATACCACTTTGTATTAAGTGACAAAGTTAATTCTAGTCTTTATAAAAATGAGGCATAATATCTAAGGAATAATTTGCACTTTAAAGTTAGATATGTAATGTAGTCCACTATCTGACAGGTGTCATGGACTGAGTATTATATGAATTAAAGTGAGTGAACAGCATTATAAATCACGTACTAGAGTTCAATTTTAGACTCGATTCTTAATTCACCACTAATGAGCTTTGACAACTTCCAAATTGTCATATGAAAATATCTATTCAGGCACCACTACATGTCGTTACTCTCATTTCAAACACACCTTGCCTTGTACGTGAGTAAAATTAAATACAAATTAAAATCAGAGAATGAAGCAACAAATATAATCAGTTCTTGGTTCAGTCAATTTAGCTTGTTTTCAACCTTGTTGAAGTTACAGTACTTTTCTTTTTTTATTTATTTTCTTGCTTTTTTTCCATGAAATGCGACTGCATTTGTCTGGCTCTGTCACACTGCAAGGAGCAGATCATCATCCTCCTCAGTCTAGAGGCAGACATAATGTAAATATATCCTTAAACATTATTCTGGGAAAAAAGAAAGGAAAAGAAGCCCTTACCTTTTTTTTTTTGATTTTCACAGCTTAGCATCCATCTGTGTCACTGAGTGCACGGTGCTGCGTTCGTACTCCTGAGCTGTGCTTAGCGGCGGAGAATCTGACTCCTCACGGCAGAGCTTACATTCCAAGACTGACAACAGCACAGCTGGTGTGAATGTGTATCGGTGCGTGTGTGTGTGGTGTCTGTGTGTGTGTGTGTGTGTATGTGTGTGTGTGCATGTGAGGGAGAGAGAGAGAGAGAGAGAGTCCTGCCTGCTCTCCTCCCTCGCTCTATGCTTCTCTCTTTCTCTCTGCCCTCCCTTGCTCCATTTCTCCTCCCCGCTCTCTGGCTTCTCTTCCCTTTCCTCCTCTACACTTTCTTTCTATCATCTCTTCTCTCTTCCTCTATGTTTCTCTTTCTCTATCTGTTCCTCCCTCCTTCTTTCCTCCTCCCCCTCCCACCTCTCCCTCTCTCTCTCTCTCTCTCTATCCCTCTTTTTCTATCCCCTCCTCTCTCTCTTGCTCTAGCAGTGCATCACTTCTGGTGGTGGATGTCACCCAGACTGAAGCCGAGGCGACTCTGCCCCTGATTGGCTGCCATTCACAAGTTAGTGATAAAGAAAAAGGGAGGGAGAAAAACGAGAAGAAAAGCAGAGGGAGGGAGGGAGGGGGGATGAGGGGTATGTGGGGAAAATAGTGCCCTTACATCCCAGTGAGCATCAGTTGACTGTGGAATGGAGAAAACTGGGGAGGTTAGAGGCTGAAGAAGAGGATGGACTCTGGGAAGGCACACGGAGTGTTTTCCTTTTTTTTCCCCTTTACTGTTAATGCATCCAGAAAGCTACTTGTGCAGAAGAGGCTGCACTGAAAGCGACTGTTCTGACGGATCGACTGTATGATGTTTGATGTCTGAAGCAATCTGCCTCATCTAATCTTCTCTCAATGACAGTGGAATGAAGGAGAAAAAGGCCATAACTTGTAAATCAGCCACACGATTAGGGTGTGTGTGTCTGTTGGTCTCTCTCAGTGTGCGTGTGTGTGTGTGTGTGTGTGTGTGTGTGTATATGTGTGTGTGTGAGTGAGTGAGTGAGTGAGTGTGTGAGTGAGTGAGTGAGTGAGTGAGAGTAAATGAGTGAGTGTGTGTGCGTGCGTGTGTGTGTGTGGGTTTGGGAGGAGCTGTCTTCATCTTCATCTCTCGTCCCGCTGACTTGGCCAGCACTATGTGACAGGTGCACATGCAGTCCGGGCACTCTGTCATCTCTTCTCATTACATGTCTCACGTCGGGTGCATATCAATACGTCTCTGTACTGTATGTGCTATCGACGGTGATATAGCATTTTTATTCATCTGACGGGGAATGGAAAGGGGAGGATAATAATATATTACAGAGGTGTTTGATGCTGAGTAGTGAGACGGAGAGGCAGACGGCAGCGATACGTCATTAGATGCTGATATCCGTCCACAGCATGTACCTTGAGCAAATAAACGGTTGGATGATGTGACTTTGAAATGCATGGGAAGCCACTCAGAGCTCCACTGTTGATGAATAATTTAAGAAAAGCAGCAGTTTCGCTGGCCGACCTTATCTGAGTTCAAGTTTTATCTCACGATATCAGTGTGAATAGATTATCAGCTCAAAACTCTTTTGCACCAGATAAATAAAAATGCAAACAGGCCAAACTAATTAACATCAATACGAACCTCCCTCTGATACCAAGCTAAGTCCTCACACTTGATAATTCACTCCCTCGTTGTGTTTGTGACACAGCTTAGAGATTAAGAAGTAGGTGTGTGTTTTTATTTGCTCGCATGTGCAGTTATTGGTGTGTGGACTGTAATTTTATGTTCACCTGAAGGACGAGAGTTGTCATGTTCACTTATGCCCATGTGTGTACGGGATGGATGCACATGTGTGTCTTTGAGTTTGTGTATGAATCTGTATATCTGTGCGGTGTTCACTAACAAGCCACCAGGAGAAAAAAGCAGGCTATTTTGTACATCTCTGCATAGAATTAGTATTAATTAACTTGCTATTTACACCCCTGGGATGTTAATTACGCTGTTGTTACGCAGCCCAAACAAGTCTGTGCAAACATCAGGAACAAAAACGTACGTTGTACCCAACTGTTTCTGGAAATAGAGAAACATGTTTTCACTAGTCAAAGTTCCCCAAAACATCATAATTATACACACATCAAACACACAGAAATTCCAATCTCCTCGTCTTAATTTTACAGGCCTTTGAGGCAAACAGTTTTCAAATTTACATTGTTTTTTTTTTCTTTTCTCCCCCTGATGAGAACTCCATTACATTAAATCAAAGTTTTCCAGGCTGAGGAAACAGCTTCTTTAAGTAAGGGTGTCTCTTGATCCTCTCCCAATTCTCAGTGTCAGCTCCCATCAGTATCACTAGCTTGTTGCACTTGCATTCACCTCCACAGTCCTCGCTGCTGCTGATTAGTTCTCTGATTTCCCTTGCCTTCCCAAAGGAACGTTCAAGTGCGGATGTCTGCCCACTGTTTGTTGTGCTACCATAACAACTGCAGCTGCTGATAGGTTATTGATATAGCTCTCGCTATGGCAGTGACAAGACCGCATTAGCTGAAAACTCAAATCCTCTCTCCCTTTGCTTTTTTTAATGGCCACATGAAGGTCTTTTACATTCCAGCAAGAACTGTAGGCTGAAGTTGTGGCTTACTGTTACTAAGCCCCATTAATTTTATTTTATTTATGTTTTTATATACAAGGCAACCCAACTGATGTGAAAAATTAAAGCCTAGTTTACACAGTATCAATCCATTATTATGTTATTCTATTATTTTTAGTAATACATTATTGTTAGAGCATTGTATTCCCAATTCTTCTACATACAATACATTTTTAAATCATTTTATTTCTGCTGCAGCGTGTTTGGACCTAATTTGCACTGTTTTAAAATCTACAAATCTCTTTATATTGATGCCTTTCCTGTAATAAACTGTGAGTTCACATAGTTTTGTTTTGTAGCTCTAACTAGACATTATTGATTCAAATTAACTGTCTAGACTCAGATATATTTCACATATTTTATTAGCTGGCTTTACACTGTCAGACTAGGCTGGGCCTGGGCTATATGGGGGCCACCCAGGTGCTAATGTCCCAGGTCTAGCCCCAAAACTTGTGTTCAGATTATCAGGCCACAAGCCAACCCTTCAGCCAGCCCCCGTTTGTGAAAACATCACTCACACCACCAATTTTCAAACAGGATGGGAGGTTCAAGGATGCAAAAACAAATGACGAGTGCCAATTAAACAATCAATTCTGTCGCTGTTTTTAATTCTAGTTGTACCTGATCTACATGGGTCTGCTGTAAGCTGCATAGCTTATACTGTGCCTGAAGTTTGTTAAGTTTTTCTCAGACTTGGAGAGCAGTGCTTTGGATGCTTAACTTGGAAATCTCTACCGCAATGCATTTCATGACCTCTTTGTTCCAAGAGCAGAGCATGAACATTATCTTCAGACCATCGTTCTCCGTAGCAGCTAAAATCGTAAATACATTTCTGTACTGCCATCTTCAGTGCACAGGTTTTAGGTTGATCTTTCTGCTGTATATCCACCCATACATCCAATTATTTTAAATGTAGTATCTCAAACACCTTCAGGGACTCCTTTCACATTTGGCACAAAAGTTCACCTGGATTCAAGGATGAACTGATCATATTATGGTCATCAAACATCTCATGTAAAGTCACATTATTGTCATCCAGGAGCAAATGTTCAACTTAGGCTCGAACATAAAGTGCATTGGGTGCTAAAACATGATTTGTAAGGTCAAAGTAACCTTGACCTGTGACCTCACAAATCATGTTTTTGGCTTCATGGATGTGACATGTAAAAAACACCTCCACTCTTTCATTAATTAATATTTGATAATTAATAATTGGACAGAATTTCTTTAATGTCTTTTAAAGTGTATTTGGTCATAAGTGTGTCTTGTATGAAAGCATAAATTCTGATATTTCAAACAAATTAAATCAACTGTCTGCACAAGTTTGACTCTTTCAGAGTCTTAACACAAAGAAATGATTTAGCAAGTAAGCCTCAATAAATATGGATTAAATCAATTAAGTACATAATACATAGAAATAGAAATGAAAACAATTTCATGCTCAAATGGGTCCTGTGGCATTAGGGCATATTTGGGAATAGGTCCAATCCACTTTTGGACATAGAGGCCTTTAGAATACACATCCTATTCTTAGCTGATACAAACCAGCCGCTGCAGGTTCTTTGAATGTTACAAAATAACTCAAACTATAAAGACAATCTGTGCTATTCAAGTCGGTATTCCAGGAACAGCAAGTGTGGTTTTGGGACTTGCTTCATGTCTGACTGCATCGTGTAGTTTCAGAATCGTTGAAGGAAATACAAGATTGTCAGCAGAAAATGTTTTGTCAAGGCCAGAACTGAGTAGGCAAATAAGTTTGCTCTAGTAAAATTCAGGTAATGTTATAACTAAGGCAATAAAGTGCTAGAGTATGATAAAACAGCATTTACTCTTTCTTTCCCAGAAATTCTGATTTGCGTTGAATGAAGTGGGTGTCTCAATTTATACAGTTTAATAACTGTAGGAGCACAATATTCTGACAAAATGGTTGCTTCCATAGAGAAAATACAGCAGTAAATTAATATCGATGCCAAGTGTTTGATTGAGCTGCATCGTTTTCAGAAGTTTGCTGATGGTGGAGTTCTGGGTTATTATGTTGCAAATGTCAAAACATCTTCAGTGATTAAAAGCTGTAGAGAAAATACTCCATGCCCTATACTATTGCTTGATTTAGCTCACACAGTGTTGAATAGAGTGTTCTTCAGTTCTTACATGTCATGCTTATCTTGAACTAGCATCACAAGTAGTCATTCAGTGCGTCAGTGCCACCATAGATCAGTACCTGTAGACACTTCAACATAAGATTCCCCCCAAAATACTCCATGATGACTCTCACAAAGATGGCAGAATATGAGGGTGCATTTGTCCTATAAAGACTAAGAGTCATTTACATACATTTCACTCTTTCAGCTCTTACCAAGGCCAGTATCACTGGGTGAGAGGGGACACTAAAAGTTCAGGTCCTTGCTCAAGGACACTTAAGCAGTTTACATGGCTGTTAATGGTCACGTGTTCGCTATTAGAGGGAACTAAACCTGTTACTGTCTTGGTTCTCTGTCCACCATCTCATTCTGATGTTTCAGAAATACTTTCTTTTTTTAAGTTAAGGTTATGTAAGCTTTGAGTTTAGTATTTCATTAAGTACCTTGGCTGTGATCAGAGACAGCTCTGTGGTTAATGTGTCCAATAAAACATATTCTTATTCTGCATTATTCATTGTCAGACAAACTGGCAGCAGAAAATATTTTATTTCAACCGTTGAGCCAAAATTGATCTTCCTAACGGGATTATATTTCAAAAAGCTACAGACAACAGAGCCAGTGGTAAATTAACAAAGTGCTCGCAGAAATAAGACTGTTCAGATGACGACGCGCTTTGAATGGGTGGTCATCTCAAGGAGCCAGGCTTTGAGCCACTCCGATAACTCAGTTTTTTTTTTTTTATTTAGAAAAATGATGCTTTTTTACTTTTTTTTTCTTATCTGGGTATTTATTTGAGTCTTGATGTGAAACTTATTATCCTTAGTATTTGTGTCTTGTGAACACCAAAAACATAATTCTGAACCATATAGCTACTTGCAGTAATGCTACTGAACCGCTAACAGAACCACAACTGCAATTACAGAGCCACAGCTATATATATATATATATATATATATATATATATATATATATATATATATATGGAGCTGATTGATTTTAGTTCATAAAAATGTGGAAGGTCTTGCTTTAGGAAGACTCTACCATCACTGCTGGGCATACATCCAACTCTAATGAACAGTGACATTTGTGTTAAGTAAGGTGATATGCAGCAAGAAGTGCTGGATGGTAATGTACAAGAAAAGCCCTGAGGATGATCCTGTCCCAACCAAAGTGATGACACTTAAGTCAGCCTGTGAACACACACTCATGAAAGCACTCAGCAGGTGATATATGTGTTTTTATTGACTAAATTGTTTCTATTATAAAACTTTCACAGTCAAGTCCCCCTATAGGCATTTATGAAACTTTGGAGCACAACAGTAAGGTGGGGCAATAACAAAATTATTACCTTAGAAATAATTATGCTAAGTGTCTGTTTAGGTAATTAGTCTATGTTTTAATGTATTTCCCTGCACTTGTATTTGTTTAAAGAAAACCTACCTTTGTCTATTGAAACTTTAATCTTTCAGCAGTGAAGCTCCGAGTCAGCATTGTCTCCTCTCACTTCTCATGCGCAACATATTTCCTGTCACGTGAAAACCAGAACAATAGCTATTGAGAAAAATGTGATTACATATCTTTCACTGCGTATACGTCCTGAACAATGTAAAGAAAATGTTGTCATAGAAACAGTGAAAATCAATGGTAAAAACTTGCTGCTTGCCTCTAGTTTTGTGCAGCGCTAAAAAGCACATTTGAACATGCCATGTCTCAACGCTCTATGATGAGGAGGGAGAAACACACAAATGCGATCTTGTCACTTTGATAGTATAAAAGGTCAACCACAGTACAACCATAGTATAAAAGGTCACAGTTTACATTTGAAAACAAATTGGCTCTTTGAACACTCTGTAGCAAATAGAACAGGTTAAGAATGAGAATTAAACTGTAGTTTTTGACATGGGAACATTTTAAAGGTTTCTGAGGATATAGTCTTGAGGCATTTTTCCTTGCCTCAATCTGTCATTGTCATCGATTTGCATAGGAGCATTTTCTATTTGATCTGGACCAAAGTGAAGTGGGTTGAACGCAGCGGGGAGTATGTCAAAAGTCATTGAATTCTGCATTACCCATCATGCAACATGATGATGTATTCCATTAGACTCCCTTTGCCTCCTAAATGCCCATTGCTTTGAAACCCCGCATATCCACTTTGTAATTCAGATTTTCTTCTATAAAAATGTCAAGTCTCAAACCAAACTAAGATGCACAACTAGAACATTCCCTCCAAAGCCAAAGGTGTTACACAATTGTGCCACTGCATCCTTTGACTCAACCAGTCAAATTTCATACAACACATATTCTCTGACAAACAGTTCTACTCCTTGGTTTGTACTGCTGTCCCAATATTTAAATTACTGTATTGACCCAAATATAAGACGACCCTGAATATAAGACGACCCCTCTTTTTCAAGACCCATTTTTGGAAAAAGTTAGTGAGTGAGCATGTGACCTGTAGTAGCAAATGTACATCATCTAGGAGTAGATTTTTTTGTTTTGTTTTGATCATTATTTGTTGGGGTTTTCACCTTTAATGATGGACACAGTGTAGAGAGACAGGAATGGAGGAAAGCACACGCAGGGAAACTTGTCTAGATGGGGTTCGAACTTGTGAACAGCTGCACGGCATGTATATATGCGCTATGCAGGCGGCCCCTAGGAGCGCCTATCTAACGTGCGTGCGAGTGTTAGCATCAGCATTAAGGCTACCAACCACTTGGTAGCTCTGAAGCTCTGACTTATTTAGGGGGAAGACATTTGACGCCACCTGTTGGTTTATACCCCCGGGTCTCTGGACCCCGAATATAAGACGACCTGTCTTTTTCAGACTTTTTTCTAGGGAAAAAAATCTCATCTTATATTTGGGTCAGTACAGTAACTAATGTTTATCCAAATACCACTGTTGTTTTTAATACACTTTACATTTCATGAGATAAAGCTACACCTTGATAGTTTTTGGTTAATACCCTTGGGGTATGATTCATCCTTTTTAAATCCTAACCTTTGCAAAGGATATTTTTTGTATGACAAAATATTAATGTGGAAGATATGAGAGTAGGATTAATCGAGATATTGTAGTTTCAGTGCACTGTGGACTACATGGACGCTTTCATCCTATAGAGATAGTAGTGGTTCGTGACAAATCCTGGCGTGTGCTCACCTTCCTCCAGCCAAACTCTCTGTGGAGTCCAGTACACTGGCCCTTTTTTTTTTTTGGCTCTTTGCCTTATTTCTGTATTGAACTGTTCTGTGCATTGGGCAGTGGATCTCCTGGGAGCAGCAGGTAACAAATGTGCTAAATGATTTTCCACAGAAAAAATTAACGAGATGTTCTTTGTAATTATTGTTGTGATTTTTACTGGTCCCTCTATTAGGCAGCATATTTGTCTTGGAAGACATGTTTGAATCATATCCACTCTCTCTCAAATTGATACACATATTATTGGAGCTCTAAGCAGTGCTCTTAAAGGAAAGAAGAGATTTGATTAAGTCTGAGAAATTACACCATATGAAATTGTTTTTTCCTTCATTACTGTATGTTGCTGAGCATCATAGGATGACAGAGCCTTTGAAGAGTTTGGTTCATCAGCCCACTTGTTAAATGTCAGCTACAGTGATTTGTCCTGGTTTACCTGGAGGCCAGTCTGACTATAGAGTGTTTAATGTACCTAGGTGGTGTATACATAGAACAGCTGATGGTCAGTGTGGATACAAACGAGTAATAAAAATATCTCTCTCTTTTGCTCGCCTTCCTCCTCTTCTCCCTCTCGCCTCTGCAGGTTGTCACCATGTGTTTCCGCCTGCTGTGCCCATCGTTTTAAGCTGAAACTCCTTTGAAGAGTTATATAATTCTTAATTTCTTTTATTTAATGATTCTCTGTCTTCAATTTTAATCCAAATTATTGTACTTGGTCAGAAATGAACTTGTATACTAAATTAAATAACATAAACTGTCATATTATTACTATTGTTATTACTATTTTATTGTTATTATATATTTTATATTTCATTTTATTTTATTCAAATATTTAGGCAATGACTGAGATCATTTACTTGATGATGATTGTTGTCAGCCTCCCTGTCCCAGAACACACTGGATGAATTACATTTCATATCCCAACTTGCCCATTAATACAGCAGTCTCTCAGCAGTATATATATATATATATATATATATATATATATATATATATAAGGGTTACATTTATTAAAGACAATTCTCCACAAACATTGCATTCCCTGCCAGCTCAGAAAGAAACATAATTTTTATGGATAGAAAGGAATTAAGGCTATGAAGATAAGAATAAACATAATCCCTTCCCCAAACTTAACAAGGTGTTTTAGTTGCCAAAACTTCAACTAGTACCTAAGGCACAGTTTATTTTCTATTTGTTCCATAATCATCAACATCTTTTTTTGGTTGAAGCCATTGAAAGACTTCATAACCCACACCTCAGTTCACAGTAAACCCCTTGTCATTATTAGATTTTTTTTTTTTTTTAACAAGATAAATGAAAATAGTGTGATTTGTAGAAACTGTGATTTGTAATAAGTACTGTAGCCTGTATTGTAGTACTATATATATATATATATATATATATATATATATATAGTTGCTAATCCAGGAATCTTCCCCAGTCAACATGAATTTTCTACAGTAACGGCTCTATGGTGTTAGAGCTTTTCTGTTGTCTCCAGGCCATGTTGAAATGTCAGCATATGCACATATGCAGGTAAATGGACCTGCCAAGCCATTTTTTAACAAACCCCTAAGTTAATTCAGCCAATTTTATTTTTAAATTAATCTATACAGCACTTCAGGTTCTGTTGGTCAAGGCTTGATTCATGAGGCAAACCAGTGTTTATCCTTAAAGGAAATAAATGACTCAGGAATGAGAACTGTACCATATTTATCATGACCCATGTGTTTTTTCGTGGCTGAGCTTACTGATGTATAAACAGGCATTATGGAGGACACCAAAGTTCTCTTTTATGCATTGGGTGACCCACATATTTTTTTATGTGTTATTATTCATCTGGTGGCGTTTGCATTATATAACAACATGTTTTTTTGTGAAAAAAGCATATTGTGAACACAGACAAGCTTCATTTGGAATATGTGGTGGAAGGCTATTAAAAATAAAACTCCTTGTTTTATTTTCTTCCTTTTTTTTAATATATTTTCTTCTCTTTCCAAGTTATTATTGCATAACTTTGTCGCTTTGACATAGTCTATGTAGCTGTTAGCCCTCGGTTGTCCATGCTATGACACTAGAAAAGTCTGCGGGTAAACGGGAAACATGGACTTTGACACTGACATGCAACAGACTTCTTCAGTTTATTAATTTCCTAATTAATTCTGCAATTCTCCATAATTAATCTACTAATTAATCAACTATCATCACATGCATCTGGTGATATGAGATACTAATATATTGAGTTTGTATATATCCAGAGTGACCTTCCACTATAGTTTAACCTTTTTTTTTGTCATTTTACCTTTGTAAATTACATGGAAACACTGTTGCTAAGGTACAATTTTGAGAGGTTACAGGAACTGGAATGAAATGATGATGAGTTTCTAAGACCTCATTCAAGTGGCATTTTGTAAAAAAAAAACAAAATTTATGAAGTTCCAAGAAGTCCTATTTTCTTTGAAAGGATATGTAGAGACGGATGTGCTGATTGATATATATATATATATATATATATATATATATATATATATATATATATATATATATATATATATATATATATATATATATATATATATATATATATATATATATATATATATATATATATATATATATATATATATATATATATATATATATATATATGATATGATATATAAATATATATGTACTGTCGATGCCATTGTCAACTCTGCGTTTGGTGTCATTCACATCTGTCATTCTTAGTTTACAAGTGATTCTTTACAAACAAAAACCTGATTTTTTTTACTGACATACACAAACACACTTTGTCCCCAAACTTTGAGCATCTTAAATGAAGCTCAAAAGCTTTATGACTTAACGCTGCTCAAGGACACTAGAATAATAGTCCGAGACATTTTTAGTTCCAAATCCAGGTACTGAAAATGCTCCATTTATTTTTCTTGGCCTGAACCTCGATCTGTTTCACAACAATCACAACAAAAAAAAAAATGTAGATATTACTAAAGACAAGTGAAGTTATTACCACCGCATTTGCTGATTAGTGACTTAGTTTATAGAATGATTTGATACAATGCAATTAGAGTCATGAAAACAACCTATTAAAGACCAAAAAATCTTGTTCTTTGCATAAAACACCTTTACCTCTTTTGAGCTGCGTTTGTCCTACAAAAAAAAATATATGTTTTCAATGCAGAATAGAAAAGAACAGCAACACCTTTATGAAGAAATGTAATACAGTACTGTACACAATAACTGCGACATCTAGACGTCATGGAAAAAGGCAGCTGAGGTTGACATGTATTGGTAATGCTAGAATTTTACACAGATACCCATGCTGTGAAATTGTTCACAATTTCATAGAGGCTTTGCACATACAGTGGCACATTCACTCAGCGAACGCATTTCCTGCCATCATAGAAGTCCAGCTCAGAATCACATTTAGCAAGAGGATGGTGCTTTTAAGCAGTATAGAGGGTATTGTACCTGAGTAGTAAATCATTTGTGTATGTTCCACTGTGAGCAGGAATCTGGACTGTAAAGCCACATCATACACATCATTACTTGTATGTCTCCCATTTATTGTTATTGTACTCATGTCACATAAAAATACTAATATTGTTTTTACTGTAGCGACATAGTCTTTTTACATTATTTTTCTTTTCAAGTTCAATTAAATTAAATTATCTCTAAATCATTACCTACATGCCTTAAAGGCACATAATCTAGAGAATAATAGATGCATTAGGAAAAGCATATCAAAATGTTCACTACCGCTTCTTACTTTCTTGCACAAGGATCAATGAAACTCGCTCATGACGTCTTCTGGTTAGTCTGAGTGGACACAGTCACACATGTAGCCAGCCCAGTTCTGTCAGCAGTAATGGGTTGTTACGTGTTCTCAAACTTATGGCTCTGACAAGTTTAAAAACTGGATTGCACCTGACCCTAAGCCCAACACAAAAGCACATTGCAAATTTTGTGCTAAAAACATCGACTTTGCCAACATGGGAGAGGCAGCACATCTCCAAAGCAAGAAACACTCGAGTCTGGTTGCTAGTGCACTGAGATCAACGCCAGAATGAATTATGCATTTCTTCATTCATACTTTAACTAAAATGAACTTTTCTACTAAAAGTATATAAGTATGTAATAGTTTATAAATGTTTGTAAAAACAAGGTCTTGGGGAAAACAATACTGGTGGAATTTTTATTTGGAAAAAGAGCAAGCACCCTGACTAATTTATTAATTGATTAACTAATCGTTGGAGATTTATTGCTACAAGTTGATTCTAAAAGCTCACTAAGTAAAGACAACAAGTGTGACAACTAGCCTGTCTTTACTCCTACTACGTTGTTTTTGTTAATCATTAAACAGCTGACAAAAATCAGTTCAATCAATCTGCCAGCATCCTAAAATCTATACGTACTTTGCAAGTTTTGGATTGTGAATGATAATCCGTTAAAAAAGTTATGAAATCTATTATTTTTTTGTACTGTAAAGAAAGATGTGCCACTGAGAAATAATTAATTTTGTCCTGACACCCCCATATCAACTCAGGTATCTTACTTTATCAGTTGCTGTGGCCAACAGTCTGCATCCTTTATTGAACTCACTCCTTCCCCGAACATTGTTCCGACAGCTAGCAGAAGGTACCATGTAAAACTACTTTCAGAACAACTCAAGCTCCACGGTATACCTCCACTCCTCTCTCTGACAAGCGGTGACACAGTAACTGTCGATCTTTCCTCCCCCATTAAGGAGGAGGTTTCACATTTCTCTGCTTTAGGCTGCCAGCATTCTTTTCTGTCTTAGTATTTCTCTTTGAAACTTGCCATACTCAGAGAAATCAAATCATGACGTACCGAACAGCACTGCTCTCATATAGTGGCTTCTCTGACAATGCTGGAGACAGCTTTGGATGCTTGCTATGGTGTATTGTTACTTGTGGTAGCTGGCTGTTATCTAGCGGCGAAAAAAAAAAAAAAAAAGAGATCATTCTGCTGACTGCTCAGGTGTAAAAATACACTCAATCTTCTACTCTGTTGTTAGATCCATGGCCATCACTTATAAAGTTTTAAACAAATGGAAGTCGAGAGACGAACTAGCACCGACTGCATTTGTGAATGGACGTGGTATAGTGATGACAACTGGCCCTATGGCTCAGTGAAGATGCTGTTTTATGGCCATGTTTTCACTGTTCAAGAAAGAAGAACTTAAATTAGGAAAACAGAATCTAAAAAATCTGACAAAAACTTCATTAGGTAGTAGGTAGGTAGTAGCAAAGATCAACCTACTCAACTCAACTCAAAGCTATATATATATATATATATATATATATATATATATATATATATATATATATATATATATATATTCCCAATACATCTCTGCTGCAAAACATCTTCAAACATATTCTAATGAGGACCTCATATCAGCAAATTATATTATGCTTATGTTATCCCATCTAAGGAGGCGGACACAACATGAAAGAAACCTGCATCCTCCATCCAAGTACCAAACAAAATAAATAAAACCACATTTTTCACTGAACAATGTAAGATTGCATAAAAAGAGGCTTTGGAATAAATCCAAGGAAAACTTCAAGGCAACCCATTCCAAAAAAAAAAAACAAAAAAAAAAAACAAACAAACCAAACATTAATGATCTCTTACCTACAAAAAATAAACTAAAATAAAACTAACCAATTTAACCATTTGCAGGTTGTTGCAAAATGGTAACTGCTGGTGAATGAAAGCTTGTTTTGCTATTGCTCTGGTTGTCGTCATGTTGAGCGTTAATGTTGCAGGACTCTTTTGCTCAGCAGCCAAACACTGGTCCTTCTAGCATCCTAGCAACTGAAAAATTGCACAAAAAATTTAACAATAGCAAATCAAATATTACAATCTTCCTTGTAACAAGTTCAAACTACAAACCATGTCTAGTGCAGTGTTCTAGCTTGTGATAAAGAAAAGGAAGTACACAGCTGCTTTTAAGGTGTGGATGCCTATCACTGGCTTCTTCATAGCCTGTACTGACAGTAGCTGTTGAATGAATACGACTCCTCCACCAGTTGCTTTCTTGGCTCAGGGGTATTCCTGGGGTAGATTCTTAAGGCAAAGGAGCCTGAGCTCTTGTTATGGGATTCACTTTCTTTTCTTTTCTTTTTTTTTTTTCTTTTTTTCAATTTTCTTTTCCTATTTTAGGATGTATTACAGAACAGCTATGGTATAGCCAGGATATATCACAGAACTGATTATCAAGGGCAACTTGGCAGTGATTTTGTGCCTGGTGTTTTAGTACAGTTCGTATTAAAGATACCCAGTCTGGTTATTTTTTAAAAATATATTCTTTGTAGTATAATGTTGAGTTAAAAAAACCCTCAAGAAATTTTGATATAAAGGAAGATGGGGGTGTAACAGACATCAGGAAAGGAAGGTGAGAAAAGTTATATATGACTGGTGTGAAGAGGCACAAATAGAAAACATAATTTGACAGATGATATAGAGAACTTACAATTAAGGGTAATTAAAACGACAACAGTGATGTAAGCTTTTCAGGGTTGCTTTACAAGCCATATACTGGTAATGCAGTGTGTATTGTAGATTTGAAAACATTGAAGTAATTTGACTTTTTTTTTTTTTCAACTTTGTCAACACATTGACAAAGTTGAAAAAAAAGTTAACACTCAGATAACACACACAATAACCGTATGAGTATGAACTAGCAATTATGATGTCCACTCATATAAAGTAAGAATTAGACTGACCTGAAAACGTCTCCACACACAGCAGCTGTGTGTGTTGGAACAAGTGTCTTTTGCTCTACCATAATGTCTATTTTGACAATACCTTACTACCTCTCTTATAGTTAGCAGAAGACTCATAATTGGTAGAATGTGACATGGTTTAATTTGAAACCATTCCACAAACTTAACCACATGTTTCATTGTTAACCAGGTGATAAAGATGTGTTATTTGTGCTGCTGTGTTTCCATGGGTCTTATTAGAGGACTGAGACTAGCAGCTAATATGGTTGTTGAGGTCAGTGGACTTGTTGTAATTGGCTGTACTGTAGACATGCTGCTCCAGACTGTCGACATATATGGTTTTTTTGAGAAAATGCAGTGACAAACTCTCAATACAATATCTTATTGTGTTAACTCAGTACATACAATACCGTATGTATCTCACCTAACCTAACCATGAGCAGCAGCAGCAAAGGACTTTTTGTTTTGCTGTCTGTATTTGACTAGATTGTGAAATGCAGAAAGGGTGAAGCACGAACAGAATAAAAAGTAGCTGCTGTAAATGACCCAGTTTGCACAAAAGAAAATGCATTTGAACTTAATTTCCAATTATTTATTATGTGTGAAATGGTTTTGGGGACATGACCCACGTTGAGTGACACTTGTAGGTAGGAGGGTGGTGTGTGTGTGTAATTCAGTCATTCACAGAAATCATATTGCAGTGGACACTGATGATATGATGAAGAGGTCAACGTTATTAGGTATGCAGCAAAAACAAAGGTGTTGGGTATAGAATTAGATGTGTCACTTTAATTTATTCATTTATTCATTCATTTATTTCTTTAGACTCCTAAAATTACATATTGTGGACAATGGCAACGCTGGCAGTACCTCTGAATGTCAGACAATAACATCTAGTAATATATAATCATGAAATACTGAAAGAAATTAAGGCCTCTATTTATTTATTTATTTTTTTAAATCGTCCTATATTGAAACAGACAAATCTTAATTGATCCCATGTTATCTGGAAAATGAAAGTCATGTCATTAGTGTATTGGTTTGGAATAAGAATGCATTATTCCAACAGGTGTAAAATTGATTGAGATGCATAGAAATCCATGACATTGAACAGAACAGTGATGCTCAGGGCAATGTTAATTATAATCACCATGCACACCATTAACAGACTGATGGTGGTTCAGTAACTGCTAAATGGGAATCACTGTGGATAACGCCATTTAAGCTGAGATAAGCACCACAAGATACTGCTTATACTCAAAATCTTTACTTGGCACCCAAAATATTTCTTCTGGCTAAGGCTAAATGAGATGCTACAGTTGCACATGTTGTTTACCCATGTAAAATGACAAGGTATTGACACTGCACTGGCCATTTACTTGAAATGACTGAACCAAAGAATCTTTTTTTTTCAGTCACAAACAAAATACAACTTTAAATGTGATTTAATTTCAGTTGAATTTGGCAGTCTGTAGAGTCACAGCACAACACAGCACAGCACATCTATTGCAGAATCGTACGTGATTTTACCTTGGGTGCGAACTGTTCCACAAATAGTTTCAACGGTCAATATTCACATTTAATGTGTGAATATCAAGTGTGAAACGTATCAGGCTAACAAGCCTGCTAAATGACTTTTACCTCCACTTTGTTATTGAGCTATCATGCTCTGAAAACTTTGTGTTCTCAGATTTTGGTAACTAGTGTGACTGGGTCTCTAATTCAGTAGCTATTTTAGGTTTTTTATTATCCACAACTGCCTTTCTGCAGACACATTGTCCAATCAGTTAGCATCAATTAAGTTAATACAAAAACAAATTACAAAAACATAGTGATGTGTGACTACCTATATGCTTGTAATCTCACTGCATTTACAATATCAGTTTCTCACTTGAAATTAGATCCATGTACTCTGTCAGTAGAATATGCCAAAATTTTAGATGTTTAAAGCCTTTCAAACTCAATCACTACAAAAAAGGCTTACTTTTTCAATATACTTTTGCTGACATGGTTTTTGTTTTTCTTTTTTTATTCTCCTCCCACTTTTGAAAGCATTTTTCAGTTTAAGCGATATGCTCTGTACAAGAGGAAAAGCTGAACATAAGCTCTGAACTACTGTATACAAGACATGCACTTTATGCTCTTTTGGAGCGTTTTTTGTTCTTCTCCTCCCAATGCATTTACATCCATCAATCTACATTTTTCTTTCTTTTCAGCCAGATGTCTGAATTGTGAATGCAGTAGAAATTAATCACAGTGCCATATGCAGCAGCATATATTGACCACAACCGCATCTTTCTTTATTACTGACAGCAACATGTCCATCAGCATATTGCACGTGACTTCTCTGGTCCTTTGTATTTTAATACACACCTCTCTCCATCTCTGAAAAAAAAAAAACAATAGCCTCTTCTTTATTATATTGATATTGTGTAGGATGACTCTTTGGCTGGAGTTTGAAGAAGTGGATAGATTCTGGTTTCGCTGCAGTATAACAGCTGAAGAATCTAACTTTCTGCATCTGAAGTCCCTTATTTGCATAATGTGCTGAAGATCATTCCAGCCAAGATAAAACTTGTTGTTTAAGCCTAGTCATCATATCATGCACAAATGTTGCAGAATGTAGCCTGGGTGATGGCTGCAGTTTAACATCTGTTAAAATGAGTGAAAATCTGAGCATCCCTCTATTCACTAGGTGGACAGGATGTAAAGGTAAAGTCCTTGCACCTGAAATGGCTCCTGTTGGGTTTGAATTTGTCATCATCTGTTTTTATCCACTGTTTTACAGTTCTTCAGACACATCCATGTAACAAGAGAGAGAGTTTTAGTCCTTTAAGATACATTTTAAGCCTTTAATACTGACATTAGTGTAAACATTTTTAAAGAAACAGTTATTATAGCAAATAATTCTCAAGTAATTAACTGTTTAATCCTTAATCACAATTAGGGGATTAATAAATAGTTCAGATTTAATTAAAAAGAGCAGGGTAACAAGATCGGGGGACAATTCTGTTTTGATATTGCATAGCATTCATTGACAGCTCCTTGGTGTGTAGTAAATCTCTCAGTTTCAATTATATTTGCAGTGAGCTCAATACAGAATGAACGTACAAGAGAACTTTTGAATAATTCAATGTAGACCTTTGGGACAGAGAGCGAAGACAATCCCTGTGACTGTCATCAGCAATTTCCCATTTTTAGATATTTAAGTGCACCAAATAATAAGCAACAGATCCAGACCTGCTATAAGTATATGTGAATTATACTAATGAATGACTCAGTGGTCTACACAAGCTAATTAATCCCCTAAGAATTGCAGCTTACATCATTTAATCAGATGCAGGCAGCAAATCTCCACAGTCGTGTTGTATTTTAATGCCTTCAGAAATATGTAACTGAAAAATAAGTATGTTTTAAGTCAGTAGAAACTTGCTAATATTCCATTGAGGTACATAAATGCACAGGCTTTAATCTCAGCCAAATAACAGGTCAATGCACCATTACACTCTCAGAGGCTTAAAAACTGAAAAAAGTGTTACCAAGTAAGTTAGTTTCTTATTTGATAAAGAAAAGTCAGTCCTTAGTGATCTATTATTGTATAGGCTGTGTAAAATGTATTGTATTGTGTTTGATACATTTGCGAACAGTGGAGAGGAATCAACTGCAGTGCAGGGGTATGAAGCGGTAACTAACTTTAATCAGTGCTGTAATATAAGTTGTGATTTTGTAATTTGCTGATTGTATCAGAATACAAAGTAAACCTCTCACATCTGAAAAGCTAAAATCACTGAACCTTGGACAAATACATAAATTGTTAATTAACAATTTTCACCTAATTTTACCATAATTAAATAGTTTTCACTCCTCTTATAGCTCCATTAATCAGTGGAGTTGTTGAAGGTTTGGGTGACTCAACTGACATTTAACGTGTGAGTCTAAGGCTCTGTTTAATAATCAACACATTGCTTAATACAAGTGAAAATGCTACAGTCAACTGGAGTTACTCATGAAAATTAACAACACATTCAGTATTTTGTTTTTTGAGCCAACATCATTTGCTGCTTTTCTTTCTGCAAAAATTGTACAAAAGTTTTCAGGTATGTGCTCCACGGTTTAAAATGTGTTTTGGAAGAGAAAAAGAAAAAGAAAAACACTGTTTTATGCAGATCCTGCAGTATTTTTAAGACTTTATTTTTAAAACTAACACAAAACACCACAACTGTTCATCTGCTTAGAATATTGTACAGTGCATTCATTTTGTATACCATCCAATTGTGTTTGTGGCCAACAACCTACAATTACTGGCCTGTCACAAGCTGCCACTACACACAATGAGTATTTTTTTTTTTCTCCATGATTTGGTTTCACACCAAACAAATCAATGCTTTGTTTTGGGGCACGAAATGTGACTGGAGCCATATTGTTTCAAACAGAGCGACAGTTTGTTTCCTTGTCAGTATGACTCTTGTCAGGAGTCACAGGAAGTCACATTTAGACCCAGTGGCATAAATGAAATCTTTTCCTATCTTGTTCTTTTTCATAGATGCAAGTTTTTGACCTTCTGTCAGTTTGATCACATAAAAAATAGTCAAAATATTTAAAAGGAAAAAAAAAGATGACAAAACCTGTTTGAAGGCATTGTCTCGGGACTTAAAACCCACTCACTATTTAATCCACATTCGCAGTGGCAGTTCCCAACAATGTCTTAACAGGCGCAGTGGGATATTAAAAGTATCTGTTGGTTGTTTCTGATTAGCTGCCACTGAACCCTGACTGTAATCCCATAAGCTCAGCCTCACAGCATACAGGCTCTGAACAAGCCTACTGATTGGAAAAATTGTGGAGGAGTTGTTCTAACTAGTTCTTTTAATCCATCATGAAAGGCTTATCACACATAACCTTGGATGTAAAAATCCAAGGTCCAAAAAATGGCCAAGTTGTTCAGATGACCGTCCCAAAACCAGAAGTTGACAATGTCATTCTCTGCAACAGACAATATGCTCATCAACAACCACTGGGCATGGAATCAAATGCAGTTCATACAGTGTCTTCTTCCCCTGCGCATAGAAGAATGCAGCATTAAACTGACAAAATCTAAGTGCTGTGCGATAAATGAATGAACTCCAGGTAGTGTTAGAAAGTGGCCTAACAGAAGCTCTTGAATTATATTTAAATCTCATCATTTTGCTTATATTGAGCTTTTGTGTATTTGGAGTGCCACTAATGTATCTGTCCATGGAATTCAGGTCACCCCCGGTGGCTGGGCACTATTATCTCTTTAGTGTTTTTTTTTTTTTTTCTTTTTTTAGGAAATTACACTTTATAGGCTTTTAATGGAGCCACATCCTCTAAATTAGATACATAAGTAAGCAATAAATAAACAATTAAATGGTGTATTGCTGGAATACAAACTGGGAAAAAAACTGAGCTACAGATACACCTACAGCTTATACTTATTTATTTACTTATACTTATTTATTTTATAATTTACTGTGTAAATATAATCACCATAACATTTTTTTTTCCTGCTGTGAACTTACAATGAATTAGTTTGACCCTCAGGTAGATTTCCCTGTTTGGAATGAAGAATGTCAGTCATCAATCATTGTGAGTGAGTCTGGGTTGATTGGCAGATTTATCCTCATTCAAGCTGCCGCTACCTGTTAGTGAGCAAGATTATATGTGGGCTCTAATGCGTTTACAGGTGATTATTCTATTTTCTCTGCTGTTAAGATACTCATTTTTTATCAACTGCCTATACTGTTTAACTGTCAAGGTTATCAAGGATCCTATATGTGATATAAAAGCAGTTTTAAAATTAAATATTAAGACTAATTAAATATTTTATCTTAATGCTCATATTCTCTATAATGTTTATCGTAAAATACAACCATTTCTGCTCAAGTTATATTACAAAGGTAACCAGTGAATAGTTTCTAAACCTACCTGTGAGAGATAATATCAGTGGGGATTTCAAACTAATAGAAACTACAGCTCTTCTTTGCCTGGATTCCTCTAACTTTCTATTCCCTCACCTCCACAGGCAACAGGGAAGGTAGAGAGGGAGAGCAGTCAGTTTAAACCAGGAGAAGATGCTGCACGGTTTACTCCAAAATTAACAACCATTTTGAGAAGTTATTTAGAGCAAGTCATTTTTTGCTTGATCGGTGAATTTGCAAATATAACCTTGTGAGGATCTTTGGCATTCGGCTTCACTATTATTATCATCTCTAGGTACTAAAATTTCTACCAATACAAATTATGTGGACAGCAAATTTAAGATTCATTTTGAGTTTCAATGTATCTAGGCCAAAGAGTACAATTGGACTGATAAATGAAGATTAAATTGACACTATCAGTCACTTGAATATGTGTGTGTGTGTGTGTGTGTGTGTGTGAGTGTTTGTGTGTGTATGATTTCAAGGTTTGCATGGTTATAATCAATCAGTGACATGCATTTTCTTGCCTTCTGATGAGTCCTCATTTTCTTCACTACAGATTTACAACTACAGACAACAAGAGATCAGCAAGGACATAAACTCAATGCCTTTTAATAATCAGGTGATGAATGATTTAAATAGTCACAGGTGGGTAATTTGTTGTAGAATATCTCTGCTCTAAGTTTCCCTGTGTGCTCTAATCCACACTTGATACTTTTTTAAAAATCCTTTTCTTTCACAGCTCTTGCTGTAAAGTTTTTTTGAAGCACATATAAATGCATGCTTAGTAAAGCACTACATAGCCATGTCACGGTTTTCATTATTTCTGAGCTTTGTCAGAATTATACAATGAAAGATATTGATCTGTGTTGGTAAACTGAATTATTGTGATCATTGCAAAAGTAATTTTGAAGTGGTTCAGCTGAGGAAAAAGAAAAATGCAGACATGGCAGTAACAAGAAACACGCATGGAATAAAAAAAAGGGTCAGTTTTGGTTTCATCAAAATCAAACATCACCTTTGTAGATAAAAGTGCAAGAACATATATTGTCATTCACTGATTAATTTAATAATACATATTTTACAGTTGTGATATATTGTAGTTAAATTGTAATTACAGCCACATTAAATCAACACTGGGAGTCAGTGACAAAGGTGTTTATAGACTTGGTTGTCAAATCCCTGTGAGTTAGGAGTGTAATAAATATCATGGCAGGCTCACTGTTGCTTGGTGCCATAAACAAAGGTCGTGGTTTAGGGATTTCAAGAGTATCTAAAAATAATATATCTTATCAAGGTTTATACATAATTAAATGATTGGTCATTTTACATAAGGAGTAGGAGTTATCTTTCCCGTTGCCCTTGCCAATCATCTTGTGTAACTAGGGAAGGTTTGGGTTCACTCGATCTTACGCATCTGACAAGTCAGCGTTGTGATATGAACACTGACAGTGATATGAAAACCTGCTTCCCTACAAATATTCATAGTGTCTCTGTGGAAACTGATTGATCAGATGTTGACCAAGAGTTGACATTAAAGAAAACATAAAGGCTGCTTCAGGAAGGCAGAAAAAGGAGAATATGTGTTTATATGTAAATATGTATTCAAATGCAACTGTTCAGAAGATTAAACATGTTTCCGCATTCCCATTCAGATTTGTTTCCATGATTGCATAAAAGACTCCAAGCAACAATACAACAGGAAAACGGTGTCAAAAGGTGATACAGGTTATTCACCGGATACATTTAATTTCAGCCAATTATTGCTAATTTGTTTATTTATTTTTGCTTTAACAAAAAGAAGCTGATTATTGACATAGCAACGATGCATAATAACAGTCTTGTCAGAGCATCCATCTAATTTAGCATGTATCTTGTATCGGTCTGTCGAAGTATTGAATTCAGATGGGAAATTGGCTCAAGAATGAGGTAGTGATTGCTGACCACCCCACATGTTTCCTGTCATAGAAAACTTCAATAATCTAAACAGCATCTGTCAAAAAATAATGCAGTCAGCAGGAGCTGTCCATTTCCATTTGTGAGCAACATAATGCTACTATCTGAGAGCTGGCAGGAGGCAGATAGTATGGGTTCTGGTTATTTTGAATTTATGAATCTCTAAGTGATACTGGGGGTCATGTCAGCCATATTAATTGTGAAGTATTTTCATGTGACAAGTGCAGTCAGGTTATGGTCTTCAACAAATCTGTAGTGTTAAAAAATGGTTATAAACTCAGTGTTTAAACAAATACAGTCTCTGACATTACTGCAGTCAACTAACTGCACAAAAATAATAATGATTATTCCTTTGTGAATATAGCTCCTTGCTTGTATACAGTAAGAGTTTAATTCGGGAAAAACATGTTTTCACAAAAAACAAAACAAACAAACAAAAACTTAACTTAGTGAACAAGTTTGTAGATACAGCCAACCTTGAACTGTTTGCTTTAAACATTTGTAACCAGAGCAAAATGCAGTAACTTTCTGGCTTAACAGTCATGAACGCTAACACTATTGTAGTGATTGCTGAAATATTGATCTATACACTTAGACCATGGCAGGAATCAAGCGGTATTTCATTCTGCAGTAGAGTTGTCAACAAGACTTTAGTCATAAGAGTAAAGCTGATGTACCAAGCTGTTAAAAGTTCTAACACTATTCTGCTGCAGTTCTTGGTCTTTTTTTATTCCTTCCATTTTTTGTTTTTTCTTACTAAATGCTTTACATCCCACTGAGTTTGTATAATATTCCTGGTGATTGTGTTCACTTCATTGGCTCAGATGCTCCTAAAATGTGTAGGAAAAAATATTTTGCCTAGAAGAGCGGCCCAAAAATATCACATCACAACACATCTTGTACTGTTATACATTACAACACACTGTGTTGTAGCCTGTTACAGTTTGATTCTATTTTAACTGGTGTCAGTGGTGAGATAAAGTTTTAAATAAATCATCTGTGTATGTGTGTACATTGTACACACATTACACACATACTATGTTATTTCTAATGATTAGAACTATACTGTTTTTTATTTCCACTTTCATTTTCTGGGTGTTGTATGTATTGAGGTGTTTTTTTTTTTTTTCTCATATTATAAAATATTTATATCATGGTATCCATTTTATTGTCTTGATTTCTAAGTTCATTCAATACAGTGGGGAAAGTTTCAAATGGTGTAGGGCAATTATCCATTATATATTAATTAAACTTGCCAGCCCTTTTGTAATCTAAATTTAATTGACTCGTTAGAAAATAAATTGCCTAAATTAATGGTCTGGAGAGTGCACGTACAAAAATAAAAGAATATTTTTCTGCTGCTTATGACTTTGAGGGTAGAGAGAAGCTTTTGTTCTCACATGGGAAAAATTACGAGTACAAAGAATGATAAATGTGTTGTTAATAACATGATAAACACAGTTTCATGGCTGAGGTGTATCAGCTTTTTGAAAAAGTCTTTTTAAAAATCCTTTAATGATTTTCTCCTGCAGCACTTTAGTTATAAACACATAAACAAACAAACAAAAATATAAACATGTTCATAAAAGATCAATGTAAATTATATTTACAGGTTGCTATTTTGGCCATTATTAATAACTCAATTTTTCTCTCAATTTAGATTTAATTTTCTTCATTAAAACACAGTGTGTATGTCTCACTGCCACTGCAGAGAGGCCAGTAGTAGACATGTATGATTTAGATGGAACTCATTGATTTTGACTCCCAGTTAATGATGAGAGCCAGCAGAATAACTGGCAATGTGCTCTCGGCATCCCAGCATCCTCCACTTATGTATCCCTTGGTTGAAAGATCCTCAATATTTAAATAAACATAAATGAGGCGCCACTAACAGGAAATCGACGGCACACATCTTAAAATACCATGATATATTAAACTACTTGCCACAATGAATGAGCACACTGAAGAAAGCCATTATATGCCCACCATTAACAGTGCATCATTTTAGAAATAAGCTGATCAGCACTTCAAGAGATGTAACTGCCATTCCAAGAGGAGATAGATGGCCGTCTGTGTTCATTATCATTTGGATGCGTGTCGTGTTGCTCTGATCCATAACACATTAAAGTACAATGAAGCTCAAGTATGAGTAGAAGGGTTGGTTTTAATAACTTAATAACTATAACAGCACATTCACTGATAGAACAAATTTAATGCTGAACACAATGACTGCCATGGACAGCCACAGTGAATTTAATTGAATTTAAGATTGTACAACAGCTTAGATCTCCATATGAAACGTCATGGCATGTACAATATTACAGCTGTGGAAATATATGCTTCATAATATTCTTTTACTTTGTTATGTGAAAGGCACTGTGTATGCTTGTCTGAGAACAGATTATTTTAACTCAACAGCCACTGACTCAGTTTGTGACCAGTAGACCTTCTCTTAGCTCTAAGATATTTTTTAAGCTCATATAAATAGCACCTTTTAATATGTACTTTTATAAATTTCACTTTTCCACAAGAGACATTGGATGAAAAAGCAGAGGATAATTTAGAAAAGATGACAACCGTTCTATGCATTTGTCAAATTATCAAGTAACCATATACTTACTTGGCAAAGTATTCCTGAATGTCTAAAATTTAACTGACTAACATATGGGTATAAATAGAGGGCTGTGAAGATGTTATGCTGCATAAGTAAACTCAGGTACTTTGATAGAAAAGTGTTTTGAAACAGGGAATCATACAGTAATTACAGCATGGACTTCAATCTAGAATGACATATTTTGCATAAGAGCTGCCAGTGCCCTCCCCAGATGCCTGCAGTAAATGACCTGACGTCTCCCAGCTGATTACAATGAGCCTGGCTGACACTCACACTATGATTTATGCAATCTTACTCATCACTTTCAAAGGATTGCCTTTATATCCATTATGTCTCTTATTGCACAGACTATGATGCACTCAACAAACAATCTTTAATGCAACAAACAGATAATGTCAGCTGTTTTTGAAAACCCCAATACTTAAAAATACCCAAATAATCAGTATCAGTAATCATCAGTATCTCAGGAATAGGAAGCATTTGTTCCATTTTGCACAAGATTGGATCTTGGCGTACCATCAACACTTCAAAAAAGACTGATCATGAATGAATATGTGGTATCTAAGGAAAAGTCTGTAAAACTTTATTTCAGCCATGTTAACATGAATCAGAATCAGAATCAGAAATACTTTATGGATCCCAAAAGGAATTTTGATATAAAAGTAAGTGCGATTTTGAGATACTTGTGTTTTAGACAAGTTCTTTCCTTTTTAATGCTGCGTTTCTGCTTTTGCATTAATCAGGCAACAATAGTTACTGAACACTTCACAAATTTAGACTTTACAAAAACAATATGATCACTGTGAAACACATCAAAACAGATTAAACGCTCTGTGGACAAATACATTAAGGACAGACCTTGCAGAGATGAATCATGATTTCAGCCATTTGCACAAGTAGCACAATGGTACAATACATAATAAGATAAGAGCAACACAACAGACAACATGAGAGCTCACTGACAGAATAGAAGTCTTTCTATGGGTAGAGAGGGCTATTGTCCATCTTTTCTGAAACTCCCCCCACTGTATCTCCAGCTCCTCCTCTGCAGTTCCATTGCTACTAAATCAGATTGAGAATCATAGATCACCAGAGACTTCACAATAATTTATATGCAAATCGGATGCCATCTATTAGCCTTTCTCAGAATCAGTTTAGATTATTGGAGAAAACAGAGCAATGTCTGCACCTGATCTTCTTTTCCAGGCCTCCCCAAAGTGGATGTGTATTGTCATAAAACCCTATTTTAGACACCACCTGGAGATGCTTTAAGAGATTTACTCACACTTGTTATGCAACTGGGAAGCATACACCTACTCCCCAGGACACATTCTGACTCATAACTCATGGATGCTTGGATGCTTGGACATGTTAGGAATTAAATTTGAGATTAACACAGTGAGTCAAATATATCTTATATTACAGGAGGGCATGCAGGGGCAAATAAATGGACACAGAGTATTCCATCTTGAGGCCAATAAACCAGTTAAGTCAAAAAATTAGTTTTAAGAGCACAACATGTATAACTTACTGCCTGAGTGGTGGTGCTATACTGTAAACTAAGCCCACTGGAAATAAAGAATAGCCTCCACCCTGAAATACCCAAGGGACATGGTGTGTGACCATTGTTTCTGCGTACCATTCTGTGTACAGATATATTTGGCTCATGTTTTGTGCACAGCAACAAATGATGGCTAGTTTGGATAAAGGTGTGAGTGAGTAATGGGTTAGGGTGCCACATCTCTGCTAATTAAATGAGCGCGAGCAAGCCGATGAGAGAAACACTTTAATTTTTCAAAGGTGACACGTAACCTGGAACATTATGCGCCAGCTATCAAGATACATAACAGGTAGAGAGGCATCAGCTGACAGCTTTTCTAATGAAGGGCTGGGACACTGCAATGTTGTCTCTATCTGCTGTCAGATCACCTGGACAAACATGTCAAAGCATTCACACTGTTGCTGTTGTCCACACTACTGATCCTTACATTTATCATAGCATGTCAGTACACAGTGCCCTACTTCTCCCAATTATTTGTTCAATTACCAAGACACAGTAGATATTCTACAACAACCAGTGCCAGGGTATTTTTAAGATCTGGCATGGGTGTTTGGGTTATATATGCACACATTTCTGACATATGATACACAATATAATTAGAATAATACTAAAACATTACTGTGATCACTCTGTGAGAGCAGCATGTTCTTGTAGCTGCTGGAGGTGGAGCTAGTTTGAACTACATGGGAGAAAAAACAAAACAAAACAAAAATGATGACATGATGGTTTTAGACTTTTACTCCAATATTTGATTTTTTTTTGACATGTTGGCTTATTTCACTTTTTATTGAAATGCTACCCAAAGAATTTGCTAGAGTAAATATACTTAGTCACTTTCAACCACAAGCCATTTGGTGTCAGGTAGTGTATTGTACGGTACTGTTCAACTTGTTTGTATTTTCAGTGTGTTGGTATTCAGTAAGAATAGCCCGTCTTATAAGCCACCAGCGTTGAAATGAAATGGATTGGTGAAGACAAATGTTCACAATATAGCATACAATGCATATTATGTCATGCCTGTTTTGAGATCCAGTGTTTAATGTCACCTATATTGGTCACATAAATGATACACAGGCTAGGCTATAGCTTTCACTCATATTTATTGATTGACTTGGCCCAGTTCTCACTGGATAAATCATCCTCCGAAGCATCCAAGCTTGTGTTATATCACTTATCTGAGAATAAGACATATATGATGTGTATTTGATTTTTCATTAGACCTTATATGAGAAACTTGCCCGTTTGGTTCACAACGCACATCATGGCCTTATGTGTTCATAGCATTACACACAATAAATACACAAAAGGCAGCATTAATATAAGCATGCACATTTAATTTAGATTATTTTACCAGCATGTGCCTCCTCATAAAGACTTTGTTTTTCTGTCTGCCCAGTGTTAACACCTCAGTACTGACAGTTAAGTAACTGAAAAAAGAGACTTTGCTACTGGTTTGACTCTTTCAGGGTTTAACACTGAAAAAGGACAGGGTGGTTTTGTCTGCTAACAGACTAAATGTTCCTGTCTTCATGAGAAATATGTGACGCTTAATATGTAAAACACAGTACCTCTTCTCGTAACCATTATAGTGTGCATGAGAATTAATTTATTTGACACAAAACTGATCTGCTGAGGCCAATTTTCAAAGTAATGTGACATTCAAACAGATCAAATTTGAATTGGCATCTTAAGAATTGTAATAAGAGGCCCCTGCAGGTTCAGGTGCCTCTGTGGTTTGTTTTACAGGTAGACTATTGAGCAGAATTAATGTAGCATCCTTAACAGAATTGCAGTCTCTTTGTTTGCCTTCTAATACCTCGAAAAAGGAAAAGGAAAAAGGGAGAATTAATCCTCTATATAAAGTGTTATGAGTCTTATTATAGTATGTGAGGTAGACAGTTTTCAGTAATCATACTTGTCCATAGGATGTGCAAACTCTTTTCTCAAGCAGCTTATCCAGTCTGCTTGTGTAGAGGAAAAAAAAAAAAAAAAAAGCTATGTTATTTTTCAACTTGAATTATCTGTGCTACTTGTGCATGGTGCAGTGGCAATGATTCATTTTAAAAATTCAATTTTGCAGCTTAAACACTATCTGAGTGTAATGGGGACAGGGATATTAAGCATTGCCAAATTAAAACTATCCATAACACTGATTAAAAGCACTGCTCTGAACACACACACACACACACACACAGACACACAGATGCGTAGTCAGACACAAAAGAACAGCAAACGTGTCTATTGTGTGGTGCTGACATCTTTATTTTAATTCAGAAAGATTCACAAAGCAAGAACCATTAGCGAGTAGACCGTCAAGGGAGATACTTAACGTCACATTCAAGGCCGGGTTTCGTATTCTTAGTGGTCAGTTATTCAGAAAACTGAAGTTGTTTATCGTGCTTTGTTTCACTCTGGATGTTTCTTTGCAGTATTATACGGCTTGTTGAGAACAGCAGTTTCTTTGAACCGCAGCCATTTGAGTGATGTCTTAAAAATTAGGAGTGAGCTCACATGTTACACCTAATTGAATTGACCTTTGCTTCTGCACATGAATATTTTCCCCATCACAGATCCTTCATTTCCTGTTACCTTACAGAACTCTTGCTTTTATCTCAAAATGCACGTGGCATGTTCTTGCACACAGTTAATAAATTGATTTCCAGTTTAACATCAACCCTGTCATATTTACATGTAATCAAACTGTGTGGGGATGTAGTTAAATGCATTTTGGTGCATATGATCTTTGGGAATTCTACACTTTATCACTGTGCTTTACTCTTTATTTACTCTTACTTCCCCTAATTGGACTGTTTGACCAAATATGCCAAACGATTCACAAACTGTACAGTTGCTAGAAAAAAAAAAAAAAAAAGAAAGAAAATAAATCACTTGTGAGTATGGCTCATTGAACAGATCCTTGGCAATCAGAAAAAAAACAGTCTGTGTCCTCTCCTGTTTGCTGACTTTGATGAATTTCTGCTACATCAAGCAGCTCAAATTCAGACTGATGTGTTATTGATATATTTTATGACTTGGTATATCTAAAGATGATTTATTTAATAGATGTAGAAGGTAATGTGGAATGTCAAGTGCTGGTGTCAACAGTGTAGACATTGAAATTAATGTTATGAGATAATCATGAGATTGTTGAATTGAGTGAACTGCAAATTCATTTATTTGAGGTTTATGTCTTTTTTTTTACTCAGATTTACTCAGATGCGCCAACCTAATAATAGAGATACTTGGTAGTCTGGATATCCAGAACTGCACATATAGAATACACAAGTACACCATTCGAATTGTAGGAATGTATGACCCAGCTGCTTAATGTGTATCTATATGTTAAACTGTAACAATACCTGCAGTCATACAATTCATATGATGAACTTTATACACCTCTATTTTGTTTTTGCATTTGAGAAATACCATCCTGTATCCATTCTTTCAGAAATCAATAATCATATGTATTTGAGAGCCTCAGTATGTGCTGATCGTGTTTCAGCACTTTACAGAGCACCTTCCCACTGAATAAGGCAGCCACAATTAGTATGTGAAAGTTGAGTATCAATTTGTTGCAGTAGTGAGCAGCCGATGCTAATCGACCAATCATACGCAGACACTGAGCTAGGGCTTCTTGTTTAAGAACATTTGTAAATTGAACATTTATTTAAACATAAGTGAAGTATTGGATTGTACTGGATACAATCAGAATTATTGAAGGGCTTGTAATATATATATATATATATATATATATATATATATATATATATATATAAATTTCATTTTCCCATTGTCCTTTCTTTGTGCTCTTCATCATGATGATAGAAGGAGGAAAATGTGAAAAACAGCTGAAATATATGTAACACCTGGAGAAAAACGTCACCCTCTTTTTTTCTACGCAGATCCATTATACGTCTCCAATGAGGTTATCTATGGCCTTCCTGGCCTATGGAACGGTGTTTTATGAGTTGGTCTCCAATATGTCTGTGTCTTATGCACATAAACTAGGATGCACATGCACGCACATGGCCATGTAGCCATGTGCCATGCAATACACTTTGCTGACTGTATTGTAAAGCATTACACCCAGTCACATCACGGTGATGTGTTCAGAGATGTAGCGATGCAGTGGAGGACAAAGAAGAAGAATGCTATGGATATATACAATACAAACATGCATATTCATTTTTTTTTCTTCCTCTCTTCTTTCTCTCATCTTCAAAGTAACTACAGCTGATCTTTTTTCATAATGACAATGCATGAAAAATGATGTGAGAGCAGTCGCTCATATGGGGTTTTAATATTTTAATATTTTCAATTGTATGAGATTCAACTTTGTCATCCCGACTTTTCTTTTTTTTTGTCCTATTATGTGGAATCTTCCTCAGTGCCTCGTCTGCTTTCCAAGATTAAACGTCCCTGAAAATGCTGAATCTTTGCAGTTCTTTATTATATTTATGACCAAATGCAAAAATATTGGCTGTCTGCACAATATATTGGCCATGGCAGCATCATTTCAGATATACAGTATCGACATTGGCCTTTGAAAGCTTATTTCAGCTGAACATTAATTCATGTGCATGGTGGTAAAAGGTCACTGAACAGATGAAGTCCCTTGGAAAACATGCGGTTTTATCAGCTTAAAACACTATTGATTTAGCAACATCTGCAGCGTGACTACAACTGATATCACATAAAGTTGACTTGGGTGTGAATCGCCTTTATCAACTATAAGTATATTTGCCTCTTTCTGTCTTCCTACATAACCTTCATTCAAACAAAAACAGTGGAAGATCTGACTATGTAGTATCCATCACACTGTTTTAAGGTTAATGCTTCCGAGGATGGAGGTCAAGCACAGTGTGTTTGATCATGCATCCTGTGCTATTTTGTTCATCTGACCTCTGCTAGTTAACTCACGACCTGAACAGAAAGCTTTTTTTTTTTTAAGTTAACACTGAGCTCGATGTACCTGACTGTCTGAGCAGGGGTCTGTAATGTTAATTAAATAGGACTGTGAGTCATGATGACCATGATTTAACTGTTCTGAAATATTCCTTCTGTAGTCACTGACACTAACTCTTGTGCTATGGCCGTGTGTTACCTACCAGGGTCAGTTTATGTAAAAAAGCTTGTGCAAATGTAATATTATATGTAATGACTTTGCTCTGTTAAGAAAATCTCCTCATATTCTGTGACTATATCAGTATAAAGTATATGAATAAATAATGGAACCCTGTAGCTATCAAAAGACCACCAGACTGTATGCTGAATGACATTCATTTCATATGCAAGTCAATAATTGCACATTGATTTAATATTTGAAAAGGGTAATTTAAGGTAAAGGATTTTTTTGGCACTCACTCTGACAGCTTCTCTTTCTCTTCTGTTGTCTATTTATTTATTTATTTCATGTCCTGGGGTTTGCGTAATTAATGCAAATCATCCTGCTTAATAAATAACACAGCCAAACAATATGACAACAATATGTCAGGTCCATATATATGTGGACACTGACACAAGTTTTGTTTTTTTTTCCTGTTTACTAAAAACATACTCCAATCATAGTTATATAATGGACATGGACATAATGTGCAGACTCTCAGCTTTTATTTCAGGGTATCCACATTCAAACTGCATGAAAGGTTTAGGACTTTTAGCTCCTTAACATGTGCTACAATATTAGGAGTGGCAAAATATACCGTACAGTTTGGTTCATTCTGAGAAAGAAAGAAAGCACTGGTGAACTCAACAACGCAAAAATACCTGAACATCCACGGAAGACGAGTGTGGTGGATGATCGCAGAATCATAGGTAGGTGTATCGATATCCAATATCCTTCCATGAAGGGAAGACTGCATAAAAGTAAATACAGAGGGTTACAAGGTGCAAGACTCTCAAAAGCCTCAAGAATGGAAAGGCGAGGTTGAACTTTGCTAAAATAAACATCTAAAAAAGCCAGCACAGTTCTGCAAGAACATTCTTTTTGACAGATGAAACCAAGATCAACCTCTACCAGCAAGATGATGGCAAGAAAAAAGTATGGAGAAGGCATGGAACAGATTATGATCCAAAGCATACCACATCATCTGTAAAACACGACATGCATGACTGCCTGTGCCACTGGGACACTAGTGTTTACTGATGATGCAACACAGGACAGAAGCAGTCGAATGAATTCTGGGGTGTTCAGAGACATACTGCCTGCTCAAATCCAGCTAAATTCAGTAAAACTAATTGGGCAGCGTTTCACATATACAAATGGACAATGACCCAAAACATTTATTATTATTATAACATTTATTAAAGCAAAGAAGTGGAATATTCTTGAATGGCCAAGTCAGTGACCTGATCTTAACCCAATTGAGCATGCATTTAACCTGTTAAAGACTAAACCTCAGACAGAAAGAGCCACAAACAAACATCAACTGAAAGCCGCAGCAGTAAAGGCCTGGCAGAGCATTAAAAAGAAGGAAACCCAGCATCTGGTGATGTCCATGAGTTCAAGACTTCAGGCTGTCATTGCCAGAAAAGAGTTTTCAACCAAGTATTAGAAATGAACATTTTATTTTCAGTTATTTAATTTGTCTAATTACTTTTGAGCCCTGAAATGAAGGGACTATTTGTTAAAAAATGCTTTAGTTCCTCACAATTTTATTCAATATTTTTGTTCAACCCACTGAATTAAAGCTGAAAGTCTGTAATTAAACTGCATCTGTTGTTTCTTTTAAAAATCATTGTGGTAATGTAAAGAACCAAAATTAGAAAAAAAAAAAAAGTTGTCAAATATTTATGGACCTAACTGCATATTAACATGACTGTAATCATATTTTATTTATGTGCAGCACCAATGCATGTGAAAGTCAGAGATGCTGTGCTTTCCCTGAATTCAATTACCACAATGTCTTGCTAAGACCAAGCTGATATTAAGCGCAGTAATAACAAAAATAGTTTATGTGTTAAAAAGTAAACTTTGGAGTTTACATTCACAGACTTACATTTACACAGACATACATCGCATTGTCATGTTTATGTTTGTGCTGTGAAGCCAGAGCAAGGGCACAGTTATCTTTGCATAGCATAAATACTGGAATCAGGGGGATACATTTAGCCTGGCTGTCAGAAGGTACATAAAAAAAGAAGAAAAAAGCTGCCCTACCATCACCTCCAAGGCTCACTAATTACCCTGTTACATTGCATTACTCACTGGTTGCTTGGCAACATCACAGTGAGGAATAGACTCTATGAGGTTAGCTATAACTTAAACTTTATTGTCTGTTGTGGAGCTGTTAGGGTGGTAAGGTTTTGAGTGGATTTCGACAGCCTCTCTTCATTGCTAGCATGAACAAAATATATAGTTAAAATGCAGCCAACAGTAGCACTAGTGTAGATGTCATTTTTTAAGATGTTGGGGGGGGGTCTGTGGTTTACTAGCTGAGTTTGATTTGCTGCTCTACAGTTGCTGGGCTTTTATGTACTGCATTAGGAAATTCAATTTCAGTGCTTTAACATGGTGCAACTGAATGCTCTTTTGACAGCGTAACGCAGAGAACAGTGGTACTATAAACAAAGCGTTGGATCAGGATCCACTTTATCAGTTCATCCGACTGATTCACTCAAAACACATAGAAAAACAAAAAGGTGTAATCAAAGTAAAACTGAGACAAATATTTGATTAGTTGTCAGATTAATTGGAAATTACAATCAATGAAAATGATCTAAGAGTTGGAGTTAATGTAGAACACACACAGGCAGGTGTAGCAAACCAAGGCTACTGCTGCTTTAATCTTCTTGGAAGGCAAGAAAAAAAAATCAAAATCACATTGAATTGATATTGGACCTGTGTGTGGGCTCTATCAAGTTCACCCATGTTACTGGGGTTGTAATAAACTCCAGCCTTAGCACAGTTGCTACAGGACTTGAAATTAAGAGACAACATACAGGGAAAAGCACAGCATGGTCTGCTAAACAGTCATGCATTTGTCCCCACTGTCGGGGAGTATTGGGGAGCTGCTGGCGTGGATAGTGTGAGTGGGAGAGATGAGTACTGGTGGCGGGAGGTCACTTTTTTCTGCTGCCCACCTTGGCACGCAACTAGCTTGTCTTCAGATCAGAGCTTTGCCATGAACTGGAGGTTGGCAATGAATCCAAGTGGCCAGGGGAGATAAGGCAGCCTCTGGGACATTACAGATGCAGGCATTAGCTGAGTGGAGACTTGATGGAGAGCAGGGCAAGCTGAGGCCTTTGATAATGCTGCCGATGTTTACTGCCACTACTCAAGAATGGGGCATCTGCTCAGCGGTTGAGAGACTTCAGAATGTTACAGACTTGTACAGACAAGAACAGTCAATGTGGTCAGTGGACAGTCACAGAATGATCAGATTTTACTTTATTCTTTGGTTTGTACCCTCTCTTTAGCCAGTTGGGCAAAGTGAGTAAAAATCTTTCAAATGAAAGCCTGTAGTTTCCTCACAAAATCTCATAATGTTTGAATCTTTTAGCACAGATCACTGTGTACTAAAATATTTATGTTTAATCAAATGGGGTCTTTGACAATCCTTCTGTCCCACCGCCACTCAGTGCTTATATGTATCATTTTGTAAAAGCTCATTGTTGCTCTGCGTTCTCTGCTTTCTTGTTTCCATTTTCCCTGTTTTTTTCACCTTCCTGACATGCAGGACATTCCCAATGGATTGCTACCATGCCATGATTTCAGCTCTCTGCTTATCTGACACGAACAGTGTCTGTCCCGTCCTGATTCTTACATTTACTGTACTATCCCTCTCCCTCTTCGCCGGCTTCAAGTAGCTCTGCCATTGACTGTTTGTGCCAAGTCGGCAATGCAAAAAGACAACCCTGACCGCAGGGGGAGGAGAACAGTTGACAAAGTGACTGTCACTCTCCAGTGGTGTTTCTCAGGCAAGTAATTTCATAGCCTGAATAAACATTAAATCTCTAAAACATAGCACAATAACCTGTAGTGTTATTTTATGTACAACATGTCTTTGTTAATTAAAAATCCACTAATATGCAAATGGGGCACTCATCTAACTGGACCTATTTTACCATTCACAGTATAATGATACAAACTCCACATCAATATTAAACATTATTGTCACTGCTTAAGGTGTGTGATTAATACATTACAAATTGTTTATGTAAAAAGAAATTAGATATCCCTAAATATCATTTGACACTACTGGATATGCTTCTTTATGCATTGTCACAAATATCTACAATATTATAATGTGTATTATTCCAGCTGATATAAAAACATCAATTTATGCTCCATTACCAATGCACCCCTTCGCTTGGCTTAGAAACACTGTTGTATAATTCAATAACAGCCATCTTAGTCATCATTTTGAATAATAAAATAACCAATCAACCATCTTTTTCTCCTACCAGTTTACTGATTGATAATGAATCATGGAAACACAATTACACATTTATTGCTGACTTAAACTCCTAATTTATTCTGCAAACAGGCCACTGAGTCGCCAATTTAAATGCAGTGATATCTCTTGCTTGCAATCTCTATACTTCATGGTTTCAAGGTTTCATTTAATATGCTCCATCCACAAATTAGAAGGATGTAATTTGAAATTTAATATGGGAAAGGCCTATAATAAAGGGTCACATTTGGTGTGTGATGAAATACTGTGTAATCCATCTTATAGGCCCTGCCATGTGGTCTAATCATGCACAGTTGAGAGGACTGCAGGCGTAGGTTCTGTCCGTCTGTCTGTCTGTTGTTACTTACTTTTTTTAATTATATTGTTTTCTGTTATAAAAACACCCATTTTCACATCAGACAATAATTTTGCATTTTAAATTGGTTCTTTTCTGGTTATAACAACATGTATCTTAGACACGGCCTATCAGTTGTAGTGATTTTGTTAAAAAAAAAAAAAAAATAGTTATAAAATGGTAATTTAATGTGGTTTTGAGTATAAAAACATGAGATTGACTGATTAATGAGCTGGCATTGTCTTAATAATTTGCCTTTATTCATGCCAGAATATTCAGATTTACCTACAAACCCTGAAAAATGTTTTCATGTTCTTTTAACATGAGATTTATGTGTAATAGAGTTCAGCCAGCTATCAGTATTCCATAGGGTTGCAACGATATATGTATCTGTATTGAACAATTCGATACAGTGTTCTCGGTTCAGTATGCTATGAATCGAACAATATGCAATTTTATATTTATTTGTTTATTTAACTTGTGACAATGCAATCTGTGCTGAATGGTCAGTGGATCTGCGCTTGACTATTCTGCCTTAGGCTGCATTGTCGAGCATAGATCTACTGAAATATGCCTCCCAGATTCAATAGCTGTGATTTCACCAAGTAAGTTCCTAAGTTTAGGGGCCGGGAACTTTCCAGGAACGTCCTCTCACTTGGTCCCAGGTCTGTGTCTCCACAAGGGCAAGACCCCGATCACTGACGGGACGGGGGACGACAAACCTGCTGTGTGTGCGTGTGTGTGTGTGTGTGTGTGCACGAGAGGGAGCGAGAAAACAGGGCCGTCTCATTGTTTAGTGTTGGAAAAATTAATTAACACATTGATCATTATATGTGAAACCCTGTGACTGTTTTGAGTTGAAACAAATGTTGGTAATTTCAATAAACTACAAGTCTTAAAAAGGCATCTAAATTTCTCTTTTTTTGTATCGAAAAAATATCGAACCGTGAAACTATAATTATTGAACCGAACCATGAATTTTGTGTATTGTTGCACCCCGAGTATTCCAGTATTTGTAAATCTATTCAGTTGAAAAGGAGGGTTACATTGACCCACATTGTCTCCTAACCACTCCCCTTGGGTATTGCAGACTATTTAAAATCAATAAAGCATGTCCTTTGCATAAAATTGATTGATGATCCTTTTAGGGGGTGCCACATTGTTAGGTTTTTGAGACAATTGAAGAATTGATTTAATGATGACTGTATATCCCAAAAGGACATTTCTCACCATTTACACTGGTGTTCATCATGAAGTTAATAGTTTTACTTTTACTTATCATCATCATTATCATTATGTCCTAATTATTTCCTAACTTCAGGGTTAATTCAGCAAGTGTGAAATTAAAAATTTACTAGCTGTTCCTAACAATTCTTAACAAACCCGATGGACAATCAGTAGTGCACACTGTAGGTGTACCTACAATCAGTCTGTCTATCTGTGTATTTATTACTGGTGGTTTGTGTTTTTTTTTTTTTTGTCATAATGTTTCTAACAAGTGTTCTACTGGCAAAACATTCTAAAAATTACCTATTTTATTTAAATACCTATATTTAACAATCAACTCTATTTTCTTTTTCGATTAATTTGTCTGATTTACCACCACACAATCCACCTAAAGTCACACATTTGTTAACTATTTGTTAACTAGATGAATATGGAGAAGTCAAATCTAACCTCCGGCGACAACCCCATTTTCCTGGCAGAGGCTGCCAACAGACCAGTAGGACTTTCTCTCTTTTTTTTTTTTCCAGTGGTATTACCATTCCTTTTCAGAAGTGTCTTGCCAGTGGCTCTAGATGCCTGTAGCTATGTTGCCCTGTGGGGAACATTTTTCTCTAGTGTCTGTTGCCAATCTCGTACCTACTTCCAAACTGTTGGTGCCAATTCCTTCCTCACAGTCAAACACATGCTCACCCCTTTTCTTGCATCCAGCTCACCTAATTATCCTGGTGCTATGAGGCATGTCAGAATGTATTCACCCTGCTAGTACCAACCTGGTTTCCAGCATGTACTCTTTAATTGGTTTTCATTACAAAAGGTATATTGGTAGGAAATAATACAGGTAAAGGCTTTATTATTCTTGTTTGCATTTCAAGTGCTGAAATAGCTAATGGTGTGTGTTTTTAATGATGATGCTTGCTGCAATATAACAAATGATTTGTTGTATTTTCTTCCAAGACTCAACTCAGCTAAACTGAATATAGACAATCAAGCAGCAAGTGGTCTTGGGAAAGGTTGAATTTTTATAATTTTATTAGACCTAACAAGCCTAAAAACAACTCACTTTTAACATGACAACTCAATGACTTATGCTTTTTTAATACACTTTTGATTCATGTGTTTCCTCTATTTCATCATTCTTTCTTGAAGACAATGCTTTGAGCAGGACATGATGCTTTTTCATTTCCAGCAGGAGTGAGTATTTTTTTTCTCTTTCCCTTTTTTCTGTTAAAGAAACACCATTGAATCTAGTTTGCATACTATCTTACCAATATGAAATGTGACTGGCATTACAGTGTTGTTAATTAGTTGTATAATAGTAAAAAATAATCACAAATTATTGAATGTTAAAAATCAATCAGTAGTTAACAAAATCATGTTTTTGAATCTTATACAAGTGATTGACAAACTAATATTTTCACTTTGATTACTCAATAAAACATTTATTTGTGTATTTTTTTCCAATAAATGTAGAATAAATGATCACGTTTTTAAATCAAGCCATATTTAGAGCAATGACCTTAACTTGACAAGATTATTATTCCTCTGTAGCTTTGTTTGCTGTGACCACAGCATGGCACAGTTAGTGATAGGCAGCATGGTGAAAGAATCGGTGGGATTAACTGTGGCACTGCTGAGTGGGGGGCTGATAAAGGGGTTAACACAGATGGCTTGTTTTGACAGTAAATGAACAGAGGCGGAGGAAATGTATTGGCAGCATTATGCAAAACAAGAGAACATATTTATTCAGGCATTAAACGCAATACCATGGCCAAGTGTTATGTATAGATAATGACATATTGGGTTACTAAAATATAGTCAAATATCAGGAAGTATGGAATATTATTGATCATTGCATCATGCACTTGTGATTCGTGTAATTATAAGCACCTCATTCTTCGGATGTTATGGATCAAAAGAAAAAAAAAAGTTTTCACTTCTGCTCCCTCCTACATGAGCAATATAGCAGCTTTTTAAAGTGGTTTTGACCGCTGTCTGTTCTCTGCTGGTACTCTAAAGTTTAAAGTTTTAACAAATTAAATTTTTAAGAGAGCAGGTGGCCGCATTTAGGTTGGTCTGGCTGTCCAATTTATCAGGTCATGGGTTCTTTCTTGGACAATAACATAGTTAAGCAGCAGAGCAGAGAGACATCGATCAGGTCAGTACTCTCAGACGCCGATCATGCTGTTGCATTTTCTTGTCTGGCTTTGATCAAAATGGTTACACCCCTTGCTTGAGAAAACAAGAAACAGAAATATGTAAGACGTAATAATGTCACATTTTATTTCAGTCTACAGTCGTACCCCCCAAAAAAAAAAAAAAAAAAAAAAACAGCTGTGTGAGATGAGCCGCCACTGTGTTCCAAATGCAATTTCCCCACTTTCATTCTTTACTGTTCTTTAATTCATTCTAATTATTAGAGGGTTTAGAGTAATTGCTTTTCGATCAGAGGAGCCGAAATATCAAGAGGTAATTCATACAATGTCGACACTTCCATTGAGAGGGAGAAGACATTTGCCACAGTAATATCATGAAATAAAACCATTGAAAGCATGTGATTGGACTGCACTGGATAGCAGAGATGGCAATATGTCTGTAGGAGTCTCTTATGCCTATTAAATGTCTGCCTATACAACATAAATATTAATATTAAACATTTTTAGATTCATATTTTAATTTTGACAGAGTTTGACCTTTTTGCCATTCCAATATGTATTAATGGGAATATGCAATATAATTCTGCTATATAACTGCTGTCTGCTGCAATATAAATAGGTAAAATTTAACATAGTTTGCTAGATAACCTGTTGAGCAACAGGAAATCATAATTATGTTCATCATCATCATCTTTATTTGCCAGACTCAGGATCCAAGTACACACACAGATTACACATGCCCAATGTAAAAACAGATAAACAAACAAGAACATAGACAAACATAAACAAATAATTAAAAAGTAAAAAAAAAAAAAAAAAAAAAAAAATCTTATAAAAGAAATTCATACCAGTACCTTCAAATTGGTGACTGGTACATAATTACATAATTGCACTGTTGCAATGTTATTTGAGTAGATATATAGACTCACACTGGGGTATGTTTACTACTATTGTCATTTAATTTCAGACATATTTTTTCCCATTTAAGTTTTGTCTTCTTTATTTTAACCACGTAATTTGGTATTTGTGATACCAAATTTGTTCTTGTTTTATAAAATACAGAACTATCCTCATCATCAAATTATTTTGGAGGAAGAAAGTAGATATGAAAAAAATACAAAGTAGAAAAAAAACAGTGACTATTATTTTATTTAACAACAGGCAGTATAATAACTGTGCTTACTGTAGAAAATCCAACACAATAAATCCACATATTGGTTTTTTTTAAATCATCATTATCATTTTTTTTTTTTTGAAAACCGTAAAAGTGATGGCATTCATTTATTTTAACTTAGGTGATTTATGCCATTTAAACAAGAGTTTTACCAAGTATATGCTGTCAATAAATATGGACAGCCACACAACGCATTACATTCTCTATTTATACCATTTTCAGGGCTGGCAAATGATGTAGCACAAATCTGACATTACCTTACACAACATGTGCATTACTGTCTCAAACCTAATACCCAACTTACATTTATGCTCTCCAATTTTAATGTAAAACTCACTCTGGCATTTATTTAAAATCCAATTTAGTACAGGTGCAAGGGGATATCAGGTCTTGATGGAGTTTTGTGTCACCTCCCTAATGAAGGAACCAATGCGAGGACTTAGAGGCTGATGAATATGAGCAGATGTCAGAAACTGATTTGACACATATTCCATCAATTTTGCTATGTACCTGCTAGGAAATAAACTGTATGAATAACTCATTTGATAAACAGAGCAGCTCATATAGCACCACAAAATTGCTCTAAACTAGGAGCTAAATCATACTGTGTGTGGGTATGTGTGTGGCATTTGTGTGGATGAGTAATGTTGATAGGATATGCCAGTTGGAAGAATTGAAACTAGACAATATCCACTTATACATTTCTCACTGGATTTTGCCTACTCTTACCTTACAAAGTTGTAAGATAACTACCAATTAAAATCTTTCACAGGACTCATACACTTGTCCTTTAAGGACTTAAACACGGTTGAAATGAATTCCGTAGAAAGGTGAAAGAAGGTGGGTGAAAGGCCAAGTTTCCTCTTCTTTAAATGAAACATACCTATATGATTCCCCTTCTAGAAAATGCCAGAATTTGACAGAAAGGCGAAACATTGTGGTCTTATCTTGATGACCTGCTTAGACTGATATAGCAAAATATTGGCATTTTAATAAAAATGCCTCCTGACATTTCTGTCATTTTCTAATTCCCTTCTGTCAAGGTGACCTTTTCTTAGCCTCTACTGTGAGCATTTCCGCATGCTCACATTATCAACATGCTTTGAACTCTCTTGTACACTCTCTTCCAGTGGGATTATGTCATGTTTTATTGTGGAGTGGAATTGTATGAAAACCCTGAGCTTGACAGAAGTATTTGTGGTAATAAGCATTTGAAAAAAATGATAAATAAGCTGCAGTCCATCAACTTGCAGAGCCCTCTGCAAGTTGATGGACTGCTTTACTGAAATTTACTGTTCTGCTGCGAGGGATCTCTGTTCAAGGAATGTCAAGATGTGATGTAGTTTAAATACCTTTGGGAAACATTACACTCTACTCCCAGTTAGTTCTCAATTTTTACCAGTACCTGAACTACCCATTAAGAACTCAATGTCAAAACTCATGGCAAAAACATTGATGAAAGCAGTTTTTTGTTAAAAGTTGTCCTGGGCAGACTGTGAGCTAACATCTGCTCTGTGTGTTTCTGTAATGGCATAAGATCCAGGTAATGCATAGGACACATTTTAATGCAGAAGAGTTGCATATTGTACCTGTAAAGACAGCAGTTTATTACTTAATGTTCTCATTATACACATAACTGTTTGTCACATAGACTAGCGTTGCCCCATACTCAGTCTAACTTCATTCCTGCTCATCTGTCTATTACTGCCTGTCTGTCAAATTAATCTTCAGTATGACCTTTCAGCCATCGTTTTTCATATGACTGAAGAGATAAAAGTGTGTTTGTGAATATGTCTTTGTGTGTGAGAGAGAGAATCCAATGTGTGCGTCACTGGAGCGTTGTCATATTGTTGTTGTTCATTACATTATTGTTGAGTCAAAATAGTGGCAATAAAGAATGCTCAGCCCCCAGCTTTAAAACTTTCATTATTGAGACATTCAAACATTGAATATTTGTCAGCTCATTCCCAGACACATCAATGCACAAAGCACACCAGTCACACGCTGCTTGAAAGCCAAGTTAATTAGCCAAGCCTCTCACAACATTCTTAAACAAGACATCTTAAGACCTAATAAGACGTCAAATAATTCTGGCATCTTGTCCCCAGGAAATCAGCCACATTGTGTCTGGATGTTTACTGGCAACCTTCAGTGAACACACTGGCTTCATTCCTCAAAGCTTAAAGCACTATTAGGCTGGCACGGTAACTCTATTCTTGAGTGTTCACATCCATGTGACTTCATGAACAGCAAGTCAATTTGCCGCTGGAAGTGAACTTATTTTGCCACATTAGCAGATCCCTATCCACAAATCTTCTCCTCCTATTTTGGCACAATGGAGTGTGTTAAATGGCAGAACTCAGATCAGGCAGGCAGTCACCCAATGAAGCTCCAGATTTTAAATAAATAGAGCTTATGATGTTTACTTACTGTTATGCACTGCAAATGTGTTTTTAGCTGCACTAGCTAGAGATGACACAACTTTTTCAGTCCACTCCACAATCACAATAATAGTTTAGCCAGTATTTAGTGAATTGCCATGAAAATGTGCTCCTCAGTAATAACCTAACTTATCATCTAGTTGTGACCTGTTGAGTTGGCTTATATTTTTGTTCAGAACAAATTAGATAAGTGGAAAATGTATTTAGCTGAAAACACTGTAGTGGAAAAGAGAACACAGACTCTTCATCGTGTTATATGGTGTAGTTTGAAACATTCTCAGAGTTCAGCTGTTAAAGTTCAGTTTTCACATATCCCATCTCACCTTATGTCTAGTTAGACAACACAAAACTTGACATGCTTCCTGTGGTACAGAGGTTTGCATTTCCAAAGAAAGACTTTGTATGACGTCTACAAATAGGCAATTGAGGTGTATGGGTGCCCTCAAATGAAGAGTGTATAGCTATTTTGTATAATTGTTTGAATCATCATGGCAAACCTTTTTCTTTATAGCCAACTACTAATTGTAGAAAATTACAAAGTAAATGTATGTCTGTGTATGAAAAAAGAACAAGAAAACAAAAACATTGTCTCAGACGTAGACACAGAGATGTTTGTCTACCCAGCTGCTTCTTCTAAACACACCAGTTCATTTTAACCAGTAGTTCCTAGTAGACTGGGTTAGTTGGCTGTAATTTTTAGCAAACATGTAGTTGATTATTTTACCTGTATTATTATATTTTCTTTGTAGATATTAGCAATTTCCAGTGATGGTTGGTCATGTTGTGTAAATGTAAAACACTGTTGTATGAAAACAATTTATTTTCTGTCATCCAATATATGACAAACTTTACTGCATTAGACACAAATAATGATGTATATTTACAATTGCATGTCATGCAGTGACAATGCTGTCAGTCAGTGATGTCAGAAAAAGTGAGTACAGGTTCCCTTGTGAGAGTCATTTTTCAATAATTTCATTTAAATGTCTCTACTGTTTTTCCCATTTCAATATCACTGAGGATACAGCTTTGTCATTCTTTCTGTTCTCACTGGGGTCTGGTTTTTATAATTGCCTTCTACTTATTCTAAGGCCAGAGGGTAGATGGAACTGTATGTTAATCGTAGGGGCCTCCAGACATTGCACTCAGCAGTCACTGCCAATGTGGCGAAACTAATAATTTGGGGTCTCACAATATCCAAGATACCGTTAGCAGATGACCTTAAAGCTGTCATTTGTTTCTTTTGTTCTTTTTTGTTTTACCAGGCAGTTTTGACTTTTACTAGCAATCCAAATGACAAGAACAAGAAAAAAAGAAATAATGCAATCAGTAGTCAGTTGGTAGTGGTGAAAGCTGGGCAAACGCCACTTGATAAGCCATGCTTAACTCAACCTAATAAATAAAACATTATATTCCATTATTGAATCTATCCAATCACATTAACAATAACAAGGAGAGCAAGGGAACAGGTGAGTGGGAAGCAGCTCAATTCCATCCCATAAATAAGGGTGAGCTGACCAGCTGCGGCTTCTGCAACTGGCAACATCAAGACTGACAGCTGCCAGATAGCTTACAGACTTGTCACAGGCATGGATGACCTCAGTTGTCTAGCAAGTATTTTCAGCAATGTGAACGGGGGTGGTGGTGAGAAGGTCACATGTAACACTTCCTTTTTATTTATTTATTTTCTGTTCTGTTCTTTTCATTCAAGAACACTGCACTGTATTTTAAAGTAAACTCACAAAAAAGTGAACTATAACAGCAGCTACTAAATATGGCTCCAGCCCCAGTAATGCTGGAATCTGGAGCTCTATGCGCCAAGGCCATGGCATGCTAGTACAAGAGAAGATGGGGGCAAATTCCCAGGCGGACACACTAATTCTCTGAGCTGTGAAGTCTTTCAGAGAACACAGACCTGTTACCTGCCTAGTATCACAGCTGCATGTTATTTTATTATAGTCAGTGGGCTACATTCAGCATTGCTATGCTACTGATGTTGGTTTGTAAAACTGTGTGTAGCTAGTAATTGTGGTCAGGCTGTGACAGTGAGTGCAGAAGACACAAAGCTTGCAATTTGAAATACACATAGGACCCGTTGGGGAACCAGAGCAAAAATGTTGGGAACAACAAACCTAATAAAACAATTAAATAATATTAAACTTGTCAAATATTGCCAGCTCAAATATGCTAACAAAGAATGCTAAAGCTAATACTAGATAGAGCTCTGATTTCACTGCTATGGTAAAAGCAGTGCTGTTGATTTAGAAAAGTAAACTAGGAATTTTATGTAGTCCTCATTACCTATTGTGTTCCTGTGACAACGCTTAACCAAAGCAAATCTTTTTTCTTTTGTTTTTAGTCAGAATGGATATGTTTCTGTTCAGAAATGAGACTGACCTGATCACCTGGTCGTCCTTTGTCAGTGCTCCCACTGGTGTGAGATGAAGTCAGATGAGTTGGCATTTGTGAGTGATCACGTCCTGAGGCAAACCATCTTACCAGACTCGGCTGTGAAAATATCAGCAATAACACATATGTTCTGCATATCCTGTGTATTGGATTGCAGCTCTGGAATATGTTAGCTCCGTTGACATGAAATAATAATAAATCCAGCAACCTTGTAGGTGTAAGACATTGTTAAGAGATGGAATATAGATTATTATTATTGTGATGTAGATGTGTTTAGTCCAGCAGAAGATATGTGTGCTGCTCTTCAATGACCATATAACATAAATACCTGAAACAGTGCTTCTTGAGACCTGCTGAGGTATAATGATTAGACTAATCTTTTTGTTATTGAGTAAAATAATAAAATGTGTGCACCTATATTAATTATATGATAAAAACATTTAATACTATAATGTGGATATGTCGGTATGAACTGACCAGTCATCTTACTAGTCATGACTGGTAAAATTAAACCATGTGAACCTCAAAGTGTTGGACGTAGCTTATGTCTGTGTTATTTTTATGTCATGATCTAATGTAAGGTTGTAAACAGAGTTGGATGTGTGTTTTACTACACTGTACAACCACTGTAAGGTGGTTCTAGTAAAGCTTGTTGTATTTTACTACATATTAGCGACAGTATTTATGAAGCTGGCATTATGTGTGTGCGTGTGTTTTTCCTGTTTTGTTTTTGATATATATATATATATATATATATATATATATATATTTTTTTTTTTTACCGGTATGGTCTTCTATCTTTGCTTTCATTGTTGTGTGTTGTTGCCCCTAATCCCACAGCAATTTAATAAGGAAAAAAAATCAAATGTTTCCCATCTCTAACTTTTATTTTAATTAAAAAGTAAAGGAAAAAAAAAAAAAAGAAGATAACTAAATCGCAAATATTGTGCGGCAACGAGAATCATCTTTTGGCATCAATAATTTAATTTCACAAAAATCTGTCAAATCTTAAAGCAGAATCAAAGTCTGAATCATAACATCACCGTGTGGACAATTTATAATTAACCTAAAATGTATTCTTGGATTCTGCCTCTCTAAACCATAATACGACAATGGCCATTGTTTTTGTCTTTATATCGGTTGCCTAGATACCTTGCCACTGTAATACTGTGATTAGGTGCTTATGAACATCAAACAGAAGCCAGCTTTGATTCCTTTCTGCCTACTTTATTTCAGTTATTGCATTATTTTAAGATTCACATAAGGAATGATTGGTTTGGTTTGAAGATTTGAAGTTCAGTGGTTTTAACAAATCAACAACTTTACAGGAAATTAAGACAGAAACATTCAGTAGTGAATATGGAGAAATAAATAAAAGCAGAAATAAAGAAGAAAAAAGCAATAACAAAAAATAAATAAATAAATTGTCAAAATAAGTAATTAACAAATGTTGTGTTCTTTACTGTGCATTTTGTCATACCCACACTTTGGTCAACATATACATTAATATACATTTAGCTTCACTGTGTCTGAGGAGTGAAGATGATTAAAATGATTATGCAATATTAAGAATATATATATATATATATATACAGTTTCTCACTGCTCACGAAGGAGGAAATGTTTTAATTTATTCAATACATTTCACAGTTTGAATGCTGCCTTTTAAAGCTGCTGTTAAAAAGGATATAAACAGCAGACAGCTACAGCTAGAAGTGGGACACAGCTAAGTTATTGCTCTTCTGCTCTGCACTTTACTGAAAAAAAAAAAAAAAATGCCTATTCTTTGAGTCTGAGGCCAGGTGAAGAAAGTGAGTAAGTGAAACTTTATTTATGTAGCATTTCACAAGATCAGGGTTACAGTGTGCTTCACAGTTGCAGAAAGATGATAAAACAGCACAAATAAATAAATACAACACAAGCAGAAATTGTTTAAAGGTCCATGAGGCTGGCGATGAAGCTTGAGAACAGTCTCAGTAGGAAAGACTGGAGGTAAGTTTTCAGTTTTCTGTTGTTTCTCAGTTTACTTGTAGTGATCAGTAACATCACTGAACTAACTAAAGTGTCAGTAATAATAACTAATTCACCCTAAATTAAACAAATACTGTTTACTGATAAAAAGACATTTTTCAACGATGCTGTGGATGTGGTAACATACTGAGAGAAAAGAAGCCACTCCCAGGGAGTGAACTGTCTGCACCTTTGATGCAGGATAGTTGAAGCATAATTTCAACCAGGGCTTGTACTATAAATATGGCTGGTAAGATCAGTTACTGCTGTAACTCATTTATTGAAACACTCTCAGTGCTTCACATTTTTCATTTCCATCCTCTTACTACTGACACCAGTTCCTCTGATCTCTTTCATCTTCCGTTCATCCCAAATGATGCTGTTTCTGATATGCAGAGTCATTACAGTATAGTTGGAATGAGCTGATTAAATCTGAAGCTGAACAGTATTGATTAAAAGATGTAAAAAAAAAAAAAAAGTAAGCTAAAATGATGAAAGTATTGTATAGAATGCGCCACTGGGCACCATAAGCTTCATTTGCTTTGGTCTTTTCATTTTGTTTTTTTCTTTATTTTTGTTTTTTGTTTTGTTTGTATTCAGGAAGTAAAATGTGTGTGTGGTCACGGTGGGGGGTTGCAGTGTAATACAGGCTGGTTAGATGCAGAACAAAGATTTTATTTTATTTTTTTGTAAGCCTGCTGTAGTACAGCAATTAGCAACAGCACATAAAAGTGCTTAATTATTACTGCAAATGACTAATGAAGCCTTGATTATGGTTAGGCAAACCTGTGGTCTGGGTTAGAAAGAACAACTCCATTCACATTAGGGGACCTTAATCATTATGGTTACAATAAGTTCATTTTTAGCTTTGAGGGTGGATCATGCATGGGTACCAAAAAATAATAATAATAATAAAATAAACAAATTGCCATGTTCTCACGAAGAGGAGGACAAACACTGTTTTGACATGTTGCTGACCCTTCTGATTCTGTAACAACCTCAACAGTTTCCTGTTTTGCTCTCAAAAGAGAAAAAAAAATCATTGTCTCAGATAACAGATAAATTTAATGTAGTATAATAGAAATATTAAAATGAAAAAGTGAAACTGCTCTCAAACCTGTGTTTTTCATTGCAGATGAGGTTTTGGAGTGTTTGGGCATCTGTGAACGCTGTATACTTCACTCACAGCCAAAGATCTAACCTGAGGTGTCAGCCTGTGCTTGAAATAAAAAATATTGATTCAGACTTAACCTCCATGCATTCAATGCGCTATGGGTGAGGAATTTATATGGCCTTAGGTGAGAAAATCCAAACCCTTTAAAGGATCTGACCCTTTAGAACTGGAAGTTACCCTGAGAAATCAATATTACAAACAGCTTTCAACTAAGCATTACTTAATCATACCTGATGTCATGGCGACAAACATGATGATACGTATATATATATATATATATATGTGCTGGTATTAAACATGAACTCAAACCAGAAAATTAATGACACTACTGTTGTGGCAGTGATAATTATTTATATTTGTGCTTTATATTATCATGTGTATCAGCTGTATTGTTTTGTTTGAATATTTTTCAACTGCTTTGACTCTTTGAAATTAAATTTAAAATATTTTTTGGTTAGTTGTTCTTAGTTTAATGCTTAATTGATCAGAACAGAGTTTAATAGAGGTCTGCTACATGTACACATGGTTCATGTAAAAAAAAAAAAAAAAATCAATTTGAAATACTGTACTTAGATGATTAAAAGTCCCAATATGAAATTATTAAAATCTTCTATAGGGCAACATGACTTAATATAGTAACAATTTATAATTCACCACGTCGGCACATACAATTCAACTGAAGTATGTATGATGTGTAGTAATAAAAATGCAGAAATACAAATCAAAGTTATATTTAGTTTAAAATGTTGTGACCTATAATTCAAAGTAACATACAGACAATTCTGCATCTTGGCTAGAGATGTCAGCTGCTGAACACAGTCTTCCTGTCACACAGCGTAATGCAGATGGAGTGAGGACAGGGTGATGAGCGCTATGTTTGACGGAATCTGCTTCAGGTGTGAGAGCACCTCAGTTTCCTCAGGAAGAGTCTGCCATGTTCCTGGTGTCAGCCTCAGTGTTGTCTGTCCACTCCTGATGATTATTCAGATATACTGTAACTGCAGGCTCTTGCAGGAAGTTACCATCTCAAGCTGAGACTCTTGGATATTGTTTGGAGAAGTTCAAAAACAGCTCCCAGTTCTTTGCCGCATTGATCACCAGGTTCTTCCTTCTATAGCACTTCAAAAAGTGTCTAGCTCCACTTCCTGTTATAGTTCCCCCTCTCCCCCAACCATACACCCACAACAGTTGGATTCATTAGAAAGCTGCAGGTGGCAGAATTCTGAGCTATCTCTGAGGATTGAGTACAAAATCAACTTATTCTCCAACTAATCTTAATATCTTGTAGGAACATGGTAATACAACCCCTAGCCAGCCCCTAGGCTGTGATCAGTTAAACTTGTGTTTTGGTGATATGTAATACAAGAAAATGGTATCTTGCCCCCTACTAAATGTGAAAGCAACAGGGAGAAAAATTTATTTATATTTCTGTTGTTATATTTTATTTATAGCTCTGTTTTTCAATGATCACAGAGCCGTACAGTGATTAATGAGCTGAGTACTAATTCTTTATGTACAGATGTGTCAATTGTCTTGTCTCAAAGACAGAGCCAAGCAGAAACTATTCCATGTATCAGCTAACAGCTGTTTTCATAGAAAATGTGATGTTGCTAAAAAGCAACAATATGACAACATGGTTTGTTTCTGATGTTCCCAAGTGGCCAAACCTTCAGTTACTACAACTACAACAAGTTGAAAGTCAAAATATTATACACTGGTTTGCTTGGATCCAAAACAGATAGAGCAGGATATCAGCTGACTCAAAGTAATTTTGTCAAATTAATGAGTCAGCACTATTGACTTGTAATTCAGACAGATATAGACCTTAATATACACTATTGGAAAACATAACAAATATAACTTTCACACTCACACAGTGGCTTGGCTCAAGCAAAACGAACAGTAAGTGTGATCACACCTCTCATGGCCTGTGAGCTTCTGTGACAAAGGAAGTTTTTTAGAAAATTAACAGAAGCCATAACAAATGGGCTGTATGCCCAGAGCTTGAACTAAATCCTGACCCAACTATAGACTAATCAATTATATATTGATGAAATGTTGTAAGTTTGTATCTCATCGTGCCACATTTTGGCACAGGTACAAAGGGAAGAACAGCTAATATTAAGCAATGTCTCAACAACTATGACTCTTGCTCCCATGGATTGTGTCACATGTTGCCAATCCCGTCTCAGTTTGGCAGACTCTTCCTCTATGTTGCCTCTGGTGAGATCCTGCAAGCCAAGAAGAAAAATAAGCACACAAATTGTATACTAGAGACACTGCTGTATTTGGAATGAAAATCCTGGATGACTTTGACAAACTTATTAGTGAGCAGATGAGTAACACAAGATGAATGTGTATAATTACCATCAACATGGCTTATCTCCAAAGGAAAGATTTTTGGGGACAATATGATGAACTTGCAATATAACCTGCACAGACTTTGTCTAATGTGAAAATCATTTGATGTAGATGGCAAAAAAAGAACAAATCTGAACTAAACTGAATGAACATATGCCTGAAATACATGTTATAAAAGTCTGGATTCAGGGAATTTTCTTCACTTTCAGTCAACAGTCTGCCTAGCTTCAGGATTCCGCTTCACTCTCAGTTTAATCATTTTCCATTTCTCAGCAGAGGTGAGCCATGTCAATATCCCAGGTATTGGTTGCCAGATATCCATTCAAACCAAACAACAGCCATCTGCCCGAATATGTAACTAATGCTGATATAAAATCACCCAGTCCTTAAAACAGATAATATTCATGTTACCCAGTAGATGAACTGGCAAGTCAAACTCCTTTGAAATATCTTGGTCTGTGAAAGACACAGCTGGTGCAAATGATACAACATTCTGTCAATGAAATCAAATTCATTGTTCCCAGACAGTGAATCCTTTTAAGTGTGATGATCCTGGTTTCTCCTTTAGCAAAACCATGAGCCTTACATTTGTGGTTTTAAATTATGTCCTTCTCAAACCGGTGGAGAGATTGGTGTGAAATGGGGTACGTACAGTGCATTCATGTAACTGACAGGATGAACTTTACAAAGCTACTTAAACATTAGGTAAGCTACCAGATTTTGTATGGCTCATGGTGATAGTCATAACTCCTGCTGTGTGATTTCCTCCTGCTGAGCCTTTCAACCCAAAACAGGAGCAGCTTGGTGTGGACAATCTGGGACCAGAATGCTGTCAAGCCTCTGCCACCCAGGGGGCAGAGGTGTTATTAATGTAATATAACACATAAGCCAATGGGGGGTTGTGCCTTTCAACATTCCCTGGTAAACTGCCTGTTGTGAACGCCACTTTGTATCAGCCACACTAAAAGAGTTGCAGACACATAGTGAAATGATCAGTAAAACTGCAACATTACAGACTGTGGATGGTGTTTGTCTTCCCCCTCTCTACAGGAGGCTGTGAGAAATGAATGATTGATAGTTAAGTTCAGTGTCTGTCAGCATTTTCCCAGAACAATATCTTCTACACTGTCTTATACCATGACCTGACTGACTTAGTGTTTGAAAAGTATATCTATATTTATTCATTCATGTATTTATTTTTGCCTTGTAGAAATACGGTGTGGCTCTTTCTTCGATGTCTCCTTTGTCAATATAATGTCGAGTTTGTCCTTTTATCACGGGAGAAGTGACAACTTTTTTCGTCAGCACGAAGCAGATGGTACATCTCATTTTAGTACAAAGTGTGTTGTTGGACATAAATATGTCTTTGATGTCACAACTACCATTTATATTTGTTGAGATGACAGTTATTCGATGTGCGCTTTTGTAACCTTTTGAATAATGATTTTGAGATTTTACTGAGAACTGGAATCCTTTTAACATATCTTAACTAATAAAATAACAAAATAAATAATAATAATAATAATAATGATAAAATAAGTGGCCTTTGCTTAATCTATGCTGCATATATAGGAAGTGAACAGTGCTGTTTATTTGAGAGTTTTATTTATATAAAGAACATAAACAGTGATTATAAAACTTTTTACTCCACGTAACAGTTTGGGCTTCAGTTCTCATTCAAAATGTTAATGTGTAGTCACAAAACTAATTCTGCAAAAATTGCTTATATGCAATTATGGTATAATAAATGATAATAAATCAAATGCACCTGCACCCCCATGTGCAGGTATTTTTGATGTATTATTATCCAATACTGTTTTTTTTATTTTTTTCTACTGTATATTCACCATCAAAACTCTACAGGAGATTGCAGTCCATAGCAAACATCTATATAAAAAGCACTAAGAGGGAGGGATTTAAGAATACTTGCAAAACCTTGAATATCCCTGAGGGCACCTTAAGAGATGGAAAGAATATGAATCAGCTTCAGTCCATCCAAAATGGTCTGTCCTCTAAAATTCTGTGACCAGGCAGGAGAGGTTCTCCTGCTGTGGAGGTGGGAGAAACTGTGCATACTGCATTAGTGAGAGAAAATAGCCAGTGCAAAGTACAGAAGAGGAGGGATGTGACTACAGCAGGCATGTGGTAGTCAATGACAACAGACAGATAGAGGGAAAATATTTATTTGAAGCATAAACGGTGTATTTTGACAGATCGTAGTAATGACAGTAGCCCGCTAACATTATAAGCGTCCAGGTCATATTATGTGCTATTGCTGCATTAGTCTTTGTGACTGTCAACTATGAGCTATTGCTACACAGTATGTCAGCTGACAACATTTTAACAATACGATGTTCATATAAATTAAAGCCCACTCATACTGAATTCAATGTACAGCTCTGAATGAAGGTCGTTGAGGTGCCTAGATGAATTTGAAGTGTTTTTTTTTTCTTTGTTTAAATGCACTGTGGCTGCTTCCTGTGGCCACCTCAAATGCATTTTTTTTGTTTTGTTGTTGTTGCCCTTCAACTCATGCCTAGAAGAGCAGTCTCCTGACTACAGCGCCATATTGCATGGACAGATATGAGATTGCTACCAATTTTACCAACTAACTCTTGGCAGGAAAGCAGATCAGCTTGTTCTACAAAATGTCGCACCGTTCCTTTTAATGATTTAAATACAGTGGCAGCAGTACACTTTTTGTTTTGTATAGAAAGTGAGGAGGAGAATGCAATAAATCATTCTGCGCGTGGTATTTGTGCAGCTGTTGTTGGCTTGCAAATGGCTGAGTGCTTACAAAAAAAAGGGATGGTAAAGATAGAACAGAATAGAAGAACTGAAATGTGATAAGTAAGAACAAAAAAGAAAAACTTAACTTTATTTACTTTGCCATTTATTATTGTGGACTTTTGTGTCAGTATTTATGTATAAAAGAGTGGGATATTTGCAGAAGTATGAAAAATTTAGAGCTAATTTAACACCACTTAACACCACATTTGTTGCCAAATGCAACATGAAGGATGAAGTGTTTGTCCACTGAGAGCTGAGTGGGGAGAGTTTTGTACCCTTTAAAAAAAAAAAAAAAAACACACTTGCAAATAGTCACATTCTGTTCATTGGTAGGCAAAATAAAATAAACATGCAAATTCCTAGGTACAAATGAATGCATTACAGTGTCAGTAGTGCATGTACAATGATACATGTGTCGTTAAGAAAGACATTATTGTCAATAACAATGAGATTAAATTTAAAAAAAGTCTCATCTTGACAAAAGCATATTTCAAAAACAGATATTTCACTTAGTGAACTGTTTTCCAAAGACTTATTAAGGTCAGGGGTTGTCCTTACACATCAGCTTTCTTCTGTGGGAACAGCAGAGTGGCGTGGTGCTGAGAGGCCAGGAGTTAACTGGCCAACAGTGGATCGATCCTGGGTCAAGGCAAAGTCAGCCAGCGGGTACAGAGGTCAACTGACAGATGTGTGCTCCTCCTTAACTTACTGATTTCTGTTTTAACCCTGTGGCTCAAAGACTTTTACCAGTTCTACTATACTCTGTGCACTTCTTAAATATATAGAGAGTGCAGTTTGCAGCTCAGTCAATATGTTGATTTGGCCTTTTCAGCACAGCACCATAGTAAATAAATGGTGCTGTGCAGTTGTTCATTTAAGGTCTATCATAATGGCTTTGTGTATTTACTTCAGTGTGCATTTGTCATATCACTGATTCACTTTCATTCACTTTATGGGGACTGTACTCTGTGTTCTCTTTTAAGTACAATGATCTTGTGGATGCATTCATTGAATTTGAATGGCTGTGGAGTCAATGGACTCTTCATCTCCACTGCATCAGTGTGGGATTTGACTCTGCATGGTATTTCCCACAGCAGCTGTAAAACAACTGGAGCCCTAGAAACCAGATTATGCAAAAGAGGAGCGTTCTCCTGTGAGCCAAAGTTACATCCTAGTGCAAAATTAGTCAAATACTGAGAGACAAACAAGGACTATGGAGGATGAGAGCAGAGGAGGGGGAGTGATATGTAGATTCAAGCTAAATATACCCCCCCTTTATTGTCCATAATGCTTTGGTAAGCACTGAATATCCTCCACTCTGCAGTCACTGATTCTGATTTGATTAGTGAAGTGACTCTGTGGCAAAAACACATTTCCCTCCCAGACTGATTTGGCAGAAAGAGTCCATCAGAAGAATTACCTTCTCACTCTGATGCATTCTCACTGGATTTGACTGAAATTGTCCTAATCAAGGTGAAATCAATATTACTCTGAAAAGTTAATTCTATGGAAACCTGGCCACTGTTGGTTCAACTCTGATTCCACTGCTAATTTCAAACAAGATAGTGGATGTGTATGTATCTGCTGCTGAACAGAGGGTGGTGGGGATAGTTTCTTTCCAAGAGTCTCAGCCATTATTGCATTTGAAAGACAAGATATCATAACACATGCACTGAGCAGTATTACGTCTTCAGGACGGATTGGAAACTGCAGTATCATACTATTGTGAGGTAAATAAATGGGCTGCTTTGATGCTGGAATTACAAGGTTTATCGCTAGATTGATACATAAACAAGTGTTAGTTAGCTAACTTTGGCTTTATAGCAATATCTAATTAATCTTGAATTTAACTTCTAAAAACTAATAGATCAACTTTTTGACAAATTGGCATTTTTAATTAATTAATTTAACTTGGCAGAGTTACCTATGAATTGGTCCCATGCGTAAGTTTGTATTTTGAATAACGGGAAAAAAAGAAAATGAATATGCTTCATTATCTCATTATGTGTTATATCAAGACAGTTCAGATTGCAAGACATGAAACAGAGAAAGTATTAATTCAAATAAGTTTTTGCACAGAAAAATTATGATGCTCAATAAGAATATCAAGGACTCAGCAATAACTTACCTGCCCCCTAAAGACTGATTGCATAAACAGGCTCACAGTATCCATTGTGTTGAAGTTTCTGGAACAGATGGGAATATGACAGATACAGTAGCATGAATGTAGACAATGTAATTAAGCCTTTCATAAATCAGGCATTTGCATATCAGGCACTTATCAAACTTAACAGTTCACAGTTGTGGTGACTTTGATTTTTATTTATTTATTTATTTTGTAAATGTTGTCAGATTTTTTACCGTCTCTTGGCAGATGTTGAATGGTGCAGAATAAAAGAAACAAACAGTGTAATGACAGCTTGTGATCAAAGTAAATGACTCATTAATAAGATGCAAGCCTTGTGCACTGTCTTCATTTTGTTCTCCCTTGACAGGATATGAAAAGAACTTTGAACATTTATCAGACGATGTGTTAATTCATGTCACTGTGAGGAATAACTGGGATAATACCAGTTGAAAGTGAGAAACTTCTTCAACGGCGAGGCCTAACTCAATATAGCATCGCTACCTTTTGGAAGTGGTGTCACAGTCAAGCCATGTCACCTTTACTTATATGGCCTAAAAGTAACAACATCACAGGACTGTGCAGAATATGACTTGAATTGAAGGTCCAACATCCACTCTCTCTTAGCTCTGTTCTTTGGTCCTAACCATCTGTTGAGCTTCTAAATGTTCCTCTGTGTTCAACAGCTAGTTGTTAAATGTTAGCAGGCACTGTGCAATGGGTTTTTGTAGCTTTTACCCTGAAAACAGCTGTCTATGATGGCCTAAAACAACACTACAAGACCGCTGAGTGTGAATCACAACAAAAGTCCAATTTTCTTCCACGACTATATAGTGAATTGAAGACCATAATATATATATATATATATATATATATATATATATATATATACTTTAATTTCCTGCTTTTTTATTCTCATTTAGTTGTTACATCTTATATATAATATTTATACTTTACATAGACCACTTGTAAAAGTGATAAATTGACTGTCTGTTCACAGCTGCAAGGAAAATTCAGTTACTTGTCAAAATACAATATGTTTGCAGAATGACTGAATTGTAGCCATTTGTCCATATGTCCTCAGAATAAAACAACAACAGATAGCTGGCAATAATTATTAATCCCAACTGTGTGCCTCTGCCACAACACTCTGTAAGTCTTACAATATGCTCATGACTTCACAAGTGGACTATCATTTACTTCCACACGCTTCACATTATTCTGAGACTGCTGTTTTCCCCATTAGGGAGATGAATTCATTCGCTGACAATTTGCATAAACACCTGTCAGTGCTTTGTCTCCCACTGATACCTAATGAATTTCAAGCATTGACTGTTCTTTGCTGTTCACTTCCCCGCCAGTCACAAGATGCCCTTTCATGACAGTGAAGTCTGGAATTAGTCTCACTTTCCTCTTAAAATTGCGTTTGTGGATACAGAAGTGTTTGTCCTTGTGTTCATTTGATTTTTTCGTTAGTGTTCCATGCGCCGTGTCTTTGTTACAGCTTACAAGAAATTGGTGTGAAAGATCTATTGATATAACCCGTTAGTATCATTAGTTAAAAATCCTGTCTCTTCAATTGAATTAATTTTTGAAAGCCAAGATGCATTTTACTAAACTCATTTCTCAGGTTCAGAATGCATGCAAGAGTAAAGTAAACTTTTTTTTTTTTTTTTTTTTAAACCACTTGGTTGCTTTTAGCAGAATGAGTTATCTTTAAAATCTACACATTTACACCACCACCACCACCACCACCCCCCCACATTTGATGTGTAATACTTTCACATCAAATAACAAAACCTATGTGAGTGCTCTCTCAGACCAAGGATTCTGAAGTATCAGTGATGAGTCGCTTGCTTCCTGGCATACTTTGTTATAAATACTGCCTGAGAGTGACTGGCTATAGGAGCCATGCATCACCTGGGCAGATAGGCCAGTAAAGCGATGATGTGTGTGTCCTTGGCATAGGGGTGTGAGGGTGTTGGGGGTGGGGGGGACTCATAGCTTTTATCTCTGGCAAGCATCAGCAGAGAATAGCCATCACAAGGTCAGCCTTGAAGGTGAAACATCAGTGGGATGCCTTGCTATTATAATTCATTTAGGAAGAACTACTGTAAGTGGCAGGAAGGCATTTGTACAATTTGTTAAACTGAATTTTACTGTTAATAAAATTTGTGGGAGGGTCATTTGAAAGCAGGATTTCTGTTGAATGATGCTACAAAACTGTTCTAGTGATGGAGGAGAAACAAAGGCAGTGCAACAAAATGTTGCTCAGTGTCATTTTTCTTCATTTGACCTCATGCACATTAGGAATATGTATTTCAAAAGTGATTAAATGAGGGGGATAATATTTTTTTTTTTTTTTTTTGTTCCCATTCAGTCATCACTGCTCACCCACCTGTACATGTCCAGAGGTGTTTCTGTAGAGGCTGACATGCTGTCATGGAATGGATGATCTTTGAACTCGTATTTTAATGAAAACTTTGCATGTCAGTATACACACACCATGCAGATGTAGTACTGTTCCTTTTATTTATTTATTTATTTCTGTGTCTGATGACACTTGGAACTTTTTTCTGCATTCAACAACAACGTGATCTTTCCTCTAACTCATGAAAACCCTGATAGCTCTGTGCTCCTGGAAGTGCTGTGAGAATTTAAATCGACCCATAGAAAAGCTAAATAATTCTAAATCAATTCTTTGTTTAGTCTCATATATGTAAAAATCAAATGTAAAAAGTGGGAAATTCATCATTTTTATTTTGTGCTGATTGTTGTTACTGCTGACTGATAATCAATGGTAGTGTAGAGTTTAATGACCTCACTGTTATTTTATTGCAAAAGAAACCTACTATCACCAGAGTGAAATACAAGGAAATGGTTTAAATGTGTCACTGATCAGAGGCCAGTCAGCAGCACACATGAAAGACGTGTGTTTATGTTACTGAGGTTTCTTGGAGGTTGTTCCAAACCACATTGGCGAATATTGTCTAAATGTATTATTTTTTTGTTTCTTGAATTAGCAATTCAAGTGTGTCCTGTGACAAAGACTGCTTCAGACAAAGACTGCTGTCACAGTGATTTTTATGTCTCAAACCTCACTCCACCACTGTAACGGTGGTGGAGTGAAGCAGTGGAGGAGGACACAGTTAGAACAGACAGCACGGTGACAACTGACAGCACCAGCATCACTGTGATGCTGTTTGACTCGACCTATGTGCCTGATGTCACCAAGAAATGAGGCTCTCCATGTTTACCTGCTAGCTTACTGTCAAATCTGGCAAAGGGGGGGGGGGGTTGCTCAGTGCTATTGGCCATCATAAATGCCAGTCAATTAGTCATTCAACTGTGACAAATCACTTCTTCGTTTTGTGGTCTTACCAGAAAACCCATAAAGCCAAGGCTACTGTAAATTCAGTCCATATATGAACATTGAACAACAGCAAAACTAAATCTTGGAGTTGCATAGTTTTTGCTAATTTCCTTTGCAGCGATTGAGCTCAAAGTTGAATGTTTTGTGGTTTGCTTTAATTGAACAATTTGTATTCAAAAATGCAAGCAGGATGCCCCAAATAAATATTCTTCTAGCTAATCGTTTTTGATGCTAGAAGGAGACTTTGATGTACAAGGTTAAAACAGCATAAATGGAAACCAGATCACAATAGAACCAAGGCTGCCTTAGTCCTCATCTGTATCAATTCCAGCAATTCAAGGCAACAAAGAAATAAGGAGAAATAATATCAGTCATGAATTCAAAGGAGATGAATTCATTGTAAAAAAAAAAAAAGAATAAAATGAACCTCTGCCTTAAGAGTTTCTCAGCTTGAGCTGACTGAAGAGACACCGTGGGGTCGAATTAGAGGGGCAAAAGGAAGGTGACAGTATTTGGCAGAGACTCTGTGTTTGCTTAGTGGTGCAGTCAAAGAGGCTGGAAATACAACAGATGGCCAAACAATAACCAGAAGCAAAATGTGCAGTCCTTAGAGGGATGGGATGAAAGTTGTTGGAGGAGTTGGCATTCACTAGTCCCCCACCTCACCAGCGCCTGGCCTTTTTGATGTGTTCTTCCCTGTGGCTATGGTCATTCTACACCAATAAATCACGGTGACAATAAATGCTGTGACATCTGCCACACAGCATCTGATGGCTGACAAAAGTCATCTGTACCGCTGATCTGTGAAGGGAGAGGACCAAAATAATGTGCAGCAGAGAGCCAATGAAACAAGCTACCCTGTGTGTGCCACAGCTGATATTGGCAGATCAGCTGGTAAAGCACTGCAAATTGAATCGTCGTTTCTATTCTCAATTAGTAATGTCACTGTTGCTCAGTTTTGACATTGACACTCAGGCTGACGATTATGGAGACACCCATAATATTAGCATTCACCACAATTATTACAGGAATGGCCATCAAAGCCATTCTTCTGTACCATCCAGACAACCTCCTTAATTAGTGTGATCACAGAATGTTAGTGTAATAGAACCCTATATTGCAGCTGACAATATATACAGAAACAATTGATCTTTGTTTTTTGTTTTTTTTTTTCTTTTTGGCTTGGATAATGGTTCACAAATGGTTTACAAATACATCTTAGTTATTAGACTTAAGAATATTTCAGATTTTGATTTTCATCAGCTTTTGCCACATCTTCGTTGAGAGGCCATATCAGTACACGCTGTGCAGAAACAACAATGAGACTCCCGAGCACAGAGGGAACAGATGGGGACTGAGGAAACACCTGGGCGAAGGGTTACACATTGTAAAGCCACCATGTGCAAAGTCAGGCTGTCGCACGGGAACAGGAAGACTACAAGGGATATAAAACAGAGCCGTCCAGATTCCTGGCTCACTGTATGTGTTTACACACACTGATATTACTTGCCTGAGCCTGCTTACCAAGATAACTTGGTTTTGGGTTGAAAAGGGTTGAAATTGCTTAGTCTAATAACTCACATAAGCTCATGCTACAGTTAAAATGTAAAGTTAAGATGGTTGGATGGTTGCTATATTAACACTTTCAGGTCTATTCTACTGAACTCAACAAAGCGTCACCCATCACTAATGTAAAGTATTACTGGACCAATTTATTAAAAAGATGTGTATTCAAAATGTTCTTAGACCAAGATAAAAGCGTTTTTTAAGCACATCTTGAAAACTGTATAAATACAGTAGTATTTATTTGGAGTAACTGTACACCATGCTTCATATTGAAAAGGTCCTGTCACCTGGTCAATTGTTCATCTTTACTTTTGATCTGTACTGACACTTCTCCTCTTTAGGTTCAGTTCTGAATTTTTCCAGAACAATACTTACAGGGTCAATATTCCTGTAATGTAAGAGGATGCATGGAATATAAAGTCAGTGGCAGTGTGAATCTCATGGGACTATGGGACAAAAGTGGGATAGGTCTGTGCTACCAAGGGACCACTGGCATTTTGATATCTCTGACTCCATCTTGAGAGCTGAAATTAAACAGACTGTGTCCCACGTCTTGGAAGAGTTCTCAACTGAAATAAACAAAGCATTCATTTACATTTATTAATATTAAGTAAAACGGTTGTTTTTTTCCCAACAAGGCTACCAGTGTGTGCTAGGTGTTTATCACAGAGATGATGATACAAAAGTTCATTGTTAAGAGGTTACTTCTTGATCTTGCCATATGTCTTTAAAATGTATATTTATGAGGACCCCTGGCACTTGAAAGCAAGTCAACTCCAAGCAAGCCCCAAGCACGTAATTCCCCCTTAATGAATGTATTTATTCAACACCATGTTCAAGCTTTGGTGTGCCCTCTCTTTTCAAACTGCCCTTTTTGAAGATGTTGTTATGTGCTTAATAGCCAAGATGCATATTGTTTTTATTTCAGTTCTAAAGATAACAGTGCCTATTTCCATTTCGCAAGGACAGAGAGAATCATATGATTTAAGATATACATAAATAGAGACTTAAATTAAGTGCCAGAAATAAATATGTGCAAAGGAGGAAAAAGAAGCAGCTTTCTGGTGGGAATCAGAAATGGAGCATGAAGCTTATGAAACAGTAATGCCACAGGCTCATACAATTATCTTTCAATTCCCATGGCAAAGCAGCGTTATTGTTCCAACAATATTTTTCTGTGGAAAAAATTCAGTGAAATTGTTACCAATTTACTCGGGGATATATTGCATCAGTGTAGAACATGTATCGTTAATAGCAAAGAATCAGGTGGGGAGGATGCAGCTTCAAGTTGGCAAAAGGTCGGCCTGCTGAGACATTATGAATAAAACAGGATCTGTCGGACATTTACAAAGACAAAAGCCGGTCCTACTGTGCATCTAATATCCTTCTTTTGCATTACCTTACAGTGTTTGCTACGTCAGTGGTCTGCGATCTCTTTTCTTTTAGGCTTCCCACAGTTGTTTACCCCATCATTCATACCATCAGTCATGCTCAAACTTTTAATTCTCTTTAAACCAGACCTTATTTGACACTGTCAAGCATACAAGTGGAGGGATTTAGCAAGATTTGGGTTGTTTTCACACAATTCACCCAACTGACTATTTCAAAATGTTTCAATGTCTTATTCTTTACAGATTTCTGTAAGATTCTCTAATAGCCCAAATTAAAGCACTGGCAATTGAGCAACCAATTGGTCATTGGTGACCAAAACATATTTGTTATGGCCAAAATGTAAACTTGTGCAAAAACACAAAAAGCAGTCTGTAGGATGATGTCCACAGGGTGACCTACATGAAATATAAGGTAGACAGAGACTTTTTTTGTGCCTGCGGGTTTGATATAATAGAATCCTGGTTTAGTAACTTTGACTTGCAAATATCTGTCACACTTCTCAATCTAGAGTGAAACTGACTAAACAAAACAGATGACAAATTCCATTTCCATTCACAACTCGTGTTGTGTAAGCGTCACTTGCTAGGAACAATATAAACAACCATCTACATATGACTGCTTGTTACTGTACAATCAAATCAACAGTATACTTCAGACAATTATGAAGTGTTATGTGTATCCACATAATTATGTATCAGTTCATTGTTTTACTGCTTTATTGTATCAACTGTGATTGCTGATACATCTTCTGTGAGTTTTTTTTCCCACCAAGAACAACAATCCTATCCTATTTTGCATTTTTTTTTTTTTTTGGAAGATTTAATTTTTCTGAACATGTGAATTACACTTGTGAGTATATGTGTGTTCTGGCTGTGTCATTTAAGATGTGTCTCAGTGGTTTAACACCTATGTTCTGTGGCTCAGCCAGCCAATTTTCACATCTGACTTGCTTGACTCTGATTTCCAGGTTGTAATTTTGTCTCCTTCTCCACACTAAGCTCCAGGGAATGCTTCTTGCTATCCATGGGGGCATCGCCTGTTGTAGGCAGAGATTGCCCTTGGTCACTGAGTAGGAAGCAAGCATATTACAGTATGACTCTAAAGGGTCATTTAGAGGGGGCAATCAATCTCCAGATGAATGTCTGCTACCTTTCAGGAAGTGAAGTAAAGGATATTGTTGAAGTGGTGAGACAAAATGAACAGAAAAAGGAAATCCATTTTAAAAAGTCATTTGTATGCACTTATAATCTTATCTCTCGTACATAATTGACTTGGAAACGTGGAAGTAATTTCAACTGATGTAAAATAGTGTCACTTGTTTTTGTTGAAAAGGGTTGGAAACAAATTGAATTACAATGAAATAAAAAAAAAAAAAAAAAAACATCCTACTGGTGATAGATGTCTCAACGACTTACTCAAAGACGTGTCTAAGCAAACAAGAGGAGTTAATGTATCTTCTCAGCTTAGAACAGCTATGTAGCTGTTGTGAGCACAGGATGCAGTTTAGACAGTACACTTCCCAGATAATCCTCTCTAAACCATGATTGTCTATACTAAATTAATCCATCTAATAGCTGACCCACCAACCAATAATGCTATCCCCAGAGCAACACCATTACAGTGGCTGAAAACTTTCCCATGATCCCAGAGACTGAGAGAGAAAGTGCCTGCTGATAACCAACACAACTGTCTCTAAATAAGTGTGTGAGTGTGAGTGTTAGTGTGCGTGTGTGTGTATGTGTGTATGTGCGTGCGTGGACCAAACTGTAAGCCGGGCTCTCCCTCGGTGAGAGGTAGATTGATTAGCGATGAGGTCATAATTGCTGACTGAATCACGTCCATAGTTAATCAATCTTTGGCTGAAGGATAAATACGTTGGGTGAAAAAGGACAATACTTCATGAGGTGATGCACGGTTGATAAAGGACACATTCATTCATCACGGGTGGCTTTACTTGATGGATATGCAGGCATCAATGGTGGGTCTATCCATCAATCAGGAGAGAGGGGAGGTCAGCTTTGAAGATCAAAGTCAAGCACCCAACCAGACCATACCGGAGATCTACAGAGGTACAGTATAGACATAACAGGTTTTCAAAGGGATATAAGGATATAATTACCTGCTTTATTCCACCTTGAAGTATCCATTTTGTCTCTTAATCTTTAGGTTAACTAGACGTGGGAATAGATTAAGCATTCTCTCCTTGTATTAGACAAGTTAACTTCTCAGGCATCGCCGTAGTGCAGAAAAGAATTGGTGCGTCGTTCATTGGTGAGGTATAAACATTTGAATCAAGCACATTTTTACCTATTTTCTTGGGTGCTGAACTCCTAAGAAAATACTTTTTACCTACACATAGACATGGATCTACTGCAGGAGACACCTGCTTTTCACATGTGAAAATTCTTTTCAGTTTAATGCTGTTTCTGACATTCCTTTTCTGGGTTCACAATGAAATACACTGAACCTCTCGAATTATGAATCTCTGAGCAGCCCTTTGATGTCAGCTCCTTTTGAACCAAATTCAATAACCATAATAAAGATGAAGGGAACAGAAGCAATTTTTCACTGTGCTTCTTGCTATCCAAAGTACTGTACTCCTCGCCACACCGTATACCTCCCTACTTCCCCACAGAGACTTACTGCAATACCCAAAAGCAAATATTATTTCTTACAGATGGCAAGCTATTTCCACACCCATCGTGACAGCACTAAGCACAGAAGGTATACATTAGCGTGACGTCACCATCTAAAGTGCCCTATTTGTCTAGTCCTCTCTAATGCCTAGCAAGCCAGCTCCCATTGCCTTCCCCTGCTGCTGCTCTCCTCTCCATGGTGTTATTGATGGGGAATTGAACACTACATTGGCATCTGCCAGTCACATAGTAGTTTCTGATTACACTTAAGAATGCCTCCGAGCAATTATGTGAACATTCGGGTGCTTGAATCCGCTTGTGGGACTAAACTGCGGAGAAGCCTTTCGTATTTACAATTTTGCCTAAAGATAATTCAGCTGGGTGCAACTTTGATGTCACAGCCTTTCTTTTTTTTTTTCTTTTTCAATAATAGCAAGTCACACGATTTTTTAATTGCATTATTATTAACAGAATTATCTTTAATGTAGTCATGGTTTTTGATGTGGTGAATGACTACAGTGGATCCCATGTACTTAAGACAAGATGGAGAACAGATGTGAATCCCTTTTCTAGCCCTTGCCCATATAATCAAATTACTTCATAACCTGAGAATAAAATTAATTACGCGGTTGACTATCTGGGTTCAATAAAAGTTAATAGAAACTTTCTGTTCATCACCACAAGCAGTGGAAGGAATCTTCTTTTTTTCTTTCCGAGTAGGTGCAGCTTGGGGAAAATGCCAGAAAGGTGAGTTCTGTCTACTAGACTATTCAGTGATTTTTCAGGATTGGCAGTAGAAATGATTTATACAGATTTAATAATAATATCGTTCTGTGTCTTGCGACATGTACAACACACAGTCACCTTCAATTTGTGTGATCATAAGCGTTATTTTCTGTGATTTTATTTTCATTACTTCCACTCAATCTTGTGCAATTATACAACAGAGCATGCCTCTCTCTGAGAGTGAGATTCCTCTCTCCAGTTTGCACTGTCCAATTTTTTATGCCCCACTAATCTGGGGATAGCTCTTATTTTGTATTTTTGTAAATTACTGACTGATTGAGTCATAATAATGCACATAAATTATTGTCTGTGTTCCTCCATGTCTGATCCAATTGCTTACTGAAAACAATTGGACATCAAAGCAGGCATTGTGATCACTATACTTTCAGTTCATATTAATCCATGTTCTCAATGTCTGTGCTCACACAAATGCCATAAAAGAAAGAAAGAAACAAACAAACAAAAAAAAAAAAAAAATCATTGAATACATGAAACTCATATGAGACGCATGAGATTACAAGCTGGTAAAATGTAAGATGTAAGTTGGAAGATGTGTACTTCATGGTATGGATTGTATTGCAAAAAGAGAAGCATGTACTGATATGAGAACCTTTTTTCCACATAATGTAACAACTAAATGAGAGTCACTTGTGCTTCTATTTTCAGTTTTCAGTAGGAATAGAATTTCTTTGGGTGGGTTAGGGGAAGAAATGTTTTTTACACTGTGTTAACTTAATTGATTTATGCTCGTCCATATCCGTAGATATGCAACGTCGCGGAACCCTCCGTGTCATTGCGTAGCCTGTCCACCCCCCTCTCCATAGGCTGACCTCCCCAGTTTTTTAACTATCTGTCGATACATCACCACGTGTCTCCCCTTTAATTCTCATCATAGCATTTGAAATAAAACGATTTGTTGTTCAACATCGATCAGTTCCAGTTCCAACAAACTGGTCCTCTCACTGGTCTTCAACAGTCTTCTCTTGGTCGCCATTATTCATTGTGTCTGGAAGAACAAGGCCCGGCGGTAATAATAAACAATCAGCGATAATCTTTAATCATAATGGGAACATATCGCCCCCTACTGTTCTGGTGGTGAATTGCTTTATGACATCCACCAGCTGAAGGAGAACTTTGAAAGCGTCAATCCGACTGCGTGGCTACACAGTACGCAGTCAGAGAAAATCCACCTTTATTTAAACTTTTTAAACTGGAAGTGCACTCTGCTTATTGAAAACCTGTTTGTTTGTGAAATTGATGTATCACAAATTAATAGCAGGTAAAATAGTTTCTGTTTTACTTCATAAAACTGGAGTGGTTTGATTTTCATCTTATAAAGAAAATTTTCTAATATTTTGGCCAAAATATTTGAGTAGAACAGCTGACCTGTAGAACAGCTAACATTAGCATTAGTAAACTTAGCTAGCTAGGCTAGTGATGTTCCCATTGTTATTACTGTTGAATTTATAAGAGTGTGACTGGCTCCCACAAAAAAAAAAAAAAAAAAAATGAAAATGTCTTTAATTTTTTTTTTTTTATTTTAGATTGTTTTTCCATTTCAGTTTAGTTTTAGGGGAGCATATGTTGTTTTAGTATGAGACAAATTTTTCAATAATGAAGAATTACTGAAGAATTTTTATTTAGTTTGTGGAATGGTCAAGTCTAAGGAAAAGCTCAGGTTTGACGAGCAAGAGTGAATCACAGACACAAATATGAAGCTGTAGAAAACTGATCAGTCATGTTAAATAGACAATTCCTATTGAAAACCTGCTACAGTCCTGCCCCATAACCATTAGAATTGTTTCCACAATTTGTTTGAGATTGTACAAAATGTAGTGCCATGACATCTGAAGTTACAGACTATGATGAATGTTTTTTCCCACAGACTATGGTGGTATATTGTTTATATTATGAGAGTTTTCCTAAAACAAGATTTGAAAAAACTGCAATATCACCATCCTTACATAATCAAAATTTAGTTTCTTGAATTCTATCTCCTGTGCCATGATGCATATTGTATAATAATTGTCAGCACCAAGCACTGCTCTTTGCAATTACTTGATCTGGAATCTAGTATTTTATATAACTATACTCCAATTAACATCCCTATTGCTAATGCACATTAGAAGGAATACGCATTTCATCCCACAGTAATTTCCGTCTCATCTGTTGCAGTTGTTTTTTTATTGACTTGATGTTGTAGGCATTAAGAGTGATGGCGCCACAAGCACAGGAAATGTGCTTAAATGGAAATCATCATGTGACTGAAACTATCAGTTCCATTTACTATTTTTTTTTTTTGGACCTAAGTTTTCGATTTCAAATAATCTACTTATTTATGGGACTGTCATTGTAAGCAGAACCCGTTTACCCTTGTGGACTTGTTATGTATTCTGCACATGGTAATGAATGTATTGATTTACATTTTAGGCCCCAGCAATAAGCGGTGGTTGCTGATGACAGTATTTCTGCAGGCAGGTGAGGAGATTAAAAACTGATCTAAGAGAGTATGGATGAGCAAGAGATGCGGTTTAAAAACAGTGAGTCACAATCCAGTGTATTAAGTTTATGATCTGCTGAAAACTAAAATTACACAACAACACTTTTATTTTCTTTGACGTTCTGATGTTATTCTATTTTAAATAGAACATCATATGAAATTTGTACTGTGACTTATGGGCCATAGATGTCCATTTGACCTAATGCCATCTGAATTTTCTAAAATCACCGTAACAATTTTATGTAAATTCTGTGTTATGGTGGATTTCCTCCTTTAATACTGCAGTTAGGATGGTGGTTGGGGCCACTCTAGTTGCTGTATGCTCAGTTAAGCAATAATTCAAATAATTCAAATAATGCAGATATATTGAATGCCATTTTTAATGTATGATATGAATACATTTGACAACAGGCTCATATGAGCATATGAAAATGCAGCCTGAAAAATGGTAATACTTTGGACTCCCCTTTCCCCATTTTCCACTAACCACCTCACTACAGAGCCTTGCTCAAGTGGAAGCTCATGTCCTTCTCACACTTATTTTCCTTATTACTTTAAATTGCACCCACATATTCAGACTCATAGCAGTAGCTTTTATTGTCTCAGCTTTATTGAATTAATATTCATCTGCATCGCTTTATTGAGAAAGAACACAAGGGAAATATGAAATCTAGCTACAAGCCACATCTAGAAGAAGTTGAAATCTGTGCTACATGTTTTGGAGAAATGCATCAGCTTGTGTCAGAGTCATAGAGGACTAACCAGAGTTTTTTGGTACCACCTCTTTTCAATTGCTATCTTTTTTACCCTTTTTACGGACAGCTTTAATGTGTGATTAGGTTTTCAAAGCAGCTCTGAGTACATGTTGCAAAGTCTATATTTAATGTGTAAGGAAAGGCATCATAAATCTCAAATGCACTCATCAGTTTTCTCCAATGGCAGTCTAAATCACTCAGAGGATGAAAAAGCTGACACTTCTGTCTTTGGTTGGGTGCAGAATGGAAGCTATCTAGCTTTAGATTCTTCTGAGTTTTGGCTCATTTATCAAGCTGTGTGTTCTGCTCTGAGACTATGGGCAAGGGAAAGATTCAGCTGCTCTCAGCCACTGTACAATATGTACTTTTCCTCAGAAGCCCTGTGTTTTGGTACACATGTAGTCCACACTGTTTACTCTATATATTGTATGCAAAGACATTGAATTATTTCTGGTGATGACTCCGATACTTGATGCCTTTGCTGCTGCAAATCATCTCAAACTTATTGTCTCTAAAATATGAGGAGCATGCTATTCAAATAAGGTAAAATAAGGTCATCACACACTTTTTTATGCAAATTCACAGCATATTTGTCTTTGTTTTTCACAGTGATTTGGGTTGTAATAGGAAGACTGACCTACTGATTTGCTGATAAAGTGCACGGAGTGCAGTGTAGAGCATGTAAAATTATTTTGAAGACATGAGATGTCTGATGAAATAAAATATGGATAAAGGAGTAGATTTCTTAATGTGTAACTGTTTCCCAGTTCATGTACGCTTTGCTCCTTAGATATCCATCCTTAATTCATATTCAGAGCTGCTCTCTATTGATTGGGTGTGTTCCAGATAAGAGCAGATGCTGAATTGCACAGAGATAATACATTCTATGGATCACAGGGATGCAAATCAAATCAGATACTCATGCAAATGTGTGCCAAAGTCATCTTAAAGCAAAAAAGTATCTTATTTATTCAAATTCAAAAAATCTCTAATTTCAAGTCAGTATTCGTGTGATTACCATTTTCACTTGTGAATTTTCCTGTGATATAGAGAGCCTGTGAACTCTTTTAGGAAATAATTAATGGCCTAATGTTTTGCAGGGTCAAACTACTGACTTGCTTTTTCCTGAAAATATGTAATGAAAGTATGACACAAAGTGCAAATATTCTGCATCACTGTGTACTCAGTCAGCAGAGCAGTGCTGAATCATTACACTGCTTGTCTCTGCCTCTTTCTATACTTGTCTTCCTTTCCTGATATATATTCCAATAAACCTGTGTCTCTAGACAGTTGTTAGATAGTTGATTTTACATTATATTTTATTTCTTATTATTTAATGATTGTAGGCCTAGACACAATACACAACCCCTGTTGATATTCTTCCTGTGAGTACAGTCATATGTACAGAACCTAAGTAGTATTGTAGAGACAGTTTATTGGAAACTTTTAAGTCCAGTGAATTAATTGTATTCATAAATTCTTACTTTTACCTAATACAAACCTTTAACTTCATATAAAATTAGTCCAGTAGTCAGATAACTTTAGCTTTGACCAGTGAGGAACACCACTGACACTTTTTGGGGGTTCACATTTCCATATTATAGTTCAATTATGCAGTAAATAAAGTTGAAATATATTTTATTTTAAGGTTTGTTATCATAGACAACTTATTTTCATAATGGATGATCTTGGAGGTTGCCAGTGCATTTTTTTTTTTGTTTTGTCATAGCTCTCACTGATTGAATTAAAGTTGTTCTTTTGTAATATGTATATTTTTTAATACATGTTGTTTTTCTAACTTGCAAATGTTTTTTTTTTTTTTTCCTTTTTTTGTCTGCCGTACACAGAAAATAAATATTATGGTACGAGAAACTTCATTTCATTTCAGATTCATTTTGGAAGGACATGGTACATCAACCAGTCAGTGTATACTCTAGCTGACACTGTACAACAACTTACCTCAGACAGACTGCTAGATGCTGCTCTGGGTCAATAAGAGCCCAGTATGGTTGTTTGCCTCCTCAGATGCAGCACCAGAATCCCCAGCAGGGCTTCAAACTGTCCCACTGACACCAAGGAACATGTCCATTACCAGCTCCGAGGTGGAACTCCAGTTCCTGTTCCTGTATGAGGCAGTGAAGCTCCCTTTGTCTCTCTGTGTTTTAAAATCGGATGTTCATAAAATATTTTAATGAGGAGGACAAGGACAATATTGCTGGACTGTGTTGAATTCATCATAGTTTTGTTTTGTTTTTTTTCTTCTAATAATACGCTTGCATCAGTCTGTGTAACCTTTTTCTTTATACAGATGTTGAAACTCTTGCACATTTTTAATTGCTCCTTCCAATAAGAATTATTTCCAGTGAAATAAATTCTTCCTGAAAAAAATATGTAAAATATGAATAAACTATTATTATAGTATTATTGTTGTTGATATGAATACAGGAATACATAACTAAATCTAGTGTGAATCCAGCAGCAATCTGCTTCACAAAAACATATCTAAGCCCTTGTCCCACTGCAGCTGTTTTACATATGTTTTCCAGCTAATTTGTGATATGTGTGTTCTTACCTGGAAAATATGAATCAGAGGACAAACAAGCAGGCCCACTAAACACAACACACTCATCACTCAAATTACCCACTGGGCTTCAGAGCTGTCAGTTACCTTGGTATAGCAAGCGTGTTTTGCATCCTCAAGCCAACAGTGGACCATGCCAGTTCATTAATTGATCTTTAGTATTCCCATATGAGCATAAAGGCTCAATAGGACGTCTTCTGTCTACCCTCCACTGAGAATTTCCTAACATATCCCATAATCTGTGTGTTGCTTAGTGGGTATGAAAACGGTGCTCAATTTGTGGTCCTAATGAGAGGGAAATTAGTCTGTGTATCTGAAAACAAATTGGTATCTTCCACTGCTCCAGTTGATCTAGACATTGCATCAACATACCTAAACCCAGATGCGTTTTCTGTTCAATGTCAAATTGAGCCTTCCATAATTATAGTCTAACCTTGAGTAGTACTGTCGCCCAAAATAAGATTCTTGTTTTCAGGTTGGACCTGTAATAATGACTTTTATTATTTGCTGATAAATCTCCTCTTGTATTCTCTTAGATTCCCTCATATTCTGTGAAGCATTGTTGCTGTCAGGATCCTTCTGTGTCCCCTCTTTACGTTTGCACAAGAATTCTGGAAGCCTGCAGGCCTTGAAGTCAACACAGCTTTTTCTCTAAATTGTTCGCTGCTGCGCTCGGGGAAGAAGCTCCTTGTCATTAGTCTGCCCCTCAAATCTCCAGCTCTGGTTAAGATGAGGGAGATCTGTCTTTGTTGAGCACAGTCCAGCACACTGCAAGGCTCCGCTGCAGTTTGAGTTCTCCCTGCAGAGACAGTGCAGGATGGATGTGCAATACACCAATGAGCACTTGTCCAACATGTCAGGAAGTTAAAACTTGAACGATTCACTTCACATAAGACTCTTATCAGTTCAGCTTAGAAATAAGGTAGTCATCGATGGCATTTATATATCTGTTGTTGTATTTACAGTAAACAGTGTTTTCTAATTAACATTGCTATTGACTTATCTGTGGTTATGTTATTTATTTGTTTATTTATTTGCTTAATTGATTCATAAACTAATTGAATAGTGAACAAAATGTCAGGGAATATTGAAAAATACCTGTGACAATTTCATGTTTTCATTTGTTAACCCTGACATGGAAAATGTCAGCCTCAGTGAATCCGGTCAAAGTGGTCATTCAGTATGGTTTACCAGGTGACAGTCTCCATCTGTTATATCTTAGAGTGACAGGTTTTGAATTGTGATGAGTATGTGCTATTTTCTTCTCACAAGAGCCATAAGCCAAAATATGACTTCAACAAATACTGCAAAGACATTTCTCATGGTTTGGAATACTGGAACATTTTCATTTTCCTGCTTCTGTTATCACTGACATTTCTTGACAAGATGTTTTCTAATAAGGCTTCAATTTCATGCAAGAAAAAAAACATGGCAGTCTTAATTATTTGGTACAATCATGCAACAAAAATGAAGATGAGTTTCTCTCTAAAAAATGATTTCATCCTAGCTGTAAAACTGCTTTTTTTCCCCTCTTAGCTGGACAATTCCACCTTACAAATCTGATCAAAACGAGAACAAGTGTCCAAAGCCAGCACAGATAGGATGAGATTCTGTTCAACAGAATTACGTTTTTCAGAACTAGTTAAAAATGAAAAAAGTCAAGTTCAAAACTGGAGTGAGGTGTCTGTGTGGCAAAAACAAATCGATAGACAGAGCAGATGAATCCAATCCTGTATCATCAGATGAATCCTCAGGGATAGCTGAGCGCTCCCCAACACTGCCCACCCATTACTGTTCAATCCCTACCAAATCCCAACACAAAGCCGCCATATCTACAAAGCAGCCGAGCCACACACTTTGGTTTGCGTAGAGCCAACACTGCAGCACATGTGAGAGAAAAATACGATACTAGATTTGTGTAATATTCAGTGTTATCATGTTTTGATGTCAAAGATTGTTTTAGTGGTGATGAAAGGGGCAGTGAATCCCCTATTCTGCTTTGAAGTAATTTGTTTATCAGTGTTAATAGCAAGCTATAGCACCTTTGTGCACAAAAAAAGAAAAAAAAAACACATTAAATAAAATGTTGGAATTAAGATAATGTAATACACTTGTGTTTTTAAGCATATTATGAGTATATCTGTAGTATGTGTGGTGTATAAATGAAGATATAATGATGTCAAAAATGTAAAAATAGAGTGCTGAGGTACAAATAAATAGAGGTAAAACTATAGTGGCACATCTTCATTTGGCTAACAAGCAGTTACTGTGCCCATTTCATTTAAAAGGAGTCTAGCATGAGGTAGTTCCAATTCTGATTGATTGGAAAATAATAATTTTAGAGACAATATTGATCAAGTTGAAGAGAATTTGTAATTCTACCTTTCTCTGACCAACAATAATATTTGAAGTCGTCCGAGAAAACCTAGTGACATAATGCACTGATGAGAATTCTGAGGATGAACACTCCTCTAGAAATCTCCAAACAATACTTATCTTTATGTTACTTGATGCAAGGAAAAAGGCAGCATTACACTATCAAGGTAGCACTGCACTCAGGTAGTTTACAATATGTATATGTCAGTGCTTTGTGGCATATTTTTGCATAGTGCCAGTTCAGTTGAATTCTGCCTTTCTTGAAACCCAAAGTGTGCTGGAAATTGTGAAAAGAACATGATGACACTTTCAACACTGGTGTATTGCCGAGGACTCAGGAGTAGTTTTGTTGATGCTCTTAAGAAACCTGGAAACTGGACTCATGCAGGCCAAACAAAAGGAGAATTTCTGTCTTGTGTGTCTGTCTTTTAATTTCCCTGGGAACCATTTATTTGACTGACTTTTGACTTTTTTTTTTTTTTTTTTTTTTTATGAAACATTGCTTTTTCTACATGTCACTTCAGTTAAAGAAAATGCAGAAACACACTGTGAGGGTAATTCAGCACCCATTCAGCTAAGGTTTTAAGAAACCCAGGACTCAACTTTAATGGTATTTTCTTCACTCCAACTGATATATTTCCACCAATTTGTGAGAAGCAGCGATGTGCCAACACACCCAGTCTGCTGTAAACCAGAAGGAAGTAGACACTTTCTATGCTGTCACCCAGATACCGTGGTGTGTGGCATGGAGTACCCAAGTCCAGAGGTAGCAAACAATACTGCCTGACCAAGGAATCAACCCATAATGAGTGGCACTATACTAGTTGGTCTAACATACAGTTAGAGAGAGAGAGAGAGAGAGTTATAAGGCTGTTATAAGCCCATAATGGGCTTTTAACAGCCTTACACTGGCAAAAAGTTATCAAGTGTAGCAAATATAAAAGATTACAAAATACATCAGCTTTTTGTTTTATTATTTCAGTGGGATGTGTTGCTTCAGTTGTGGTTGTTTCCTCAGGTATTTTTAACTTACTTTCAGTCCAGAGTTAAAGGTATTTATTGTCGCTGAAGATTTACAGAAAAATAAATTATTATAAAATACAATTTTGTCTTACATGCACAATAGTTCGCATTTTAAACGTTTCGGCTGTATTTTAAAAGGCTGATAAACTTTTTTTTTTCTCCATGTGGCTACACAGGAAGACAGGAGATCATAATATTCTATTCAAAACAGAAAAACAATGGATCAAGTTGTTTGTCATCAAGTTCACGTCTAGCAGATTTCTACATTTACAGGTTCTTATTGTAAACATGCTCAGAATGATTCAGTAGCTTAGAATCTAAGAGTGATAGAGTGACCAGTGGTATTTCACAGCACATTTGAGGGCTTGTGTTTCATGTGCCTGTGATGATATGATGAATGCATTTAATTAAACACTGTAGCACATTAAGCTGTAAAATGTAGCTAGAATGCAGCGTAGACAGTCATGCAAGCATTCCCATAACAGAATGAACAAGGGAATAACTTTTAGCTGCCATGGCACTAACAGCAGCTATTATGTGGTTCTATGAGATACGGGGGCACTGATTCAAATTGTTTTGCGTGGTGCTAACAAATGGACTGTCACGTATAGTGATGCAGAATAAAACATTGCCCCTTTGACACTTAAGCCAGGGACATGGCCCAGACCCATGCCGAGTGGATGTTGCTCTGCTCAAACAAAGGCTGAGCCCTCCATCACACCTTTAACTATATTTTTGAACTAAAACCTTCTACATTTTTACCTCACTCGACTTAGGCAGCAGTGAAGGTAGCGGCTGCTCAGTTTCCAAAGGGCACCATGACATTGTCATAGTAAGTTGGCTGTTTCCGAGATTGAACCTGTGACCATCTGGTTATAGGACAGCCTCAGGAAGCACAAGGCCAACACGCCTGCTACTGGGTAATAATAGTGCCCAGAGGGATTACACCAATACAGCCATGTATTTAACCAATGCTTTCTCTTAATTAAATATGGGTAATGGATCTTTGTCATCAGCAAAAACAACCCTTAAAATCTACAGGGGCTGGACAAAATAACAAAAGGGCTTTGCAATATAATGTAATGCAAAGCAATATAACAGCAGCATATTCCAACTCTTAAAATTACCACAGAGCTGAATCAACTCCGTTGTAACACAAAAATGGAACTTTATATTTTCACGGATAAGATGTTACAGAATGATTTGTTTTTACATTATATCGGGAGATATTCAGGTTATTGTGCACATCCCATTTTTCTCACACAACACAATACAGTCTTGGAAAAGCAATTATTATTTTTTCATTTTTTTTTTTTTTTTTTTTTGCTGTTATGAAAAATTGTAAAGTTACCGACAGCAGTAACGGCTTTAGTTTTTTTTTTTATTCCTAAATAAAACTATATTAGTTATTCCCTAGTATCAACTTATGTATGATCACTGGACATGGTTTCTCTTCTCTCCACATATTGACTGGTATCACATTGCTTGTAGAAGCACAAAGAACCACTCGTCTTTGTTCTTAAGTTCTTAAGGATGAAATTGTGGTATTCAACACTTTTTTTGTGTTTTTGTGAGTTAATGACAAACTTCACTTCGAGTAGCCCAGATCTGTCATAAGCATTTCATCTACATCATCTGCCTTTTGTTCATGAAATCCAGTTTTGTGTCATGTATAGCCTTGTGTTTAAATGTCACATCAATCTCACACATACCTTAAAAGGGCTTCTGTGTGCATTTTTTTTATTAAGTATTTTATACTGCTTAATTTTTTTTTTTTTAGTTTTAGTTTTCCTCTTGTGAAGAGAGTTTGTCAAGATGTTGAGTGTTTAGTTATAATGCAGCCTTCTTCTTCAGGGAAGATTGGAAGAACATTGTCATGTTGCAAAGTGATGAGATGGACTGGCCAGGCTTGGGCTAGCAAGTTAGCATGTTAATTTAAAATAAAAGCAAAGCAATAATTAATACTGGTGTTGCTTTACAGTACCAGCGGAAGTAATAGAACTGAATGTATTTTACTGCTGTAGATTCAGGTGGAAGAAGAAAAGAAAAATCATTACAACAAAGTATTGCAATATTGCGCAATATTTTATATCAATACACTGACACCAAGTATGGATTTTTGCTGACCAATTTGGTTGCAAAAATATTCTCATCTGGGAGCAACAAACCAAACATGCTGGACCTCTTGTAACTCAAGACGAAGAAACCTCTTATAAGTTTTTTTCATTAAGAAAAATGCTGTGCTGCCTATCACACATATCTCCGACTCCGACTCTGACAGCTCCAGCATCAGCCTCATATGTCAGTGGAGGTCACTGATCAACCATCCGTCTCCGCTGTCCCCGAGAAGATGCCAAACAGTAACTAAGCATCAAAGACAGCATCAGACTTGGGGCCAGAGCCAGAGAGAAAGCCTGAATATATGCATTTTGAGAAGCAAATACAGTCTCCAAGGCTTAGGTACAATAGAATTGTCAAAGTGGTTTATTTAAATCTCTTGAATTCAGTCATTTCCATTTACAGTGTGTAATGATAAAAACCAAGGTAGCAATGTGAGTAAAGGAAATTATTATTATAGATAATAAATATTTGTCAAGCCTACTTAAAATGAATGATTCTTTTTCTTTTGTTTTAATGTAGATCAATGACAGCTTTGACACATTTCAACTTTCACGAACTACATGTTTCAACTTTAAAACATATTGAAATCTCTCTTACCTTTCATGTTTTAAAGGTCATTCTTTGCATCATATCTCTGTAAATGCTTCCTCAGCCAGGCAGGCAAAGTGAAAGTGATTCTGAGTCTGTGAATCTGAATAAAATAACAGAGGAATGAGTAACATCGTCACTCACCATGAAAATAATATGAAAAACCTAGAAAATGCATTAGCCATTTGTTTTATTATTTCATAGGAATATCCTGCATCAGCCATGATTGCTTGGTTAGTCATTACTAACTAGCTTTCAGGGTTTCAAGTTATTTCATTTCACAGAGGATGTTCAGTGCTTCCTGTTGTAGCCAGACATATTTTATACCTACTTGTTTTTGTTTGTTTGTTTTTTTATGGATATTTTTTTTTTTTTAACTTAAGAATTTATAATACTTATTTGTGAGACATAGTTCCATAATCATACTTTTTAGATTTTTATTTTAAATATTTTTCCTTCTTCCATATTTGACACTGCTTAATAACTGTATAATACGTGGATAGTGCAAGCCTCTGGGTATAGGGCTTATGTAAAGGGAAGCGATAGGTGATAACAATGAAGAATGCAGTGACTGAGCAATAAAAATCCACACATGACTTAATGCATGGCTTTCTTACAAGGCTTTGCTTACCTGAACATATTTTTGGATAAGATCAGCAGTCCTTTTCTGCAGTAGTTCCTAGACCAATTGTGTAGGAGGTTATGGAGTTATGGAACTCCACTTCATTTTTTTTCTTTGAGGATGACAGTTGTTATTTCACAGCAATGTATACTTTGCACAGATGGATGTAGAAACAATGTCTCATTATACTAATCATGCCTTGTTGTGTTGGTTTTGTTATCCTTATCCACTAATTGAAATACAGTGCATAACAACTCAATTGATCTTTGAAGATTCCCAGTGTGGGCGGCAGGCTGATCATTTCCTTTTAGCCAGCAGAGACGATGATTTTTCTGTTAGATGTATGCCATGTTGATAAGAGTGTGGCAGGTACTGTGGACATGAATAATCCATGAAGTGAAGATGTATATTCTGTTGCTTGAAGTTGAGAAGCCATTATTCAACTTCAGTTATTTTGTCACAGATCGGCTGATTTTTTCCTAAAGAAATACAGTAGATGTTGTCTAGAAATATATCTTTTCTGAGTCAGAATTTAGTATGCATTTTACTTATCTATGCGACAGCTAAGTAACCATAAATCAAACACATGCTCCCTTTGTTTTTTCAAAGTTTATTCAGATGTCAGGCTGCATTATCACATACAGTGCACTGAGGTAGGTGCAATAAGGAAAACACATCGAAATGTTTATGATAAGTAGTAAAGAATTAACAACGTCTAATTTATTATATCTGGCCTCATCTTTGTTGCTTTAACCATTTTATATGCCATTATGCCACCAGATATGTGCAGTTATGCTGGCATTTGTTTTGTTGTGTGAGTTCATCATGAGTATTAGTGGATCGTGGGCTGTGCTTCTTGTTTGGCCTCTGTTGATTATAACATAAACTTAATATTTATGAATAGAATACATGCCAGTATACAGAATACATTTAGTAGGACTGGGATACTGATAAATGCAATTCATGGGAGACACCACAAACATTGTAAAGTTTTTTGTGGGGTTATTTTTTGCCTTGACTAAGCTGTACCAACAAATGAATGAATGAACTGTAACTTTGGTAACTGCAAATGATGTGTTCCTCTGTCCTGCTCCATCACTATGGCTAAAAGCATATGAACATTACTTGGCAATTTTCATTTTCTAGTAAGTAGTAGTAAACATTTTGGAGCACACATCATGATGTCAAGTTTGCATTCCATGATTGAACATGGTGGAAGATTCAAGCTAAGTAGCACAGATTGCTTTTTTAATATTTGCTAGCATATGTTATTGTAATTTAAACATGAAGAGATGCAGAGAATGCAACAATCTTCCCTGAAGCCCAAACAACATTCTGAAGGCAAACTCATGTTAAAAATCAAAGTGACCAGCTGTCATGTAAGCAACTCTGTGCATCTGTCAGTGCAGGTGAGATCCAGTGCTAGCACCTAGCAATGCTAGTTGCTAGGTGATGGTCGCAACATGGTAGTTTAGCAGCTACCACATCTAATAAGACTCAACAATTTGAGTCTGAACAATTTGAGTGAATTTAATCTCACCAATTAAGTGTAACATCTTCATAGTAGTAAATAAATGAACTCATATTACCATTGTTTGGTACTGGGTTCGCTTGTCAACAATCTTTTAACATCTAGGCGACGTGTTGTAATCGAATGATGAAAACATAATCTGGTAGTTGTGATGAAAAAAAAAAAGATACTAAATGGCATCTGCACAGGCAATGAGATCCCATTTTTCTCCAGTAAGCAGAGGAAGGAGAAGATTAAACCAACTGCTGCCAGCGACAATTGCAGCTGTATTTTATGTTTCTTCTATCTCTGCACCTCCACAATTTCAATACACCACAAACAGATCTGCATCGGTTCATTTTTTCCTCAACAGATTTTCCCACTGTATTAGTGAAGTTCCATTTTTCATGGTGGAGTTTCATTTTTGGTAAAAGTTTAACGGCGACCAGCTCACTTCACGTTGTGATCACTTGTAATCAGATACAATGCAGTTGATGAAACTGGTAGATTTTCATGTTATTTTTGGTTACAGGTTTATTTGTAGTGACAATAATGTTTTGATTTCTAATGAATTCTTACCTCAACCTTTTTGTTTTCACTTTTCATAATTTATTTTGGTGCTATTTATGTTGACAGAAAAGCCATTTTATTCAACCTCTGGATGTTTTGCTGTTATTTTTTGCAAACTTTTCAGATTTTTAGTTGTATTTGTATAATTTCAAGCTTTTTAACATAAATTAATGACTGTTAATTAAAGTCATAGGATACTGCACCAGCATCAAACAGGAGTGTAATACTTTAATTTCTCCAGGAATAACATTTTATTTTTCCACTCAGACTCAGACTCATTGATTGATATTTATCAACAACACTGCAGTGCTATGTTTAATATTATACAAAGGAGGGGGTCTTAATAGTAGCTGTCCCCTTTTTCATGGATCCACATGTGGTGTTTGGGGAAATTATCAGGCTCTCAAACTCATGGCGATGAGTACCCAGTGATTGTGGTGGTGTTACTGTATCACAGGGAATTGTCAGATCAGTTTGTGTGACTGTCAGTGCTGATGTGATATAACAAACTATTTTTGGTGTCCACCTACACTTGTATTGCTCATTTGAAATTACAGTACAGACTGTGTCAATCAGAAAATACAGTCAATGCCCAGTTGGAGAGTCCCAACAGGAGAGACATCTATAGAAAAAGAAAGAAAGTCAGAAAGAAGTCAGTGTTGTATTAAACATGTTTAATAATAGCAAAAACTTACACTAGTAAGCTTGGCTTCAAGATTCTGAATCAAACTTGCAGACTAAAGACAGAATCATATTATTTTACACACCTAAAAATTACAGCTGGCTAGAAACAAACAAAACAAAGCACATAAACAAAGGAAAATATGCATACCCTTCTCACAGTATGAGCAGTTCCAATACTTGAGGCCTCCAGTTAGGATTTACCTTCAAATTGTCAGTATGAATAAATCTGATGAAAACTCAATTACTCACAAACATGTCCCCACGTAAACTTTGACTTACAAGTTCAGTCGACCACTATTTAGTTTTGTCAGTGTACAGACACACCTCCGACTGTTCATAATTCAGACACATTGTCTCTGTCAGTCTTGCACTCTGGGAGTCAGGAGTTGAGCCTTCCAAACCTGTGTTTTATTTCCTCCCTGGGGTTTATTCCCTCGAGTTAATTCGTTTTGCCCCCTTCTTTTATTTGTCACCAAAATCATTCCTAGCGTCACTCTGTTGAGACAAAACAATCACTTAACTGTATTTTCCATGCAGGAAACTCAGTGAAAGAGTGATGTAGCGTTCCTTCTGCAACAGCTGTCACGAGTATCTGTCACTGGCAAGACTATTTAAGGACAAATATTTGTCAAACGCACTCTAGATCTCGGGGACTGGAATATTGATAACACAGTTCTTAGTGATGGCATTTTGAGGTCAGCAACACTTTTTTTTTTTTGTTTGTTTGTTTGCATTAATAAACTGCGAACAAGTATTCTTTTTTTCATTGTTGCATCCTTGTGACTGTACAGTTTTTCGATTGAATCTTGAAAAAATGCTCTGCAACACAGATTTCATAAAGGCACAGTCTCAATTTTAATACTCTGTATCCTGAAGATTAAAAAAGATAATTTTCTTAAAGAATTAATCCTCTTTTTCATGTTCTATCAGTCCAATGAGCTGTTCTTTCCATGTTTTATCTGTAATGTTGTAATACACTTAATTGTCACCTCTTGAGCATCTTGAAACAGTGGCAGATGGTTGCAGTTCACTTCTAAGCTTCTTTTGTAGCTTTCTTGCATGATGAGCATGTGCATCAGTGGAACAGGGACACCTGACACATTCAGTGTGGAAAGTAAACATACATAATGTGCTGCTCCAGGAGCGATGAAGAACTCAACGCACAATTCCCTCTTGGAAGGAAAAATGTGCTTGATCTCTGATATCATAAATGGAGCTGTCCGGACTTATATTGGTTTTCTTCTGATGAGTGTTTGTTGTAAAAATGTTCCACTGCAGTAAAACACTAGCTACGCTATCTGACAAATGGGAGTACATGATTTAAAAAGACTGTGGAGGAAAATATTTGAAAAAAATGGGAAATCTACAAAATATAAAGGAGAACTAAGTTCAATTGCAGTATTACACTTGTGAATTCTTTTGAAACAGAATATTTCTGTTCCAACTATTGTAGTATTTCATCTTATATACTTAGGAGCAAACAAACCTTCACATTAAGTTTGATGTTTATGTTTAAAAAATTCTCATTGCACATGGTGACTATGGCACGGTTCATGTGTCAAACTGCAATACCTGATTAAGACAGCTTTTATAAGGTAAGTGTTTATTGTAGGTTCTCTCTGTGAGAAACAAAGCACACAAATACACACCACAACAGCTACAACTACACATCTACAACTACACATGCTAATTTCCACTTTCTTTCCCCTGCATTGACCCGTGGTATTAAACATAAAACCGTGTGCCGTAAAATTCCCCAACACAAAAATAATTTCTAAAGCTTTGCTTTGTTGGTCCATGCTTTGTTGGTCCAAACCACAGCCATCTCTCTGGGGCTCGCTTTATATTTCTGTAATTGCCCATTTCTTCATAAATGGGGAATGTCTGTTTACTATAACGTGTGATGTAGCTTTCATTGTAAAGTATGCTCATGTGAAACAGCACATCCCAGAGAGATACAAGTGGTAGATCAATTCAGAAAAAAGCATTCAACTGATGCTTTTGATGCTGTGATGGAGCACATACTGTATGTGTATTTTTTTCTAAAACACTGCAGTTTTGCAGGCATCTGTCATCACAAATGTCTATACAACTGGATTTTGTTGCGGTGTTTAGAGATCATTATATTTCTGTATGATTGCCATTTACAAGTATTACTCTTTTCATTTAAAAACAAGTTTATTTTGCTCATTTACTACTCCTCTCTGGATTGTCAATTTTTCAGGCTTATACTGTATAACATTACAACAGTGTGTCTCCCAAGTGACCTTCAGCTGTGGAGTCCAGAGCATCTCATTCCCTTTGACCCTGTTTGCCATTCAGACTGTAATTGTCACTTGCTCAAGGCTTTTAAAACCATCAAAAGTGTCTCAGTGCAGGGTGCGTGACAGTATATCTCAACCCTCATCAGAACACTGGGCTGCCAGAGAAACTGCCCTCCAAGAGCTAATCCAGCCCCTGAGGTGCTGTTCCAACCAAACTAATTATTCTGTGTAACCACACCAACTGGAAAACAGCCACTGCATGTGGAAAATACAGGTCCGTATTTTTTGTAATGTCATCTCACCTCTGACCATCTTTCTATTTCAACTGATGGTGGTGACGCCCACTTTTTCTGTCTTTTATGGTCATAACAAACTTACTCCTTTTTCTGATTGAGTTTTTCTTTTTTTATTCATGACTGTTGGCACGACTTGGGTGTGTTGTATTTGAAATGGAGACCTATCAACAGCTGGCTTATGTCATAGAGCATCTTTCAGCCCTGAAGTCTTGACCATTCCTGGGCCAGCAAATATATCAAGGAGCTTTCCAGTTTGTGTTCTGCTCTCAGAGGAAATAGGCTCCCTGGGGCTTGGAGGCCTTCTCTTGATCCTGTGGTGATACCAAGGATTTACGGGGACTCTAGTGATTAGCCAGAGGGGAAATGGGAAAACAGGGCAATTGCTGCCAGCAGTCTCACATCAGAGAAATATGGACAAACACACACGCTTGCATGTCTGCTTGTGCATGCAAACACATCTAAGGCTCTGCATACACATCTAAAGAAATGCAAGAATAATATACATGCTTATTGTAATGCAAAATATGTTTCTGCCACTGTTGATGAGACATTCTAAAGGTTATGTAAGCTGCTGTTTTGCCACTTTGTTTTGTGAACTCAGCATATGAATATGCATCTTTTTGCAGCCTTGGAAATCAGCATATCCCCTCAAATCATACCTCCTTCATATTGAAAATGCTTGTTGGAATCCCACATGTCAGATCTAGCCTTGAAGTTGAAACACTTCAAATACATGATTCCAAAACACGAGCGCTCCTCGCTACTTGCCACAATGTAAGCATATTCTGTAGTTAGAGCTTTTAAATGTAGTAATGTAGCAAGATGACATTTGCTTGATCTTATCCCTTCAGCATTATTGATAATGTTAGGCCTAGATCAGATTACCCCCCCACATGCTACCAAGCAGAGTGCACTCGTTAGCGTCAGTAGTAACAGAGAGAACAGAACCTGAATAGAGCAAAGAGTGTTGCATCAGTCTTAACACAAGGTTTGACATCAACTTTCAAGTAGCTAAGATTATATAGCTCGCTGACAGAGCTAATAAAAGTAACAAAAGGGATAGCACCGATTAGAGCAGAGAAATAAAGAGAAATGTGCTGCTGTGCTGTGGTTAGCTTTATCACTTCCCACTTCTTGTCCAAGAGGTATGTAGTAACTGTTTTAGGGTATTTTTGCAGTGATGATATGGCACACTTCATTAAAAATTTAGAGAGATTCAGCTGTTGCAGTAACATCACAGTAAACACACACACACACACACACACACACACACACACACACACAAATGCTTAACAATGTTAGCATACAATGAATACAGAGATTACAGACTGTTTTGTGTGGGAGCAGCGTGTGCCATTTTGATTGTGATGATGTTGATTGGCCAGAATCCAACACACAAAATAGGCCAAACTTGGCAGCAAACCAATACATCATTCAATGCCCATCTTTTACAATTCCCAATTATTTACATACTGTCATTTATCTTAGTAACTCTTGACTATAGAAATAAATTATAGAAATAAATTTTATTAAAACCAATTACAAAGACTTTGGTGAATGTCCTAACCCCCAGAGGACCTCCCATAGTTCTGATCCCTCTTAAGCTATGCTCCTGGGGTTGCAAAAAGCAATTAAAGGCACCACCTGTTTCTCCAGTCCTTCTGCCTCTACTGTTCGATAATTGGAAACCTCTGTCTATCGGTGCTGGTGTTCAACCTCATCTGCAGCTGATATTTCACACAGCTGCCCCTTAAATTTCTAAAATAAAACAATATGCTAAAGTGTGAAAGAATTCTTTTTTTTTTTTTTTTGTCTAACATTAATTTTTTGACCAAGTGGAAAGTTTTTCTTGATAAAAATATCATACAATCATAGTTTAATCAGTTGTAAAAATCTTTATGAAATTTTATATATTAGCTGGAGTTCAGATCACTCCTTGTAAATGATACTAAAAGAAAAAGGTTTCCACTTGAGTATTCAACAGTATTCAAGTATTCAACAGTATTTAAGTATTCAACAAAATTCTGAGAGCATTGTTTCCTACACAGTGGAGAGCACCCTAATGCAAAAAGAAAAGGCAAGGTTAGCCCTGCTACTATTGATGATGTTATTTAATGAAGTAGTTGACTGCTCCTACACTGGCACACTGATAGAAGAACAATCTGTGTTGGTAAATTTGTTCTAAAATTAATTAACTAGACGGGAAAGTACTGCTTGCTATATTTGGTTAATTAAGGTGTTTGTGTAGGAGGGAAGTAGTTTGAGCCTTATTAATGTGCAGTCACTGTCCCCACTGTCCACCAACAAGAGGCATCCACAAGGGACAAGATGGTTTTCAAATAGCAGACTTAGTCACTGGTAGGCAGAAGAATGGGTAATTAAAAGAGTCTTGATTTTTTAATAATGATACTCTCTTTATTAATATCCATCTATGATGTTCTTATCTCTCTCTCTTGAAAGAATTTAAACTTTCATATTTCTTTTTTTCAAGGATGTTTTAGTAATTTTGCCTTATATTAAATTGGCTTACATTGTCTATTTTTTTTTTTTAAATCTATTTGTACAAAGACATATTTGGCACTAGTAAACGTGTGTATGTTTGTATTCTAGCTGCTTCCGCTTTTAGTTCTGCCTGTTTTTTTCCTCCTTCAAGTCCTGGCTTGAAGTTCTGATATCTTCCAATTTTTATGTCCTTTTGATACAAGAGAGATGCAAAAAAAATTAGCAACCCCATAATCTCTGATTGTGGTTTAGATCTTAATGGCAAGGTCAGTAAATCCTTTTTTATAGTAATTCAGGCATCCATATTACCAAAATGTCACCCCTGAAGAGTTCACATTGCCATTAACCTTTTCAATGGACACACTTTAGGCCTCATTAACATTTCCCGTCTCCACAAAAAAGAGCAAAATTTTTCCGCTCTCACACTCACCAACATTGGATTTAAACAAGTACAATACCTGATCAACCATGAAATTGAGCACTTACTAGGAGTCACTGGTGACAGACCAAAATCAAGGCAGAATTTATGTGGCTGTTACTGCATCCTGAGAATTATATTGTCTGGACTTTGGACTGAAATAAAATATTCATTGCCCAAACATATTGGTTTTCGGTATAGAGGCTGTTCAAAGAGACATTGCCCAAGTGATAACTTGTGTGTTATTGTTGTTATGTATCTGTGAATACATAATTGGTTGCATGGCCTCAGGACAAAATAATACTCAGTGCTTTTGTTCCATTTTGAAGGAAGAGATGATTCCCATCAATCAATCATGATCCAGTTTTTGCATATTGTTTCATACATATGTTATATTGTTATTTGGTCACCAAGATGAGTAAAATGATTTCTTACAGGGCAATTATTAGCTCCAACACTGTCTGTGATTCATGCTTCTTAGTCTAATCAATTTTGAGCCATCTAAAATTGACCCTTTTCTTGCACTTTCAATCGAAAATTACTCTCTCAATGGGGAGCTAACTCTGACTTTGGCACCATTTCATTTCTCTTTCAACTATTCTCAGCAGGCTTCCAATATAAATCTAATAAAGAGCCGGAACTGTAGTCTTCTAAGTGTGTGTCAGCCTAGTGGTTCTAACTCATAATATGCAATACTGCTTGTTTCCCCATAGCCTGCTGCTGCGCTGTTACCCGCCCTACGGGTTCATGAAATCCCTTAGTTTGGCAAACCACATAGAAAATCACACTAAACTACCTGGTCCCTTAGCAGTAATACTTACAGTGTCTGCTCAGGATGATATGATGTGGGACCAGTCAAGGTGATGTACTTGGTACACTGGTTTGTGCTTATATACAGTTTAAATATGTGAAAAATAATGTCCATATCATCAGGATTCTAAGAAGCCTCAGTGATACCATACAAAAAAGTTGAGTGTGTGCTCATTTTGTACACCATTTCAACTTACAATCCAGTAGTCCGTCGCCAGTCACGGGCGTTAGGTTTCAGAACCCCCTGAGAAAGGTGAAAAAGGCAGTAAACATATATGTATATATATTATTAAGCCTTTAAAAATTCTCCCCATGCTCTTATAAACCTTTCCCACACTTGTTATTTATTTTTTCAGGTTAGAAAATGCTTATTTTACTGCAAAAATAATTAAAATCTAAAAAAATAAAAATACCTGTAGGCCACAGAATCCTGCGATGTAAAGAAGACTGACGCGATATATATTTAAATATACTAGATAGAGATCACTTTAATATGTTATAAAGCCTAATTTGTCCAACATCAGTTGGTGGATATTTTGCCTACACTTTAGTCTAACTAGTGTCCCAGAGGACACAGTCTTCTGCTGTGTCCTCTGGGTCCTCAGTAAAGTGTATTGAAAGCTCTCTCTGCCTCCTTGTCTCTTAATGCATTAATGCAGTTTGCTTCACCATCAGCTAAAACTATGGTGATACAGTCTCATAGTGCTGGTGTCCAAATATGCTGTGATAAGTAGGAAATATTTGCTTGGTTCTAACATTAATGTCCCACTAATTTAATCAGAGTTTGACCACAGATAGAGTGAAAGGTATACCCAAAGGTTAATAGAAAAATATACAGCACTTCCTGTCTTCCATGTTTATGATGTTTCCATGACATGGACAAAAGAGTGGTCTCACGTCACACCACTAATTGTTTTTCTCAACATCTTGTTAAGCTTCTTTATTCAGAATGATCAGATCAGCCCGTAGCTTACTGATGGTATTGATGACTTCCTATTCTCAGCCATCCTGGATCTTTTTCTGTTAAATGGCTCATTGAATACCACTTTACCTTCCAGTGATTCAGATGTAACCACAACTGTTCAGCTTAATCACGGTTACCTTGTACTAAGTCAAAGTATGACATACTCCCACCACTGACACACCAACATGAGTATCAGTTGATCATGATAATATTGGTCTGGAAAAGTTCATTCTCATCAGCCTTCTTTGGGAGGTTAGCAATCACATTGCTGTTTCACATATATGAGATAATCAACGTCCTGTACATAACCCAAAGACAGAAACAGAAGCCCTTTTCCAGGGTTAAGCAGTTAAGCATGGTGACCATGCTGACAGCCATTAGCGTTCTTGGTAACACCATTGGGTCTCCTGTGCATGAGGCCCATACATAGCAGGTTGAAGTGGCTATTTTTACAAGCAACATATCATAGTAATTTCCTCCAATGGCCACTGAAATCACCGGAGGAACACGCAAATAAAGAAGACACACCACTTCAGTGGTGCTGCAGTGCTGATGCTTGTGTTGACCAGTGTCTCTGGACATTTCAGGGTCTCTCTCAGTGTCTCTTTTGAACCCATAATACAGGTAAACTGTTCTCCTTTGTTTCCACTTCACTTTGTTCTTAGTGACACATATGTTTCATCCTCAGTCTATACCTTGCACTAATAAAATGAATGTCTGGAGTGAGAGCCAAGAGGTGTAAGTAGAGGTGTCTGTGATCATCTCTTATGTTTTCAAGTCTGAAGCCAACTAAACCCAATACTAAGTTGTGGTTTGCTGTTTTAGTGACCACAGCGCCTTTTAAAACAACCTTCCTCATATATAGGATATATAGACTAAACCACTGAAGGTGCAACATGCTGCCATTCGTTATGAATTAAATCTCAATATAACATCCTTGGATCCCTGACACGATTCAGGATGTTAAAGAAATTTAGTAAAGTTGAATTTTTCTGAAGGTCTGACAACATGGAGTTGAGCAACTCAGCTGTAATCAGTATCATGGCTAAGTTTGCAGGAATCGTAGCACACTCCCTGTATCCACAGAACACTCTAGAGGTGAAGCTTGTCTTCAAGTGTGCATTAATTATGTTTTTTTACAATTTATAGTTCACAGAAAATATGTCAATCCCTCAACTCTACCACGTGTGATGCTTTGCAACAAGGTAAATTTAAATGGACTGTGATGGTCAGTGCACAACAATTTCCATACATGTACTGGCTCTTAGCTTGGTTCGCTTAAAAGCGCTTCATTCATATTGTGAGTGCATATCAATGTTGTGTTGATCTACAAGGATTAGAGGTTAAACCCATAAAATTGTGTCTCGACTCCACCTGTGTTCATAAAACTAGAAATATCACACATAATCACTGCTATGCTGACACTACTATTTTGTTCTACCGTTTATATTGCCAAAAGTATATCACAGTATACACAATATACACAGATTTCTCACTATTGGCAATGCAGTGACCTATCTATTGAGTTTGGTGGTGTTGCACTCTTTGACTGTAATGTTTGTGGCACGTTGGATTGTAGACCAGTTGTGACACAGCACATCTCAGCTGAGGTGTGAGGTTTTGATTCAGGCTTGTGTGGTCATAGCTCCAACACTGCACCACTATCACTATGGCAACCTTTTGAAAGACTGCCAGCATCACTTCTACTCATTAGCACATTGTAAAGGTGGTATATTGTTTCCCAGCCACAGCTGTTTTGGCCACCTTTCAATATCCATCATTAAGCATTGACTATATGAATTAGAATTAACTAATGTGCACATCGTTTTGTGTATATACCTTTCTGACAGTGAAATAGGCATGAGGCAGTGTGAACCTTAAGCTTCTCTTCGATCCACAGTGGAGCCAATGCTGCTGTGAATCCATTATAAATATCACAAGAGTGTAAAACATATGGGTAGATAGACTAAAAGGTGAGCAAGTGCATCGCCTGGGCACTGTTTACTCACCGTCTGACTTGACGATGTGATCATGTGAATGTCTTTGTATTATCACAGCTAGTATGGTTGAAGAAAAAAAAAAAAAAACATTTTTGCCAGCTATTTTGAAAGTGAAGATTCCATCATAAAACATATTTGTAATCTCTGGGAAGGCAAAATGATCCACATGGATGTGACTTCATGAGCAAAACATTCCAGGAATATAGATTTTTTTTTTTTATCAATAGCGAGGTGACCAAATCAATATATTACACAGTAATCTTTTTTGTTCGCATTTTAGCTTTTATTTGATCTTAATGTAGGACTTTTGTTGTTATTTTACATTATGACAAGGTGTTTTATATGCATTACTTAAGCACAAATTCCACTTGTGTTTTAATTTTTTTTCTTCCATTGTATTTGTGGGGTCTGACTGCTCTGTGTGGATCAAAATCCTAGATGCTCCAAGTTGCAAGAAGGTTGAGACTTGGTGGGTTAATGTTAAGCATTGAGTTGACATAGTTAAGTTTGGGGAAACAGGCAAGGGAATACTTTAGGTCAGTGAGCCTTTCCCACAAAGTTATCTGTAGGTGTGTGTGTGCACACACTCACTTGGGACTTCAAATATATGTATGTATAAATGTAGGCATGTATCTAAATGTATGCTAATCGGCTGCTGTACCTTTGTGTATTGGCGTATGTATAAGTCTGCCTGTCTTCCCATCTCTCTCTGTGTGTGTATGCCCGTCTGTTTGTACAGTGCACTCTTCCTCACACTGCATCTAATTATGCGCAGAGAGAGACCATGAGACAATTCAGTCTTTTGTAGTAATTGATCCTTCCACCTGAGGGCAGTGCTTTCTAATCTAATATCACATAAATCTGTTTCATATCTTCAATTAAACTACAATACTGAACTTGCTTTCACATTGAGCTCACTTGTTTTAGTTAGTTCACATCCCACTGTTTGAAAAATTTCGATATAATGACTTGTTGTTCCATCTTTCCATTGCAGAGTTATAAAAATGTCCGCCATAGCTTTGGATCGATGTCTGGAAATATCTATGCAGCCTTAGAGTTGTACAGTATTCACTGAGCTTGTTGAAGTATTGATCAAGCATTTGATTATTAGATGTAGAGATTTTAAAGTCACAACATTACAGTTTAAGATGTTACAACGGTGGACTTCTTCTGTTCTCATGCACAGCATGCAGAGTTGACAGTTTCATCACTGTTTTGTCTTTTATGCAAAGTAGATGTTTATAACACAGGCAATATTCTTAAATCCACTGAATCTTTGTTAAGCTGCTTTGAGGGCAGTTTGCTCCCACTATTCCTTTTCTCATTTTTTAAAGACTGCAGGCAGTTTTTTTTTTGTCTCACACCAAGATATGATGCATACAGCACTGCTCTACTGTTGTATTGCTGTTCCTTTTTATTCTCTCCAGAAACAATTACATTCTCCTTTACACAATTCAATTATTTTCACTGTTCAGAAACATGTGCCTGAGGCCTCACTTGTCTCCTCTTCTTCATCCAGAGTCAATCTTTTAGCTGATGACATACATAGCCACCTATCGCCACTGAAGATAAGAAAATAGTTTTTCTTCATAAATGGAAAACAATAATTTGAATAGCTTATGTTAGAGTGACAATTTAATTTAGTCTGTGGTGTGGAGTTTATACCCAACAGTGATATTCTGTACAAGCAAAGTAAATTTCCTCTTTTTCTTGCAGTGGCTTCTGTTTTAGAGAATGAGGGAGAAATGAGGAGAGAAAAAGAGCTGTTGCAATGCTTTAATTAATCTGGTACTGTCACCCTCTGATCAGAAAATACTTCTTGAAATAGCATGTCATTTTAAGCAGCACAGAAAACCTCAAATCGTGCTCAAATAAAATAGCTTTAAATGCAACAGAGGTTTAAGAAATTACAATGGAAATATTTTTTTAAATAGATAAAAAAGCATGTCTCTTGCATCTGTCTCTTGTCTCCTGTCAGTCTGTCAGAAAACAAATCTGACTTGTTCTGCATAAACCAGAGCACTTGAAGTCCCAAATGATCAGCAATGTCAGAATAAGATTTTTACTGCTGTCTTTTAAGACTTCTAATCATTTTGAGTGTTAACACAATCATAATCCAATGCTTAAGATTGAAAATTTGACTGTATTTCATTCATAGTATTGTTTATATTGGGCTTAGTTGTGCACATGAATTAGGGCTATTGTGTTAGTAATTTGTCACGTAATAATACTAAGCATTCGCTTATTTAAGCTTCTTAGTTCCAAAATTGCTTTGTCTTGTGTGATAGTTAATTGAATATTGGTCAGACAAGAGGAGAGGATTTCTCAGAGGCACTGACTCTAGCTTTGGCTTTGAGAAATCATTACTAGTATGTTCTACTATTTTTCTGCACTCTTTAAGCACAATAACCTGATTAGTTCAGGAAATAACATGCATATTATGTGGTGAAGCTAGTTTCAACCCTAACCTGGAAAAACAAAGAGGAAATCACTGCACAAGCAGCATAGACCTGTCTCGTCCTCACATGTTTACATTGTGCTTGCTCTCAACATCACATACTGTTAGTCTCATAACCCAGCAACCCACAAACCCCTCTATTAAATCCAGTATATAGCAACTACTGTAATTATAAGTTATTTTCAGTATGTGAATTGAAATGAGACAATGTGCTAAAATCAGGATCAGTCAACTGAGTATGTTCTTTCATAAATTGATTTTACAGTGCAGCAATATATGCAAGACATTATTATTGTTTTAATCTAAAAAATCATTCCAAAGATTTTACAAGACAGGACTTTTGGTATCATTTTCTAGTCAATCACATTTTTTGTCTGCCATTGAATAGTCTGCCACTTTCTTCTAAGAACATTAATGGACCAAAGGCAATATAACTTTGTTTGATCATACACTAACAGGATTAGTGTTTTAATAGAACAAACCATTTAATAAGCTTGATGATAACAGGAAAAGATGGAAACCAGATTTTGTTCATAGGGAGAATTAATCAACTGTAATTCCCACATTGAACTGCAATTGATTGAGATTGTAAGGATTGTTATCAGGAAGCTTAATATTCTCTGCTTCTTAAACATTTTTGATAGTGTTTTTTTTTTTTTTTTTTTTTTTTTAACAGCATTTAAAATACGTGACTAAACTGCATTATGCAGATTTCAGATTTTATTCATGGTGATCTTGTCCTGTTGGATAATGAACATGACAGCTTTACTTTTTCATGAAGATGTTTGGCTGTTATAGATCCCATTGAATCTCTGATATTAGTTCTGGTGAAGTTTTTTGGGGGGTATTTTGGAGGTTTTAGCTGTCTTTTATGAGGTCGGGAGGGGAGGCCTTTTGAGCATTTTAATACAATTGTGTTCAGTTTTAACTGAATAAATCATAAAAACAGTTATCTCAAGGCACTTATAAAATATAGTTTTATATACTATAAAATAGAAATAATACATTTGTAAAATAAATAGAGTAAAAATAAATAAAATATAAAGGTGTATAAATAAAATAGAAATAGCCAACAGTTTCACAGTGAGCAAGCACTTGGCAACAGTGGAGAGGAAAAACTCCTTTTTAACAGAAACAAACCTCCAGCATAACCAGACTCAGATTTGGTGGCCATCTGCCTTGATCATATTCTAGGGGTACAATGTTCTTTTAAGGGTACCCTAGGTGGTTAAACACCAATGGAAGATAATACACTGACGTATTAGCCAGTGCTCGCCATGAAAACACCACTTGAAGGAATGTTCTTTAGAAGAACAATGTTCAACCCTCCTGCAGAGGTCAACACAACTGAATAATGTATGAAGATGAAGATGAAGAAGACCTGAAGATGTACTGGATGCTTGTGGTGAAACAACATTACTTTGTAACAGTCACAGTTTAATTTGTAACAGTTATATCATTGTAATATAGTGAAGGGAAGTCATGACAGAGTAAATAGGTTAATTATGTGTTCCTTTTTGTGATTATTTAATGTGCGTTTGTGTCAGATTTAATTTTCTGTGAAATGTACAGGAGTGTTGTCAACTGAACTGAAAAAAAAAGACTTCCATGTTGTAGTTTTTCAAAGGCAAACAAATACACGGCATGTCCAGATGCTATACAGTCCCATGGTGCCCAGCAAGGTGTGCAGTATCAGCTGTCACTGAAACTGAATCTGCTAGTGCCTCAAAAACAACCATTATATTTCACCTAGGTACCATCAAAAAGAATAGGTCTCTCTTTATATCTTCCCACTGTTCTTGCACTAAAGTCTTCCCAAAGGCATTGTAGTGTTAACTTCACTCACTTGCACAATAATTTTAGATTTCAAGCATAATTTTCTTCCTGAAAAAAAAAAAAAAAAAACATTGATTGACAAAACTGGCGCCCACATCATGTTGCACTGGCATTATGCAGCAGTGACAACCCACAGCAGGTATTGAAACAGGCACACAGATGTTTTGGGCTAACCTATCCAACATGACATGACCTTGGACTTAGCAACATGGCCAAATAAAATAAAATACAATAAAACAAATATGGTTTTCAATCTCATTCATGATTTTCATCAATGCTGTTATATGATAGTGTAAAAGATGTTTGAAAAAGGATACTTTTTCTGCATTAGTGTACATTACACCTGAGTAAGAATATCAAATGACTGGAACCATTGGTTTGATGTCATCATGATGTATGTTACATGAGGGGAAAAAAGAAAGAAAGGATAGCCACAGGCCACCAGCTCTCTGGAATCAGGGAACACCTGGAGTCACAACGGTGCCATAAACTCCAGCATGGAAGACTTTACGAGACTGACATAACTCATGACAGTTAATCTAGCACATTGTAATTTACATTACTTTTTTGAATAATAGCAACCTTTTTCTTTAACTCATAATGACTTCATTTGTACACATGTAAAAGTGTGCAAAACAGCTCTTTTCTTGCTCTTTGGGAATATTGGCACTGCTTTGGTTGCAAGCTGTGCCAATTATAACATCGGCACAGAATTTGACAGAGGAGGTCGGTGCATAATTTTTCTATGCAGCCAAAACCCTGCAAGAGCATAAATTTAAATTAATTGAATTAATCGATCTATGTGGGTTGGGTTTTATCTGGGTCGCTGCTTGCTTTGGATCTACCATGACCCAGGAAAACCAGAACTACAATGACAGGTCATCTGTGTAAACAAGGCAAACAAAGTACAACAAAATACTGACTTGAATGTGTCTTTATAGTTTTATCATGTGATAATATGATACTGATATGGAACTATACCTTTACACCTGTTTAATGACTTTGATATTGCTTTACTGTTGTGGAGAATGTGATTTTTTTTTCTTTCTGTTTTTCCTTTTACTTATTAAATGACATATTTTATTTCTCTAACAAATACCATTCATTTTTGTTGTATACCTGTAAGTTACTTCAAATAACTTATAATAATAGCATTATCTAACTACTAGGTCATCAAGAGTGTTAGTATGTTATCTCATTTCCTCACTTATATAAATCACACAACTATAGTATTACACACAAATAAAGGGAAAGAAGCCAGCCATAATGAAATAATGCCATTTGACGATCTTAGCTTTTGAGCATACTCTGGATGAGCAACCTAATTTCTATTCAGTGTCCTTGCTCCCATAAAATTCTAATTGAAAATCGTCACCTTTAATTGATACCACAATTAAGGCCTGGGCAAGAGAAGAGAGAAGAGAATGAGCTGATAGGAATAATAATCTTAAAGGCAATATCATTACTTCCATTGTCAGTATAATAATAGTTTGAAGAATGCTGCTTATGATTTACTGAATGGGCAAATACCTATTACTGCAGATGGTTGTTAAAGATATTTGGACGACGTCCATGCCATACACAGTTTTAACATTTAGTTAAAAGCCCAGTCGATAAGCAATTTAAGCTAGGTCTCCAGTTTTTGACATCAACTAATGAAGCCAATAAGTGCAAAGACAGAGCAAGCTCAGTTGGAGCAGTTGCTGTTATATGTAATTAAGAAGATGCACCAACTCAATTACAACTATCCATAAGTGCTTCCTTGGAGCAAAGTAACTGTTTTAATGACAATAAATGGAATTCTTGCTTACTTAAAAATATGTGAAGATACATGACAATATGGGTTTCTTTTTAGAACTTTACTGATTTAAGATCAGGTTTTAGAATTTGTCATAAAGCTAAAAATAACAGTCCAGGCGTTTATTTTCCTAAATGACTCAATAGACTCTGAGTTTATTTGGGACAGGCATCTATGTGACAGACATTTAATTTTTTAAGGCAAAGTACCGAAATACCGTGGCCAGAGGCAGACTGGCCATAGGGAGGTTTGGGAGATTTCCTGAACTATCTGTTCCCGGCCGAACTGGGAACTGTGGCTGTTTTACCCCATAAAACACAGCCACAGTTAACCGTAGCAGCCTGTCCTTGCAGCTAGCACAGATTGCTGTGACAGACTGGTAATCTGTAATTTGGGCAATTGCCAGTTCATCCAGATTCCCAGTCTGTCACTGACCGTGTTGCTCCGGTATCATTACGTTTTTAAGGTTTTCATTGTCATTTATCAATGGAAACTTGTAGGCTAGCCCTACATTCTATCATTAGATGCAGATGTTTTCCTTGTGGGAAAAGAAGCATTGAACATAGCTTTTAGGTTATGGTCTGAGTGCGGGGGAGTTAGAATAAGCTAAATTCAATGACAAGGACAAAATCAGACCCGGCCCTTTATTTGAGACTGGCATTTATGGCCCAAATGTGTTGCTGTCTCCAGCTAACAAAAGAGACAGGCATCTATTTGCCACTTGGCTATTATTTGTAGCTTTATGGTTACTTTATTCAGATAGGCTATAATGTTAAATGACGATCCATGTTGCTTCTGTTGATTCTCAAAATATATGTATCTATTTCTGTCTTTGTTTTTTGCATAAATTAATAAGTTTGCATGTTGCAGGAAGGAAAACTTGACAACTGCATTCCATAAACAGCAACAAAGCAAATGTTACATGTTATACATTACATTTTTCATATATATTGTATAAAATTCGTTAGGTATAGAGATGGCCTGTTATAAAATGGTAGTTGTTCTTACATGTGTTTCGGGTACATCACAAAACTTTATGCTAAATGAGAAATTGTGAAAATTTAAAGTCACAGGTTGCACAGAATAAAAGAGGAAATAGATAACGGAATAGAAACAGGTACACAGAGCAATACAAGAGGTAAAACATACCTGGGCCAGATGTTGACATATGAAAACATTTGTCAAAAGGAATAATTTAGCAGATGGAGGAAATATTGTCAGGGGAGTGCTACACATAGCTCTAGTGGATATGTGATGTGCTGTGAATTATTATCATAATAAATATGCCTTTCCACCCACAGAGACTAGTTATTTGCCCCCTCTCATCTTCTGTTCACACACAGACAAATTACTACTTTCAGTAGTACACATGGTAGGAGTTAATCACCAACAATACAAACTGAATTGGTTGACATTGAATTGCAGCATTGGGATTTGTGACACATTAATACATGTCTCGTATGTTGAAAAAAAAAAAAAAAAAAAAAATCAAATTGAAAAATTTTACTACAAATATCATTGAAATAGGAATCCACATTTAAAGTTTACCGACTGCTGTAGGCAGCTGCAGCAGTCAGTAAACATGTAGAACCAGTTGGAAACAGGTTTTATTAAGCTGGTTTATAATTTTCTTGGTTAATACAAATGAAAAAACATTGCATATCTTGCAATACAAACTACGAAAGTGGCTTGATATATTTGATCTACTTAACCCCTAAGTGATAATGGTACATACAAATTTAAAACACTAATTAAGGCTATTAATAATAATCACTTCCATTCTATAGTAAGGTAATTCTACCCTTATGGGAGTGATCTCTTCCAGAATCACCACTGTTTGCCTCCGTCCCCAAGGTGTTCAGTGATTAAATGGTTGGGTGAGCATAAAATAAAAAAAAAATGCTAATATGCTAGCCACCTTGGACTGACTTGAACACTATTCTTATGGGAGTTTAAGTGGCACTTGTGACAGCTTATTCTCTCTCTTTACACAACATAGTGGGATGTACAATAGTAAGGTGGTGTCACCTTCAGTGCTATACAGAATTACTTTTATTTCTCTAGTGTGCCTTGTTTTGGGGCCAGAATAAAAAAAAAAAAAAAAAAAAAAAAAAAACACTTTTCCACACTTTAAAGTTTAATCTCCAAAGTGGCACAATGTGTAAGATTTGCAGCTTATTATTTAGCTCAGTGCATCAAATGACCACTTAAGAGTAACTCAGTTGTTCAGTTTTGATAATCAAGTAGCATTTGAACATTTCATCATGGTAAGCAAACTTGAGTTAGTTGCTTACATATTTTATTCTATAATTCTTTGCCACGAGCAGATGGCCATTTGTCAAGAGCTTTAGACATTGTTGCATGCAGAAGATGTTACAGAAGACTCTCTGACTAGCAGTATTTCTTTAAGGTAGACTGGACAGTGACTTATTATCAAAAAGTGATGAAAAGGTACACCTGGACCAGTGCTTGCTGGCTAGAAAAGACTAGACTAGACTGGAGAAACAGCTGTTAATGCTTTTTGTATGAACTTAACATTATGCGTTGACTTCAACTTTGACATATGTGTACTTATTTGTTCTTACCTATATTGTTTTCCACACATCTATTTCAGCTTTGCTTAAATTGAGGATTCTCCATAAATTCTGTTTAAGTCCTTTGTTCTTGGTGTATCACTGTCATCCACACCTACATCGTCTCTGTGGTCTCTCTCTGCCAGTGTCACTGTAATCACAGTTGTCTCAGGTGAACGTGACATTTACTTATTGTCACAGTAACAAAGACAAATTTTGATCCGAGTGTTCAAATGCATGTCACTTATCGGTCACGTCACAGGATCCAATTTTGCACAGCATACCGTGTGCTCCCAGTAGAGATTGAAAACCTGTGAATGGCAACATGCAGAGAAAGATCAATCCTTTGTTCACATGTTATAAAACACGAGATGTGTCATATGGACCTGAGAACACTTAAGACTACACTGTGAACAAAGCCTTTGTCATGTAGTTGTAAATAGATTAGTCATCCACTGAACACTATAGCATTAACAAAGATAGTTGGCATAATTGCTCTTTATTGTGTATGCAAAGTGTAGAATAATTATATAAAAATACAATGTCCATAAATACTTCGACTCACACAAAGTCAGATTCAGATTTTAGATCTGCTAATGACGTATGCTTTCACCTTGAAACCTGCTGACTCAAAGAGTGCAGACAAAAACTCAAAATGTATCTTTTCAGGACATAGGAAAAAATGAAAGAAGAAAAGAGTGAAAAGAAGAAAATTCCCATAGCTATCAAAATTATCGTTTTCCTTTCATTCAAACCTGTTATTCAAAACCAAAAAAATAGCTCATCCTTCACCCTAGCTTCCTGTAGATTGTATTTCACTTTCAAATGTGAGCATGAAAGAAAAGAAAGAAAAAAAGATGTTTTATTCCATAGTTTTCTTTCATCTGTGTATGGTGAGGGTATTAGCTTTAAGTTTGTTAGAAGTACTTTGTACTATAATGGGAAGTTTATAAAGAGCAGTTAAAACTAAAGGGTGCAAAGGCTTTATTCGTTATTTGCCTCAAGATCTCACTTTGAATTTCTTTTGAGATTGAGAATTAAAGGCAGCTATTAGCAAAAGCAGCACAGAGGCAAAATTCATTCTCAAGACAGCGGAGACCCAGGGTTCAGTTCCCAACAGTGATACCTCTGGCTCATCTGGACTTTTTAGTGAAAACAGTCGGTCAGTTGGTGGTCGCAGATGGGGGACCAGACAGAAATCATGGCTTTCATCAGGATGTGATGAAGTCATGGAGGCTGCAGGACTTTCCAGATTTCAAATAAGAGGAGGAAATAAAAAAGAAACATTGTTATGCCATATCTAAGGGGCTAGGATACATGAAACATGAAATAATCCCCCATTGTCCCTCAAATCTCAAACAGCCACAGAAACATAAATATAGTTCAATAAAATCATTTACATAGTGAAAAAAATAGCATAAAATTGTAAAATTCCAAACAAAACCAAGTGGCATATACATCCTAACGTAATGAAAACGCTGCCTGCCCTTACTATTTCATACTACAAGTCACAGGTCTGAGATGTGGTGGTTGGTACTTGATGAATGAATGGATTGTTTGCTGAATACACCATTTAGATATTTAAATGGTAGGATGTTGCATTTAATAGCCAATCACTTTTGACAGAAACACTGGTTCACCAATCACAGTCTTGTGCCTGCAGACATTAATTTGCATATAAAAAAAGGCAAGTGCACATCCCAGCACCCAATAGACAACAACATAGACACAGTGATATACAACAGAGAGTAAAACATCATTTTGAGAATCTGAGTGGATATGGTATTCATAAACATTTGGAGCAGGGGGCAAGAGACATAAAAACCCTCCAAGACATGACCTTTACAACTGAGGTCAAGTGGAACTTAACTAAATCACAAGTAAATACCCTGAAATTCTTCCCCACAGTTAAACCACATAGTTTAAACTGTGACCCAGTGCCAGTGCAGCAGAGGTTCAGGACTGCAGCTAGGAGCCTCAGGTAGGAGTAGGATGCACACAGTGCGGTTTGTGTCAGCTCAGATTTCGTGTAGGCTTGTGACTAGTATATGAAGAATATCGCATTGTTCTTTCTCAAATGACTGTATAAAAAAGGGCCTCTGTTTTCTGTAAATATTCAAGGCTGCCACCCTTCCTACATTTTTCTTTGATGCAGGCAGAGATTTTGCTATGTGAAAAAGACATTACTTTAAGTTTCTACAAGTTCAATGCACGTAAACATGAAGCCAAGCCTCTGTTTTATTGTATATGTTTGGGTTGTGGCATTAAACAACTTATAAAACAATAGAAATAAAAGGTTTTCTTTTTCATATGTAGTGTTACTTAGTTATCTTTGTACTTGTACTTGAGTTACTTACTGCTGAATTCTAACTACCCATATGGCTACTCATATTTCCATATATATAATGAATATTTTAATGTGTGTTAAGTAGATTAGTGTATCAGTATTCATGAAAGGACATATGTTGCGTTCTGGAGGGTGCTGGTGTTAATCCAATGTTGTGTCCTACAACATTATTTATAACTGAGCTGCAACACTCAATCAATCAAGTTTTCAAGAGACTATAAATAACTAATAAATCAGTTGTTAAAACAGAGCTTAACTGCAGCGCATGAATGCAGAACCACAATAGTATACTAAGGAGATAAATCTGCTCCAAACTTTAAAAACAATTAGCACTGTGGAAGAAAAAAATTAAAGTTCTGGCTCCACTGGGAGATTAATGGGGGAGAGCATTTGTTAAATGTCTCACTGACTGGTGATAACAGCTTGGACATACAGTATTTCAATCTTTTGTTAATTCTGTTGATCATCTGACAGCATTTGAAGTATTGGCACTGTACATTGTTTGGGCACTATTCATCTAATCACATAAGTAAATGTTTGTGTTCCCATGTTTGAAGTCATATGAATGTTGATGTGAAACCCTCTGACGCCTGCTGCTTCTCCATCGCCAAGAGCATTTATGGAAGTGCTAATACTCAGAAGTAGTATTGCTCTGCCCATGGTTACCACAGTACCACAGCCTCAGAAAAGCTTTGCTATAATGGGAATGCACTTCGGTATAAAATAATATGATGCATGAAACATGGAAAATGATCAAATCAATGTATCAGATGAAAAAAAAAAAAAACTGTGCATGAATAGAAGAGATTGTTGACAGGGTTTAAGAATGACTGCTATCCACAACTAAATCCCATTCCCTCTGGATATTGGGTGTGTTAACCAAAACAAACCCAAATGCCTCATGTTCTTCGGCTCTCATTGTAATTGGAGCAGATCAATTGCACCTTTATTACACGTATAAGATGGATAACCTTGTCCTCCTTTCCTGCCATTTAATGGGCCTCCAGACTCTCAGCTCCTTGGCTCTGGCTAATCCCTGTGGAGCATATACACTTTTAATCCCCCCCTGCTGGACCAGTAACACAATATGGGCTCATCATCTACCCAACCATGGCACCTCTGAACACTGGAAAAATTAAGGTTTCCTCGGGGTGCCATAAAGATCAAAGATGCATGTAAAAAGCTTGGGACTCTTCAAAGATTGGAGGCTCCTTAGCAAATGTTGCGTGTGCATTCAGAAATGGGCCAATTTTAATACTCCAGAAATCAAGAAACTCATGTTGGATTGCATCCTGTATTTTATGAAAATGTTTTCTATCCTACATTTTTTCATGTCTTGAAAATAGTTAGTTTTACATTAAAAATATAATTAAATGTGCTTGTTTGTATTGTATATTCTTGAATTCAAATGAGTAAGGTTAAGATCATGACATTCAAATGGAAATCACGTAATGTTTTATTTCATTATCTCATTTCTAAAATAGAAAAAAAGAAAACTTTTTTTTTCAACAGCAAAACATGACACATTCTCAATTTCATCACTGTTACTATTTACTCTTATATAAGTTACTGCAATATGACTGTGGGTAGTAAACACTATACAGAACTTCAAAAGATTAATGAACTACATAAACAAGATTCTCTGCATTGTATTTTGTGTAAAAATATGTTAAGAAATTCCTCATTGTCAATGCCTCTGGGGGAGCCACATAATAAGCACTGTAGCTCAGCCAGTACCTCTCTTATAATAATGTATGAATCTTTCCTTGTTTTTTAACTTGTAATTTTAACTGGCTTGTTTATATTTTAGCTTCTATTCTATATTTGTCATATATGGTTTAAAACAAAAACAATAATATTAATAACAATAATGAAAACAGTAACCGAATGATTCAGTTGTTACCAAAATTGATTAATTTCCTTTTCACTAATTTGCAAGATGCATCAACAAAACATTGGCGATTTAACTTAAGTCAAAATAACATGAGCACAGAAAATCTAGAAAAAAATAAAAAAATCAAGTATTACTCTGAACAGTAGTAACCACTGGAAAAAAAAAAGGAGAGGAAATAATGTCCACTTAGAGAATCTTAACAAAATGTATGACAGAAAATAACAGCAGAGGGGAATTTTAATCCAGACACAGTTTAATTATCAAATGATTTCTGAAACACATGCACAAATATCATAACAACGACCACCTGGCTCCAAATCAAAACGACAACACCATGAAACAAAAAAGTTTCCAGGAGGAAGTGTTCCTTCTCTGAGTTTTCGAGTAAGCTTGATGCCGCAGAGCAGAAAATATTCTCAGGGTATAGTGCAGATACTGTTTGTTCTGCTCTGCATGGACTCTATAACATCCTGTGTGTTTGCTCCTGTGTTCCTGCAGTATCCCTCTGCATTCAGCTGACTGATCAGAGAAGACAGTCTGGCAATGCACACACCCCTGAACATAGAAAAAAATAAACACAGCAGAAAAACTATGTAAAGTCTTTATCTGACACAGAATATGTGCTATGATTAGGTATGGTTATCCATGCAAACTCTTATCTGAAATGCATTAAGTTTACTGTTTTTTGTTTTTTTTGTCATATTTCACAACCAGTTCATCATTCAAAAGCACAACACATTTAAATTCATAAAATGGCTTTTTAGCCACACAGGGCCAGTGTCCTCCAAGTGCTGGTCCCAGGACTTGGTTGTGTCAGGAAAGGCTTCCAGCATAAAACCTGTGCCAGACCAAATATGTGAATCAAAAAAAAAAAAAAAAATGACTGCCATACTGGATTGTTCAAGGCCAGTGTTAACAATGACCACCTCCAGTGCTGTTGACCAGCAGGGCTGGTACATTGGGCCACTGTCGGTCAAAGACAAATGAGAAGACGAGGGGGGCAGCGTGTTTACAGGCAGCAACAGAAAAGGAGAGTGTAAGTTAGAGTAGGGACTTTGAATGTAGGGACAATAACTGGTAAAGGCAGAGAGAGCTGGCAGATTCAAACTGTACTACTACACTGTAGATAGGAAGAGGAATGGAGTAGGGATAATCCTGAAGCAAAAGTTTGTGATGAGTTTTTAGGACATGAGGAGAGTTATCTGATGGGACCATCGGTTTGAAGCTAAAAAATTGAGGTTTTGACAATGGATGTTGTCAGTGCATTCACTCCACAAGTTAGATGTCAGTTGGAAGAGAGGAGTTCTGGCATGAGTTGGACAAAGTAGTAGATAGTGTCTCCAGAGAGGAGAGACTGGTGATTGGTGTATGTTGGTTTCGCACCCACGTTTTTGCCCATATGTTCAGACTTTTTTAGTTTGGTCTGAGCCAAAATAACAGGTGTTAAAGGTGACTCTGGCAACAGTTCAGACCAAAGGACAAAATTTAACCAGACGTTAAGAAGTGGTATCTGTTCAGACCAGGATAAACTATGGATTGGTTTGTTTGAAGAAAACACTTTATAAGGGGTTCAGACTTTTAGACCAATTGCAGGAAGTAGAGGCTGGTTCGTCTGTTTAACAATAACAGAACAAGGGAAGAAAATAAAAGAGTGAATAAATAAGTAAGTAAAAATGAGTGAGAGTGACACATGTTAAGCACAAAGCATTTACATATTTGTTTCTTTAAAGCTTGTTCATCCCTGGGATAGCAAACCCTGTCTGTTTGTTGACCACAAGCCTTTAATCCAATTATCTATTCTCTCCATCAACATTACTAACTCTGCATTTGTGTCAAACTGTGGAGTACAAATGGGAAGAAGATCAATAAATTGCCATGGTTCAATAAATGTGTAACCCCAGGCCTTGGTTTAATACCAGTCTCTGTGTCATCAACTCCAATCTTCTGTACCTCAGATTCTCTTATCAGACAGATAAGTTGTGTCTCCTCTCACAAACCGACTGTTGCACTCATCTCCTCTTTTATTTAGTGTGGACATGTCAACAATATTACACTGTTTTTTGCTAGAGATTAAAACAATTTAATGATTTCATACACACACATTAGGAGGAACCCTTTTGTATCCCCTGCTATTAACATCTTGCCATTTTTTGTGCAGGTTTTTTTTTTTTTTTTTACCAATCTTTGTTCTCTGCCAGGTTTATTTTTATGCTCAAAGACATTTCACAGAGATGTCCAAGCAACCATTGCTAGTGCTACAAAGAACTGTTAGAAAAACGTCTTTTCTTGCATAGTTACTACTAAATATAACAACCTGGCAAAGAGAAAACTACATACTTAAAAAGATAATTGTGGTGTTGGTGTAGGTCAGTCCTGTAATGGTTGAACAAGAACCATGTGCGAAAATCCATCCTACAAACAAGCTGACATTAGCTTAACACATGCTCAATAGGATGCATCACCTGTGAAATCAGTCTTATTTATACTTTTTTTTCATTTTATAACAGCACAGCCCTGTTTTTTTTCTGGTAAAGTACTTAGATCCTCCAACATGAATGATTAAACCATTGCCACAACTAAATGACTGAATGGCAATGATTTTTTTTTCTTGTCTTCAGACCTGTCACTACTAATTTGTTTTACCAAATACAGAATAATCTGAGGGAAATGTAATTGCTGCCTAGATCAACTGTCCCTAAAGTGTTTCCCTCAAGATTGATTTTTTTTTTTTTTTGCTTCACATCTATTTAAGGGAAACATGTAAAACCCACAAGGGGATTACAGCAAATTTAAAACAAACTTCAAAATCACCATATCACCACAGCTGTCAGAAATAGCAAGTGTGACAGCAAGTGATGGAAAGATTTTCTTACTGTAAATAGAGCTCAAAGAAATGCTGATAGATCTCGATGCTCAGCACCATGTAAAATGACTGAACCCAAGCCAATCAAAAGAGTTCAAACCAAACTATAGAGTGAAAGGCACTTTCATGAGATGGGAAGCTAGTTTTTCCACACCAGAGCATCCACATAGCAAAAAAAAAAAAAAAAAAAAAAACACCAGTGGCTTAAATAAATGTCTTAATATGAAACACATTATACATATATATAAGATTATAAATAGGTAAAGCTCATAAAAGACATTTTAGCAACAAATTGCAAACAGTAAGTAACAGGCTGCAGTGCTTGTGACTTAATAGCGTTCGAGTCAAAAATCAGAAAATATTAAAATTAATAACCATTATTTAAATAGTCATCCACTGTCATACTCCTGATATTGGTCCTTTCAATGCAATAGTCTGTGGAATTGTTTTCCATTCATCAAATCCCTAGCAGGTCATTCACTAGAAGATCACACTCCGGAAATTATGTTATTAATGAAGTAAATGACTTAAAGTCATAGTTGCTATCGCGTCTAATTACACCAGAAAATAATACATAACCTTCATTATCTCATACACCTTTTATAATCTCTGGACACACTTCTGAACTCAATTAAACACAAAAACGTGCAACATCACTATCAGTGACATTAAAATATTAGTGAATTATATTTCAGAACCTGAAACAGTCTATATTAAAATTCAGATAGGCATGCACACACACCCAAAAAGGTTAATGCTAACTCATTAAATATATTTTATAACCTGTTTTGCATGTTTATAACTCTGGTTTCAACCCTCATGCCTGAGTGCCACGTTCAAAGGCTCAGATTTATCAGGCACATCGATTTCAGTGACAGGCTGATAAAGTCTTTTAGTGTTGTTCTTGCCAAATGCAGCAATAAGCTGAGAGAGTGACAGTGTGTGAGACGGGCACATACAGTAAAATGATTAGTGCAATACAATTAAAGACATAGCTCTGTATTATGACTTCATTTTAACATAAAGTTGCAGGACACAGAGCGTTGAGTACTTGATGGCCTGCTTCAGATATTTTCATAGTTTCCATGGTTTTCAAGGAATTTTCACTCATATGTTATTTTCTTTGTTTGTAATTGTTGAAAGATCAACACTGAAGGTTAGACCTCTAAATTTAAATACAGCATCATCTCGGCTCACCAGTAGCACAAATCATCTCCAAATCACTTTGGCTGATTTGCCCTGTTTTTCGCAGACCTTTTTATTGCTGAAGAATGACAGAGTGGGTAGCTCTGACATGGACATTTTGTGGTTGACCTGTCAACCCTTACATGAAGACTGCAGACACATACAGAAAAGCATACGTATTTAGATGCATACTTAAGTGCATTCGAAATGAGATGTTATTACTTTGTCAAATGTATATATGCTGGTTAAATGCTGGTAACAATTATGGTTGTTACCAGCAAACAAAAACAGACATAGAAATAGACACTGATATTCATCCTGCATTTGCCTTTAGAATAATAATAAATAATAACAATGATGAAAAAAAAAAAAAAAAACACTGCCAGGAAAATATATATTACATGACAGGCATGCCAGATTGTAAAGTAAATGCTTATTGATTATATTTAACATGCAGCGGTAGTGAATCACAAATTGCTGACCTGATGTCAAATTGCACATACACGAGGCCGGTCTAGCAGAATGATACTCTTATTTACTGGTCAGGGATATATATTTGTTCCTCTCTTGTCACTGTATTTGATGACATCGATTGGTGATGAGGATTGTGTATGTATGCAGTGTATAGCCTATCTGTTCTCATTTTTGATGCTTATCTGAATGTTTTTCAGTTTCTCTAAATGAATGAATGAGAAGTAGTTTTTTTTTTTTTTTTTTTTTTTGGGGGAGGGGGGTTAATGAGTGACATATATATGGACACATATATATATACTCACATTCTTTTGTAGCCTACAGTCACTCATAAAGCAACCTCAGCAATCTGACTTGCTTAAAATGTTTCATTTTCAGGAAAACAATCACTAGCAGTGTTTTCAGTGCAATAAAGAAAAATAATAATATATCCAACTTTCAGACTCTTCCATCCACCCACAATAAGTAGGAAATACAACAGAAAACAATGCATTTACAGAACACAAACAGATAAAAGACTCCAGGAAGTGTTTGCACTGATCCAGCTACCGTAGTCATTCATCATCAGTCATATTTCACACTATCTGGAGACAGAGATTGACAGCTGACAAACAATCTGATGAAATCAAAGGTAAATATACCCACATATATTTTCTGTTTGTCAACATCAGATCCAAGCAACTAACAGCGACAAAGGGAGGTTTTATATCAAGCTCTCTGCAATCCTGCAGCGACTCCCTTATTGATACAGTTCATGTGGTGTAATTTCTGATTTTTCTGTCTACCTGAACCTAAGAAAGAAACAAGCTCACATGATTTTCCTATATTATAAATATTATACAATATTTCAACAAAAAATGAGGGAAGTTCTTAATGGTATGCATGACCTTTACAGCAATGTTGTTTGGAATAAGATGTCAGTCTGTATTTACTCATTTCCAAAAGAGGCAGCTCCTCAACTGGAGCTCAGTAATGCACACAGCAATATAAAACACTTTGCACAATTGGTCATGCTACGTATGAAAAGCCCTTTCTTCCTCAAGTAGGAAGCCAAGTTGTGATAGTTATTACTAAACGGTGCTCCCGACTATGTGCAGACAAGAATTACTAGACATATTCCTAAATCTACACAGCCAAGGGTTGTTCACAAAAGATATACTTAGGCTTAAAATCAATGAAGATAATTCTCAAACCCCAAGGTATCTGCAAAGATGTAGTACAGTTACATCAGTGAATCTGACTACTAATTTATTCTGCATGACAGAAATGTGTGTGCATGTGTGTGTGAGAGAGAGACCTCACTTGATCATTACGAAAAACCCAGTCCATGTATCATTTTTACTCTATCTCGTATTTTAAAGATGATATTAATGTGTTTTATCTGTAGCAATGCATCTGGTTCTTGAAAGGTCTGGTTGTATATTACATGAAAAAAGGTCACAGAATTAATAAGAACACTCAAAAGACTTCAAAGGTTCAAATAATATTGCTCTTGATTTCCAGAATACAAATATCTCTTGCTTTAAAATGGCATAAATCTCAATCTGTCAAAGCTTGTTGGATAGCTCACTGTAGCCTAACATCTACTAAATCTGGCTCAGAATATTTTGACACTGAATTAATGCTTACTTAAGATGTATCCTGGGATTGCTCCTCACCATGTGCAAAGAAAATCATATGAGCACATTCAAATCGTAGTCAGATTGATTGACACCCTATCAAGCCATGTCTTCACACCATATGCCAACTTATGTTGATAAGCTCCAGGCAATTTATCATAGTCAGAAAGAACACATCCCAGCCCGCATGCCTTAATGGTTTGTAAACTCTGCAATGCAGCTAAAATGTGAGAGTAAACTGTTCAAAATCACAAACAAGCAAAATCATAGTGTGAATTGATACGTGCTTGGTTAATTTAAAGCCCCTTTTCTACTGTTACTGTAGGTCTCATCTGTTCAGCTGTCATTTGGATGGGTGCCAGAGAGCTGTGTTGATGTCAAATCAAATGTAATTATGGCCTCTATATTTACCATCTGATTGGCCAGATCAGTGAGCAGGAGTGCAAAGTCTGTACTAATCATATTAAACCCTCTGAAAATGCAAAGGGCAACTGTGGTTCCAGTCTGCATCACAGGAGATGTTTTTTTCTGTTATGAGCATGGTCTATTCAAATATGGATTACACCGATCTACTGAGTGAAATGAGTCAAAAATCTGCTAAATGAAAACTGTAATGGGAAACACTGTTGGGCAGAGGGTCAGAGAGAATAAAGACATTCTAAGGGGTTTCTTTGCTGCACAATGTCCTATTGGCATTTTAATGTATCAGGAAATTGAATGAGACAAGTTGGTGGACGATGCCAAAAATCATTACGGATAATAACTCTGATCTCTGGCAGCTTGTCACATTTATTGTAATGGTCAACTTTACATGGCATAGGACTTACGAATTTTAAGTCTAGCCTCCCATGAAAAACACCAGCAAACTACAAGAAATGTGCAAATCAAGTGAACATAGACAAAGTCTGTAGAGAGAGTAGACATGTTATTGGTCTGGAAACATTGAACATTTGTTTTCTTCCAACCATAACCATGACCATTCTCCATCCTCAACCTAGTTAATTCACCCTTATCAGTCACCATACCTAATCACTTTAAAGGTAATATATGGATTTGATGGTTGCTTGTCATTGTCGGCCATTGTTGTTTAGACTGGATGCTACAGTGAGTCATTGTCATAAAATGACAAGTACTGGTTGCCGGTGTTTACCATGCTAACTCAGTAAAATGAAGGGAAAGTGATATACATAGAAGCAAGATAAGAAACTCCAGAGGCAGCTTTTGGCAAGATAAAAAAAAAATGTCTGTAAAATGGCTTTTAACAGTTGTAAATGCCAACCCTGCACCAATGTACCAATAGCAAAAACTTACAACTTACACGTACCACCCTTACATCTAAAATTAAGCAGGGAGTACATGTCCAAGTAGTTTGTAGAAGTAGTATATTGATTCCACACAGTTGCTGTAAGTAGATTTCTTGTTACTGAATAGCCAAGTCTTGCTATCTTAATCAAGTCATAACGGCAGTCCAGAGTCATCAAAAGTCACTCTGCAACTTTTAAGATTATTTTTCAAACCATACATTTTACACACATAGAGATTATTTAGTGGTTTAAAGTTTTCTTCCTTGAACCTTGATGAACTTTGGTTACTATTTCCTCTCCTAGCTATCATTAGCATTAGGTTGCCTGTCAAATGTATATACCTTGGGCACAAAAGGAGGAATGTGTTGACCCTTTTCCTAACTAACCGTGAACTTATTTACAAGATTATATTTTACCCATGGGCTCTACCATGGTTTTAACACAATTTAATGTCCTTGATACATCACCGTAAATGTAATATTTTTCTTTTCTTTGTTTAAATTGTTATTTAACTCTTTCCACTGTATGTCTGACTTGCTTTGGCTTGCAAAGTACAAGATATACTCAAATTTCACTATTATCTTTGATAAAAATGTAGGGCATCCCACTTTCCTGAGAATATGCATGTAGATTTATTGCCTTCCTTTTCCGGCATTTCACTCGGGGTACACTTTGTTATGACCTTATTCGCCATTCCAGATGATAGATTTTGGTGGTAATAGCCATTTTAATATCACTGTTTGTTACTAAGAGCATCTGAGTCAGCAGGGCATAGCTTCAAAGGCTTAATGGGGCAAAATAAATTGCCACACCAAGGGAAAGATACAGCACTAATCACACCATTAACATTGAGCATCAGCGCAAAGTAGCCATGTTTGTTTGAAGTGTCGAGAAATGAACTCAGGTCAAATCAAATTAAGGGCATAGGGACCACATAAATAGAGGATATGCTCCCCTCTGTTTTTTTCACCCTGAATCTCCTCCCCATCTGATTTAAAAATTGTATTTTTTGTGTGTGTCCTTCACCACATTTCATTGCATTTAATTGTCTCCCTGTAAGTTCTTTATCACAGGATTTGAGCTGTAAAGCATTTAGTGTAGATGTAATTATTTGGAGTCTTTGTTTTATGACTCTCTGGCCAAATAGTCAGCCTTGTCATAGAGGAATCTATTGCAGATTCACTTAGGCTTATAGTGCCATTAGGTTTTATGTGAAGACATTTTCAAGCCCCATTTAGAGCTTTTTGTATGTATCAATTATGTTTATATGCAGACAAATCATATAGGACTATAATATCGCATTCAACAAGTATAATGTGTCATAAAAAAGAATGGTTCATGATGTAGCAGAGTAAGAATTTTTTTCTCCTGTCCATCACAAATACCATTTGTGACAATAGTGGCCAGGACACTTAACAAACACGTAACAGCAATGTTATGTGTCCCTTGTCCTTCAAAGTCAGAGATAAGATATTTAGTCCTGTATTTTCAGCTTCTTTATCTTGTCAATTGAGACAAGATACACATGAACACAGATAAACACATATTATACAGCTCATCCAAAATATTTTAAAAATAATAGCTATTAAACAGGGCTGTGTGCAGTAAAAAAAAAGAAAAAAAAAAAAAAAAACACTTCTGAAACTTTACACTGTAAAGACCTTGGATCAGCTACAGCAACTTGATAGCTTGCTTCTCTGGGAGAAACCTTGACATTGTCTTCATAGCCTTCAAGGCTTAAATCTCCTAGATATAATGGGTACATGCTCCTCTTACTACTTTGGTGAGGCATAAGGGAACGTTAACATTTCTTAAAGTTGGAACATGTTGTCTGTTGACCTTCTTCTGAAGGTTGAATAATACTTTAAAATATTTGGAGAGACTTGACTCAAGAAGACTTTATAGAAGATTCTACCACTTAACTCCAATGAAACACCAATTGATTTGCAATTAGAAAAATTCCTTAATCATTCTGGTGATACTATTTATGCGCACATTCAGCGCTGTTGTCCATACATCTATGTCGCTATAGAACGGCTTTTCTTTTTCGTTTTTGTGATGATTCAATATGTGGTCTGTTGAGTTCCCAAATCCCAACAGTAGCATCCATCTGCTGATAAGAAATGCAAAGATGCACACACATATAAACAATGACAAAGAACATTCATAATCATGTTTTTTAAAAATTCATTTCCTTAGAACCTTATTTTAATCCAGGCACCATTAGATCTAAAGGGGTGTTTACATTTTTTAGCTATTACTACATTGTCATAGTTGGAGTTAACAGCTGTTTACTTACCAATGTAGTGGAAACATTTCCAGTTTAATATCAGATTTAATACCTTTACTTGTAAGAGTTGTCTCTAGTGGTGGAAACAATGCCAGCCTTAGTTCTTGCCATGTTATAACCTTGTGTCTTGTAAACACAATGATGACTGAAGCTAGAGAAAAGAGAGAAGAAAATAGCATAGCTCCTTTGTGAAGGAAGAAAAAATGTTTGTATGTATATGTACATATTGCATTCTTTAATTAACATTCTGTTAACATTTTCTGTTTAATATATCTGCAAACGGTTTGTTGTTTTTCGTTCCTTTACTTGACATAAAAGTTCTTTAATTTGTTTGTTTATGTTTTAGTTAATATGAACACATCTAACTGTGTGAGTGTGAATCATAAATGAAATCCTTTTGGTGTGTGTGTGTGTGTGTGTGTGTGTGTGTGTGTGAAAGTGAGTGAGTGAGTGAGTGTGTGAGTGAGTGAGTTAGTGAGTGAGTGAGCGAGTGAGTGTGTGAGTGTGTGCGTACACATGCTTTTGCCCATACAACCACTCTGATACCTTCTCTGTTATTTTTCTCTGCACTCTCCAGATTCTAAAGTTAAGTGTTGCCATTAAACATAAATTGCCTCTGCAAATCAATTGCATATGAATGTAGCTGCGAGATAGAGTTAAACAAGCAGCAGTATAGTTTTGCTGTAGATGAAAATAAAGAATGTTACAGATCTTTGTTGTGTGACTGTCTGCAGGATCCCCTAAAAGCTAACTGATGTTAAAGATGTATAGCATCTAATGGGACAGACTTTATCCTATTTACTGTGTTCCACATCGGCCTAGTTTTCCTTTTCTGGAGCTTGAATGTACAAAAGTCTGTGGTTGTCCTTGATTGATATGACAGAGGAAGAACAGCCCCTTTTAGTAGAGAAAGTAGTGGCAACATGAAGAATGTATAATGCTTTTTCACTGTGTTGTTGCCTTGGGTATTCAAATTGTGTTTGCAGGCTAGAGGAAACCAAATCAGGTCTGTGCATAAACTCTCTTTGATTGACTGTTGATGAATTCTACAGAGATCACTGGAGGTAAACTACTGTATAATGGAAAGGTTTGATATTGACAGCTATCCAATAAAATTCATTCCTGAATCCGGAATTCCCTCCAGGTGGATAAACAAGGATTTCCACAGGGTGCTGTGCTAATTAAATAAATAAAGGTTCTAACAACATTAGCTTTTTTTTCATAGGAACACACTTGTCATACTCTGTCAGTTCTGGCTCTTCTTCTTCCTCTAAATGTGGCTTGATCTGTGCTTTACAATGAAATATTCATTACTCTCTGGTATTTCCACATCTGACTTACCCTGCATTTTCAGTAAAATCTGAATCTCAAAAGCCGTGTCAGGAATTTATTGGTTTTACATTTAAAACACACTGTGGGGCTTATATCCCTGAGTGGGATTCTATTCTGTGATTTAAGAAGATAAAGTGAACACAAAGGAATTAATTTCCAGCATCTGGAGTTCTCTGGAGTGACATTTTGTTTAGGGCTGAAACAGACTAAAACCATAGCTCTGTTTTGACTGTTTTTGTTGAATAGTGATTAAAGGAGAAATGTTTCAAAATACAAGAGGAGAAGGGCATTCAGTAAGATTTTTACTGTCAGCACACAGTGGCTTGAAACTGCCAGATGTCATTTAGAGTTCTGTAAAACAGACTATATACAGTATGTCACTGTCTGCACCTGTATAGCAGGACAGAGGCTGTGTGTGTCCATGGAAACTGCAGAACATCTTTTCATTGTTTCCTCAACTACAATGTCAACTTCAACTGGATGAATGAATTGAAATACAGAATTTGGTAAACACCAGAGAAACACATTATGTAACATGACAACCATTGTTGTTTCATCAAGACTCGGTGCTGTCTGAGCGAAACTTGCTTGTTGTTTCTGTAAACATTTGAGAAATAGTGTCATGCTTCAGTGAAAGATGATAAATGTCCACAGTGATTGCCACATGAGCCATCAAAGAATCAATCTTAAATCTGTCTAGATCTCTGTCATTTCAAACAAAGGCATCGCTACATTAGATTATTTTGTGACAGCACAGTGTTTGGTAAGCTGCCATTCCAAGAAATGTAATAGATTTTAGCAATGGGTGAAACAACATTAGCAAAAATCAATTAAAAGAAGCAGCATGCAGTGGACAAGCAACTGCTCCTGTCCTCCACCCACTCAAATCATGATTGTCACCTTTCTCTTCCATGACTGAAGAAGTATTAGGATTAGGAGTTTTCCTTTTGAACTACATTTTAGAGAAAAAAAAAAAAAAAAAAAAAAAAAACTTAAAAAGCACATTTGTGATTATCCTGTATTAACTGTTAAATGACACACTCACAATCTATGTCTACTATGACAATACACAAACCTGCATTTCCTTGTCTCAATATTGTCAACTTTTCCTGGTTCATTGTCAATAAGACATGGGAATTTTGCTTGGCTCTTAAGGATTTGTAGCATTTGTTCACACTAATGTGCATAAACATTGCACGTCCACATTCATGGCAAACATGTAACTCTTTGCTCCAGTGACGAGCAGCTGAAGGTCCTGAACTTCTCCTGCAAGTTTGTTCCCCTTCATAAATAAAAAGATTTTAATGATTTCTGGATCATGTCAACCTAAATGTGATCATTTGAAATTCCAGTGCTATACCAAACAAGCAAGGCATGAATAAACATCTTATGTCCTATTTGTGAAATTGAGTGCAGCCCCACCTCCAAGCCAAAATAAATAATCAATACTTTGCACAGGGAGTGGAAATTGAGCCACGTGGGGATCAGAATGTCTCTGAGGCAGCTCAGGCCCCCAGAGCTAAGAAATAACACTGTCGTCACTTCCATACATGTTAATCAGTGCATGAAATTTCACACACCACAATAACCAGAAGCCAGGCAAGTGTTAGATTGCTTTGTTGTTGCATCAGTATGATGCAGGGGTTGCTGTGTATCTCTCTGTGTGTGGTGTTTATTCATTAATTTATGTAGTAGTTTCTCTGATCCCACTTCAGAGAGAATACAAAGACCTTGTCCTTTTAGTACACATGGATCTAAGTCAGTGTTAAAACTGTACCTTAGTCATGCAACCTGTTTCAATCCTTCTGTTGATGTGTATATGTTCTGGGTCTGAAAAGCCCATTTTGCAGTGGGGTACCATCTATGGTGTGCCATGACTTTTGATAATTGCAGACTTAATGATTTCAATCCAGTAGAAATTGCATAGTGTGTAATTTGTAAAGTAAATGTTTCAGGGCAAAAACTGGTGAATACAGAGGTGCCCTGACAGTAATATTAACGTGCAAATTAAATACCCATGTGCTGTAATTTCAGGTTTAATTTGTTTTTATCACACTTTCCTCTTGTAGCCATGCAGATCATCTTTTCTTCTTGCCACATATAGCAGGGTTAGACATATAATTTGTTTCTGAAAAAGGTTCTGAAGACAGTGTTGGCTAAGATGTTGGGGTTTTACACAGCTGTATTCATGGCATCTTTCAATCACGACCTGTGCAAATGCATCTCAGTAAATGTAGAGATAAAGTGGTTATTCATCCCTACCCACAAATCCCACTTAAGGATTTTTTTTCTTTTCTTTACCTGGTTATGTACTTCTTTGACATACAGACATAAATAGAAAACCAATAACTAAACCAAATCGCTTTAATATTCCTTCTTGGCTTTTCTATAACTTGTTTTGTTTAGGATAAAAGCAGTTCAAGTGCATAGCCAGCTCACAAGAATGGGTCCTGTTTATACCTGGCATAACATGATGAAATTGAAATAAGATTTTTATTCCTTTGAAAGAGTTACAAAGTGGACAGTCAATACAAAATAGTCAGTGGAAATACTGTGGCATTGGATTTCAGATGAGTAGGTGGGCCTTCTGTGTCGTGTGGGTCTCATAAAGCATGGGGCCCGCACCTTCTTTGAATGTGTCCTCAGCAATCAGATGTTAATGGTCCTCAATACGTCTTTGGTGTATTTACACAAACATGTGTTAGTAATTTTTTGTCAAACACTTTTTTTTTTTTTCCCTGAACACATAGAAAAATCTCAGTGCGTACACGATGTAGCACCAAATATGAGATAAGACTACTCTCAGTGATATTCTTTGCACAACAAAGTCAACTCCTGACTGAGGAAAACTGATTAGATTGTGTAAATGTGAGGTGGGCTCAATTTAAGGGTTGTGTTACAAAATGTAAATGAAAATCAAGTATAAGAGCTGCAATGAGACAAGGATGCATGGTGACCTTTTGATGGGAGGATGTGAAGGCTAAAGAGACTTAATCAAATGGAACCCTCCCTGCCACAACGTGCTCTGACAGGTGCTGTGAATGAGCAGTGAACCAAACTATGAAACCTACTAAATGATTAATAATGGCCTGTAGCTTTATGTGTGATGAGACTACAGGGAATGGTTATTGGCAATTTTTCTCCTGTCTCTTTCTCATGCACACATGCACACACACACACACACACACACACACACACACACACACACACACACACACAAACAAAGACCTCTCTACTCCCACAACTTGCGCCACCTGTGGTGTGTGAGCTTGTATTAGTTGCCATTGGCCAAGCCAGACCCCCCCCACCCCTACCTCTGCAATGTAAACTCAAAGCGCTTCTGGGCACACAGCACATCTGCTCATCCAACCCCTGAGAATCATCCGTTGCTCATGTGCAATTAGGGATCAGAGATCTCAGATTGGGATGCCGCATGATGCCTGTGTTTTGATCATCAGAGACTGAAAAAGAGTGAGAGGTGTGAGTGGGTGTGTAAAAGCAGTGCGCACATTTGTGTAGTTACCATATACCATGCAATGAATAAGCTTTTGCAATAGTGCCCGCTTATATTATTTTTCAGCTCTGCACTGAAATGTGAATACTACAATACTACATAAATTTACTTGTGCAACACAATCCATCCTCCTGTCATGCTGCGCTACTTCTCTGCATCCATCATATCCTGTAATGCACACAGGGTCATTCGATAATGAAGGAATCTTTTAAGTGCTAAAAAATTTTGTAGACTGCAAGAGCACAGGCCTATAAAATTTGCTTGTAAGTCTGTGCACACCGTACTGTGTTGCATCAATACGATGTGTGCATATGTGTTTTTGTGTGCTGGGCTGTACTTTTTATGCTGCCAGAGGAGGGCCATTTTCATTCCGCTCAGAGAGCAAAAAGCCTGAGGGAAATCAAAGTAAGCATTTCCCCCATTCTAAAGCACCACCTTTAATAGGTACAACACCACCCAAGCATTCAGCCCTGTCCTTTGGACTGTGAACACATATCATAGCAAAAACTGCCAATCGCTTCTGAAAGGTATTTGGTAAAAAATTGCTCTACTTTTCCAGCTTATTCTACATAGACTTCATTTTAAACCAGCTCAAGAGGAGATGTTCTTTTTTCATCTTACATTTTAACATGTAAATGTAAACTGTGGCTACATACACCTTCACTGCTTGTAACAACAGGAAACAACTTGACTTGTATCCCAACTTCCCACCCGTGTATGAATTAGAAAAATAAAAATGGCTTTGTATTTCTGTAGTAGCTCAATTCAGAGCTTGATGGTTCATGATGTATATTACATGCTAAGTGAACAAGACCTACCAGAGCAGTTAAGTAGCATCTTGATTTACTACAGTAGCTTTAAGGACAGGTTATCCAACTTTAAAAAATGAACAGACCCACTTGCTACACTCATTGCACTCAGTTGTCCCGAGGGAACTGTACATGGTGTGTTGCTTTGTAAAAGAGTACATTAATAAAGGAAGAGCATGTTCCTTCATGTCATTTAAAGTGTTTCTGGAGGGCATCCACCATGTCCTCCACGCTCTTTGGGGTCGGAGGTAAGGGTGGTGATGGGATTTGTCCCATTTCTTAATGGATACCACACACATCAGGTTTCCCTTGAAGGGCTGTGTTGTTCCCTTTTTCTGATGTTGTTGTACATAATTTGTAGCTTCCTTGAGAACCCAAATAAACATTTAACAGGTCAAAATGTATAACTTTCTTATTTAGAAGATAGATTAATTTTACATGAATATGATTTTTAAGTTTAAAGATAGAAGATGTTTTGTACTTTGATGATGGCAAAAACCACACATGCATGGGCTGCTGTGAATATGACAGACAATTGACAGGACAAATCTTGTACCAAAGAAGACAACCATACTAACTGGTTTGTTTGGCTATAGTTGGGCACAATGATGCTTTGAGCTCAAAGCAAATGTATGTAATCTCTTGACTGCAGCTAACTGAATACTCCTCGATCCATCCTCCATGTAAGAGAACGTAAAATAACCTTCAGGTGATATATACATACAAAACCCTCACAAAAACCTAACCTTATCTAAACAGTATTCTTAGTTCTAGGTCATTATACATGGATGAAAGAATAATTTTGAATATCATATATTAAAACCTTCCTAAAATAATTGCCTAATTCATTTTTTCAGGAAACACAAAAACCTTAACCAAAAAATTAACAAATGACATTTATTGATAATTTCACTCTAAAAGAATGTAACGAATGATGACTATTGGCATAGTAATAACACTGTGTGTAAATTATGTAACTTAAAGGTAACAGAGAATGGTTGAACAGTGTTTTGATCCTTGTTCTGTGATGTAACATATACACAATAAAAAGTTGATTGGATGTGTGATGCCTCAGAAGCTTCTTAAAAACCTCTCAGAAAACAATTTTAGGGTAGGGGTTTTAAATGCGTGGTTTTGCACCTATTTGGCATCCTTTTGGGCTTAACTGGTAACATCCTTATGAAATGCAAGCACTTGACACTGATTGGCTGCCTTCACTGCCACTCAAATGAATGTAACTTCGCTGGCTTCTGAACACGGACAGACTATCTTTTTAAAGCTAATCGCCTTTGAAGGAGAGGGAATGGAATCAGAGTTGGGGCGCAGTGAGATACATTTTATGTCACAAACAACCGTTTTTTAAATTGACCCATTTTCTAGCGGATGTTTCTTCTTTATTAAAAAAGTAAACTTATATCATAGTAAAAATCTAATCACTTCCACCATTTTTTGACAAATCCAGAATCACGGAAATGAATTCACTGAAGGTAGCCGCCATCTGGGAAAGCTATTAAAATAGCTTAAGTCACATTTTATTTGGACCTAGGCATAATAAATTAGCTCAAGTCACACTGTTGACATGGGCCATTAACTTAAAGGGGTAGAATCAAATGATTTGATCAAATGAGGGTGTAGGTGGTTTTACCAGGTGGCCAGCATCATTAGGAGATTTAGGCAAAAAAGTCAATTATGCCAAAAAATGACTTGGCTTTATTTCCTCACAGTCATGCACATCTGCTCACTCATATTCTGCTCACTTATACATCATTGTGTATGTTGCCTAAGTGCTGCCAACCATCGTTTCCTGAAATTGATGTTAAACTATTTGAGGAGCTGCACAAATACACAACTAATGGGAACCCATGTAAACATCTGTTAAAGCACGTCAATGTCATTTGTGGAAAAGTGTATCAATTAAACAACGTTAGAAAAACTTAAAAACACAAACACACTGTGGAAAATTCTCACAGGCTCTTGCTAGAATCAAACTGGGTTGTTTTAATAGGACAGTTCACTCACCAAAATGTTACTTGTACTATTACCTTTTATCTCAGCCTACTAGCCCACATGTTCGGTGCACCAGTACAAACTGAGCTGCGGTTCAACTAAGAGGCCTAGACTTTAGCACAACTGAACCCAATTTTTCCTCCTGGTTTCAGTAAGGTTAATAATGTCCAGAGACAGCAGCCATTAAATTAATTAAAACAAAAAATAGAGTACCCACAGAACAGAGATGGATGGGGCTCTGGTGAAGATATTTACAGGTAACTTAATTACATTCGCCAAATAAAACACATCTAGGTCACAAAGAGGAGAATTCTAAATAGGCAATTAAGCCAGTGGTAAGAGCCTTAATAAGGCAAGCAAAGTACATAAAACGAGGGGAAGTAAGTGAGTGTCAGTGCAAACGACTTTGCCTAACACTATCCATCATGGGACTAAGTGGTAAGATGGTGTCAGGCTTCTAAATTCTAACAGCATTAATCCCAGATAGCAGGGCTCATACCAGCCAGTATCAATAATGGCAATAATAACTCATCCATCTGGAAGTCATCCAAACCCTGACTGGTTAATTATGCTTCCCTCATGAATATGCCTTCCGGTTTTTAACACTAGGAGAAGAAGGAGAACATGGCAGGGGGATAGAGGGAAATGAAGGGAGGGAACAATAGACCAGTCCCACATCTAAATAGCTTTTGTTCAGAGGCATCTGCCTGTTATATGCTCTTGATCATATTGACATCGGCTTCGGGGACTGAGCCTTATCCCAGCTGGTGGACATCAAGGGACCTTGAGCATCTGCAAACATGACAAGAAGTCATTTATTAAACAGCAACCTTGACCAGCTTATTGTCCCCAAACTTGAAATTGTCAGTTCTGAAAGAATATAGCTTGATCTCTTTGGTATGATATGAATAGATTTCAGTATTGTGGATGAAGGACAGAGTCAGGTCTAATAGCCCATTACTGGGCTTAACTGTGTATATGTAAGTGACTCTTTCAAACATATTTCAATACTAATGAATACTGCAGCTGATGAAAAGGGATATAGCATTGTTGCTCATAAAGAATGTATTTGCCACTTTGATCTTCTATTCTGCTACATTTCAGAGTACATTTTTCTGATAATACTTTTTAAGTTTTGACAATACCTTTGACTTAAACCTTCTGATAAAAGAGTAGCAGTGCTACTGTCACTTAAGTAAGATGTGAGTCTTCCTCTACCACTGCACTTACATCCAAACACCGATGCCCCTGTGGACTGAGAAATATAACCTCTGCAATATAAAATGTCACACCACAACTGGCATTCACAGCAAATAGACTTAGTGAAGCCTATCATCTTCTTCCACTTCTTGTTCCCTAAGCCCAGTTGACAGAGTCTGGCTCACCTCCATGAGAAGTTTTTCTTGCAAGAACTCACTACCCTAACCTAATTCTATCCTTTAAGATGAGTACCCCCTTACCTTAATCCCCTGTTGGAATAGCAAAAGGTTTTTGTTCCAAAAGTTTGATCCCTCAGGATTGGATCCCCAAATTTTGTCTCAAGTAAGGACTAAATCAGACGACATAATTCTTCACATTTCAACAGAATGCATTTTAGAATTTCAAGGCAAATCAGATAGAATATGACATCACTAGAGATGTGCCTTCTAGTGTGTTTGGGATACTAATAATGGGGTAACAATCGTGAGGAAGACTTTAACCAATATCACACGCTGCCATGATGTCAAATATAGCTTTCAATTTCAGCATTTTATGTTTTTAATTTTCCTAACAATGAACACTAGAAACAGTGTCTTTTTCCACTTGACTTGTGACTAGACTTGCCCTTTGGTACTTTACTTATGATATATTGGTTTAACTATGACTGATACTTTCGTTGTTTCGGTCGAGAGAACAATGATAACCGCAGAGCTGCACTACAGCTGACCTTTTGTAAAGGTCAGACAAAATAATGAAAGAGGTTCAACCATGACTTAATGGAAATGGCTATGAGGATCTTGTTGGCAAGGTGCAATAATGACATCATTAACCCCTACCTATGTCTTATGGTTCCACTCTTTCAGAATCCCTAACACTTGAGAGAGATGTTGGCTCACTTGGCCTTACTAATAAGGCTTTGGGTTGACTTCTTGTTATAATATTGAGAAAAAAACAATGAGTATTTTTTGCAGATGTGTTTTGTGTAATCAGTTCTTAGATCAATGGCAGTATTGTGGTCCACATAATGAGTCGTTGCTGCTGGCACCCCAGTGCTACGTGTGGGAGAATGAAAAAAGACATTTGAACAGATGTTTTCTTTTTCTTTTTTGCCTTTGGATGCTGGTAGAAAAAAACAAAACAAAAAAAAAAAGCAAAACAAGGGAGGTTACCACCTGCCTCAAGAACTGAACCATTCACCAGAGCTGCTGTCATATAAATGAATAATTTACAGTGACATTTTCAAGCATAATGAACTATGACAAAGTTAACTTTTATTTTCACCCTTTCTTTTCCCTGATACTTTCCAAAAAAAAAAAAAAAAAAAAAAAAAAGCAAAATGCCTCACATTTAAACAGACAAGATCAGTTTGTGGACAGGGGTATGACTGGGAGACTTTTGGAGGAAACAGTGGTTTTAGTACTTATTTGAAGCTGAAGTTGCACTGACCACACAATGAAAGGTTCCTTAAAATAGAAAACCAATATTTGACATTTATAATCCTCTGTTTGATGTAACTGAAAGGAGGACAACCAGCTTTTCTTTTAAAGATGCTTACTTCACAAATGAATATGAACACATACATAGTCAAGTTTTTTTTTTTTCTTTAAAACAATCATCAGTTTTAATTGATAAATTATTTTACTCTTGTTCTCTGTGAAGGAAAAAAAAAGCAAGCTATGGAATTTTCAACTCAGGTGAAGAAATGTCAATATGTTTTGCGTCTCTCATAGTTTGAAATCTGTCAAAGCTGTTAAGTAAAATGTAAAAATGTGGCACGTTTGCCCTCATCCATCAACATGCTATTGCAAGTGCACTCTAAATGATTGAATTCTGCTCAAGATCACTGACTCTCTGAGCAGACTTGTTAAATCTGAGGGAAAAAAATGTTTTTCACCATTTAATATGTAGTGTCACATACTTATTTATTTATGAATCCTGATTCATTAATCATGGTTCTTTCTCTGCATTCAGTGCTGCATTTCCACAGATTCAATGTTTGGACATTTCTGTTGCCACTTGTAAAGGCCATGAAATGTCTTTACATGGCTCAGTTGTTCAGATATACATGTTAGGTTTAATGAAGGCAAATGATTTTGACACCTACGACATATGTCATGTTGACATGAGACTGTCGCATTATGAACACCATGCACATTTTCCTTTGGCGGAAAATGAATGCACAGCTGTGTTCCCTCAACACTTGTAGTTCTGAAATCACTTTGTAAAAACATACAAAACAAACATAAGTTGACATAGCCCATGAATATCTTTTAATGATTATAGTTTTATTTATATCATCTGGTTAGAACTCAATGGTTTTCCTGTACACTGCGTGCTGACAAAAATAAAGTTTTTTTTTTTTTTTCATACTCAGGATGAAAAGTCTGAGCTTAATGTCAAAAATGAGCTTTAAAAATACAAGTGTAACGTAATGCTAACAATTTTTATGTTGAGCTTTGTGGAGTCTTTTACCACTTTTAATATGTATCCAAATATTTATACATTCATGCATGCCCACAGCACACACGTACAGGAGCTCATGGAGAACACACAATAAAAGTCTCTACCGCAATACTTCAAAAGACCCATCTGATACAATAAAGAAGAAGACGGCAGAGAAAATGTAATCGGCAGCACCAGATTGGGTCCAAAGAATTCCTGATCTGTTTTTTGTCCTCTACTGCATTACATTTTGTCAGGTGGACAAAGTTGTCAATCAAGCTGGCAAACCTATTTTACGTTGTCAATAGGACAGAGGAGAGAGTGTTCATTTCTTCAATAGAGGGCTACAGATTAAAGTAGGCCAAGCAGAGAAGAGGTAATTTTCTGGGGTGATGTATTGACTCTAAGACTCGATCATCTCCCACATTGTATTTCAGATCTGCTCCTTGAGACAGCCAGACCACAGAGAGAAATAGTGCTGCCACCCAGCATATGGACACACTAGTTTTCATTAGAGTAACTTGTGTTTTACTTTACCTGATAAACTTTTTTGTTATTTTATTTTTATTTCATAATGAGCAAATAGAAGTAATATGGTATTTGAAAATCCTGTTGGCTTTACTTGTACAATGCATATTTTTCATCCACATTCAAATGAGTTAGTTTCTTTTTGTATACCCCTGGGCTTTGGACTGCAACTCTGATTAACGTAGGTTGTTTTTGCAAGCTAGTGATTTCCTGTTGGTTTTTGTTGAAATAAGCTATGCCAGTGGCCATTGTTGCAGAGTGGCAGCTTAACTCATTTAACTCGCTGCCACACTTAGACTAGAGACAGCAAGGGAGGGGGATGTGACATATGATGTGTGCACTCTAACACTGCAAGTTGTTAGAAATACATGGTTGGATTAGCAAATAACCTTTGATTAACTGCACGAGTCCAAATACATTTCTAGAAACCACCTTGAGATTGGGGTCTGTAATGCATCGATTTTACTGCCATGCAAACTTGTCTCAATGCCATTTTCTCTTAAACCTACATTTACTCATACCATAGTAAGCAGTCTGCAGGTAAGAAGAACTATAAAGTGGCCATTATTGTGTAGGTGAAAAAGTGCCAAGGGACCAGATTGCATGAAAACCTTCTTGGTGTGGCCAAAGACATTTGCTGCATAAGGGGTTAAGAGGGGTAAGAAGCATGTTAAGTATTCATGGCATGAATATTCTATCACAACTGTGCCGAGATCATACTGATCACAAGCTTTTAAATAACAAAAATTGCAAGCTGAGCATGTTGAGTCAAAAGGGTCTTCTGATCTATTATGCTACCAATAGGTGAACAAAAGTATCAGTACAGTGCTATATTACTGTCTCTGTGCACTACAGTTTAATGATCATGTCAGCATTTCTGTTCAAAGGCCTCACTTCTCATCAGATAAGCTTCTCGTTTCCTCCCCTTATTTGAATTCCCTTGAACTAGAAAATGGATCTCCCCCCTGTCTATTGAGGAAGTGAAACAGGATTCAAGAAGCGCTTTTGGGGAGAAAAAAAAATCTGATTAATAACATAAAAGAATATTCAGTTGCACTGAAAATTACTGGGTTAGGGATTTTTGGAATAGAACTGGAGTGGTAAGGGAAGTGAGGCAGTGAGAGTGAACAGTCATCCTTTATTAATAAAACCACAGTGTTTGCATTTGCCTGTTCGAGTTGTACAGTGTGGTGATAGGGGTAATGAGAACATGATGTTGTGATCACTTTGATAGACTATGGAGGCAAAACAAGCAATTCACAATTAAGTTGGAGGACGCTGCTGAATCCCTCCACCAAAAGATGAAGCTTAATAGGCCAAGTCAGCTAAATGGCCTCGGCCAGTTAACAAGAATTAGCTATAAAATCAATTCTGTCACTCATAAAAAAATATTTTCCTGCATCATGCTGTTACTTTGATCAGCAATAAATTAAATGGCAACCCTTTTATCTCTCTCCTTGTCTTATTTTGTTTGCTGTGACCTTGAATGCCTGCCTATTAAACTACCAACACTTTGACAAGTATCCATCTCAGCTTCAGGGAGCTGATGCACAAAGATAATGAATCAATTGTTGCCTCTATCCACGATCCAAAGGTATGATAACTCAGGATTGAACCTGTTCGCCTGCAAAACTCTTAAACCTCAAGGGAGTGACTGCAGGCTACAACAGAAGGGTAAACTGATGCAGAAGGAGGTCACTGTCTATTTTCCCTGCTGGGGGCTTCTTGTTAAAAGTAGCTGCTATTGAATACATCCATCAGAAACGTACTTTTCTTTTTCTGTATTTTGTCATTTGCAAATGGAATTTTCCACACTTGCAAGAGCATGTATTGTGCGTGTATTTTTTTTTTTGTCTTATAAATGAACCATATTTTCTTTTGTCACTTAGAATGCACCTCGAACCTCTTTCATTATATTGTCAGACCTTTACAAATTACATGCACTATATATATACATACATACATACATATTTTCTGTGTTAACATTAACAACTGTTTACCATGTATTTACCATTAGCAGAAATACAGAAAGTTAGCATGATAACCAGCCAGCATGGCCAATCCATCTCATCACTGTCTGACAGCAATTCACTAAAATCAGTGGCGGCTGCTGGTCTTTCAAACAGGGGAAGCTCATAAAATATGTGTATGTCATAAAATGTAGCCTATTGCAGCTTCACATTGATGATATGATTATGAACGAACTAATGGTATTTAAACAACAAACTCAATAACTTTATGGTAATTGGTATGTTTTATCTACAGTGTAATATGTACAATGTGTAAAATGAGCTATCTAAGAAACAAGCAATCTGGATGGACAATAATTTCACTCTGGGAATTCTTGTAGGAAATGAATTCTACTTTGCTCGGATGCCAATGTTTGTTTCTAAATCCCTACCAATCAAAAGGGGTTCAGCCTTTTAGACAGTTCCACCAATCATCATGCAAAAGCCTGTCTTCATGTCCAGCCCACTGCTTCATTCACCCCCAGTGAGGCCTGGTTTCAAAGGGAAAGACGATTTTCAGCATTTATCCAATCACCACCTGGCTTTGCTGCATTGAAAAAAAAGCATCACATTGAAACCCATATTAGCTCACTGTCAGTGGGGCTTCGGGTCGGACAAACAGAGTGAAAAAGACTTAGTCATCAAGTTAAACACATTCTAGGATGCTTTTAGTTTTAACAGAATGTCCCTCCCAATTTAATGTTAATTCAACAGTGCGTATTTGACCATTTGATGTGTGAAATGTAAGAGGAAGTTTGGCTTCCCTTGTTATCTCAGCAATTGCCCCTGCACTATGGCGTTCATTCTGACCTGTAAAAGTAGAGCTTCCCAGAAGATGTATAAGATGCGTAAAAACCTCTCATCTCATAACCACAATGACAGGTGAAGCTCTTGACATGTGATCATCACCACCACCCAGAAAATACATTCAGATAAAACTTACATATACCAGCATGATTCATTTTCATTTTTCACCTTTATTAGTGTTGGTCAGGTATTCCACCATTTTGGTCTAGACTGAGATATTTCAAAAGTAATTATGCTCCATCCAATGCAATTATCAGATCAGAACTAAAAACATTGGCCATAGACCGCTCATACTCACTACGGTTATCATCACCTTCTGTCTCTTTCATTCATTTAACAAATGCTGACATTTGAGGCGCATTATATAACAATGCTGTTTGCAACATATTTTGAATTGAGGTGATAACTGTTGTATGATAAGTTAAAACTGAATCCCAGCCAATCATAGTAATATTTAACTATTATCACATTAAAAAGTAACATGTGGTACCCAACACTGGTGATTAATATGATTTAACATATGGTACAAAATGACAGTAAAGAGAAATGATAATTTGTGGAGTTTATCCCTGAATGATCTTGAACTAATGAGCTGTTGTAATATAGAAAATGTCTTACTTTTATTCTAGGAGAATTAATATTTTTCATAAAATCCACTTTTGTGACTGGAGATGCTCACTGCCTCTACAGCTTTACCCAATTAATCACTTGAAACACTGCTACAAATCTCCTGTCCAAAGCTATATGGTGCTCACATGTCTCATTTAATACATTTTAATTTCCTGTCATCTTTTAACATCCCATCTACTCCCGCTTCCACAAATGCAGTATTTAAACATACAGTCCCAGTGGTACAAGACTTCATCATTAAACTAGGAGAATTACTGATTCAAGCATCTTCTCTTCCTAATACACAACTGACACAGCTAAACATGCTGATTTACATTCTGATTCGTGAATTTTATGCTCATGTAATGCTCACACTCATCATGTCAGGGATATTAGTGTCTCTTTCAGTGAAGCCCATAAAAGCTGACATTATGAAATGTAGCATCTGTGAAGAGAATGTCAGTTGTGGCCCCTGCCTTTTTTATGTCGATGTTTATAAACATATGGTATCCTGTCAGAAATTATCTGAAACATGAGCATTTGCAAAAGTAGTCAATCAAATTCAGTCAGTCAATTCTGAACAGCACTGTTGATCATGCTGGAGAGTGTTTTTTTTTTTTTTTTCTGAGCGTAATTTTCTGAGTCACTCCTTATTTCCTCTGCAAATATAACTTGCACAACAGTTCTTTTGATTTTTGACAACCTTCAAATATGCACCAACATATGCTGATGATTGAATATGCATGCAGTGTTATTATTTCATGATGATTTCAGTATAGAATATGCTACTTATTAATTAGAGCTTATTGTTTATACATATGTTTGTTTGTCAGTCTTTATAGAGCCACAGTAGTCACTATTACCAAAAGCTATGCTGAAGCTCAGAAGACAATTTAGAACCTTTCGACTTGGATGTACTCTACAGACTTGAGTTATCTGCTGACACTTTGACGTATTGCTGGAGTGAGGTTGTCATTTTTGTGTTTCTATAGACTTTTCCACTAAAATTTTAAATTTTAAATAGATTCTGATGAATTCTGATGATTGTGGTGATCCCCTGATGTTTCCCCTAGTGCCACTACAGATGTATTTATGTACCATTCTTCCTGAGAACACTTTACTTTCATATATATATATATATTTGGCTGACCAAAACTCTCATAGCAGCTTATTGACTTCAGCATATCAATATACAAGCACAACCATTCACAATTCATGTTCTCCTACACTCCTGTATGTAAGAGAGTATGTCATAAAAACCCACACTGTAGGTCATGGCCATTTTAACCTAACTTGTATGGTTATCTAAACATGAGGTGATACACACACACACACTTCCACATCCACAGCACATACTGATTCTGCTAATTTACCATGTTAGCATCTTTTGTATTACAACTAAAGCACTGTGTGCAAGTATGAAATATGAATTATTCACACTCAACTGGGAATACACACATTATCGTATAAATTATGAATTAATGTCCATGACCTCACAAATATAAAATACAGCATCAGTTTTACTGGGATAGCTAACACTAGCACTACACTGTAGAATTGTTATTAATAAAAACTGAATGCTTTTTACATTTGGATGTGACACAGAATAGGAGGAAAAAAAGCAGTTGAAAATGCCCATTGTACTGGAACAGAGCTTACTACACACAATGCACAGTGCATTGTGTTAAAATGCAGTTAAAAAAGTGAGTTTTACGTGGATTCAGACTGACAGTTAAGTAAGAGATAAATGAGCATTTTAAAGGTGATGCGTTTGTTTTTTTTAAATCATTCTTCAAACTTCAAGCTTGTTTTCTTCTTTTCATTAATTCCTGACCTTCAATGTAGAATGCCTCATTTTTAAACAGCGTGCTCACAACAAAATTGTCAGTGTTTATCTCACTCAAGATATGAAATGTAAAAAAAAAAAAGTAAATAAAGAAATGATAAGTCTACACCCATCACACATAATTCTCCCGACAGTTTTGAGCAAAAGCCCCACAGACATATCAGCTTCATGAGAGGACAAACAACACTCCAATCGCCCAATCAACACCTGTCAGCCCTGAAAAAAAAACTGAATATAAATACTGGAAAGGATTCACTGATGTGGACGAGACAGGAGTTTAGTTTTGAATCACCTTGATTATTGCCGTGGCCATCTGTCACATTGACATGCACTTGTGATTTCCAGGTGAGGAGCTTGTCACGACGTGATAATGCCCGCTGACTCAGACTGTCCTGCTGGGCTAACTGCTGATTTGTGTGGCATGTGACTTGAGTGAAACAAAGCTGCAGACCGATGATTAAACAAAGTCTTCTAACAGATATGCCACCTCTCACCAGTTAATTCAGGTGCGTGCATTTGAATTCAGTACAGTTGGTTTGTACTTTCATCTGACAGGCCTCAAAAGTGGAAAGAAGTTAATGTGGCAAACTGCAAGTTCAGTGCTTTTTAAAATGAAGTTGGTTTCACTTGTATAACTCAAGATTATAAATCAAAGGCCTCAAAGGCCTTCTCAGTCTATTATTAGACCCTTGATTTGGAGGAAGAAAAACTCGCACTGATTAAATAATTTAATTCTGTCAACATACGCAATCCGCAGTCTGTGGTTTTTGTAAAATAAACAAATTACCACATGCACTAACCCATCAATCCTTATTTTTTTTTATACTGATCCAAACATCTATGCTCGTTTCTAATGTTCTGTCAGCAAAAGCAACTGGAAAGGTACTTAGAATTTATGTATCCAAAAGTCAGCACAAGGCCTCAGGTTTAGTGCAAATATTAAAAGTGTCAATGCCTATTATAAAACAAAGCACTTTGGTTATAAATCATTTTTTTGACAGTAAGCCGGATCACCTGATATGATTTTCTTCATAGCTACAGCACAATGGCTGATTAGAAATTAAATTTCCCTTTTGCAATAGTTTAGTGCATGAGTAGTCAGATGTCACAATATTTTAACTCCTGGGTTCAGCTGTCCTGTGTTATTCTGTGTGGGTGTTAACACAACTATAATTTGATGAAGACAGCTTTATTGAGTTTGTATGACCCAATCCGGCTGATAGAAAGATATCAACAAATCAGTTTAAAACCATACATCTTTATTTTACTCCTTTGTTTGATAAAGTTTGCAATTTAGCTGTTCTTTAACAAGCGGGAGGACAAAACGGTTTTATATATATTGAGAATTTAGGAGATCTTCTTGATTTACCAGAGCAGCCAACAGAGATGACAATGACTAATACAAGGAAATTTCTTGATGTTTCTCAACCAAAATGTATAAGTGAAATGTATAAGTGTGATGTAACTCTATAAACACTATTGTTATAGAACTATGCCATTAGCTACTGAAAAAACTGAAAATGTAAGTATATTAATATGTATGAAATACATATTAACTTAAGTTGCCCTTAGTTTTATCAGAAAACCACCATTTGTCATTTACACATCTGAATATTCTAAAACAAAATCTTGTCCTTTGAATGTCCCTTAAATAACTTGTGAATCAAAGGCCTCAATGGCCCAGTTGATTATATGTAAGGTAAAGCATTATTTCTATAGAATATCCAAATTCCTAGTGTGAGACACCAACAGACCTTTTGTGTAACAAGCGACCAGTGGACAGTCAACAGGCTTGTTGGCTAAAGGAAGTTGGCCACAGCTGAGTTTTTCATGATCACTGGTGGTACACAGCTAATCAAATTGCCATGCTTCTCTGCTTTCCAGCTGATGTAATTATGCCTCATGAATAGTTTTACCTGGCAAGTGAAATTCATGAGGAGTTGATTGCTGCACTGGAGAATGTCCCAGCTCTCTGCACATTTGTGTAAACGTAACAGGTGTAAACATCTGTGTAGAGTTGCAGCACAGAATCCAGCAGTAAGCTCCAAGCTTAGTCACAGCCTTCTTTGTGTAGAAGTAAATTGCAAACTTTTTTTTTTAATTTGCATTGAAATTCAGGGTCAGGAATTTATGTTCTCTTTTCTTTAACTGGAATTTGAAGTGTCAGGGAATGTTAGCCCCGTTTAGATCTCTTGGACTTGGAGAGATTATTCCAAATCCAATTTAAAGTCCCAGTAATGGTTTCATAAGAATCATGAATGCCAAATGATGCATGATGATTTTCAAATTTAAGTTTCCATTTTAGAATAAAATATTCAAAAATAAACTAAAATAATGTTCTCAAGCCCAAATGATTTAAATTAAATATTTAGTCAATCTTATTTTGTTAAACTCTGTTAAAACTAGAGACAAACAGAGATGTTTCATCTGACCAGACCTTTTTTGCAGCAGCAGCAGCAGCAGCAGAAAGTTTGAGGTATTTAATTGTGTACAATGGCCTTTATTTTAAAAAGCATGGGTTAGGCTGAATAAAAAGAATACAATGATGAGTCAGACTAACCAGCCAAAAAATCTGTCTCACACACCTTTGTGACTTTTGTTTTAATAAGAAAATATTTGAGGAAAATTCAAAGATGTAGTGATGCAAGTAAACACAGAGGGAGAAAAGTTCTAAAGATCAGAACGCTGCTGCTCTTATGTAAAGTCACACAGTCTTTGAACGAATGGTATTGATTGTATGCGGCCGTCTGAGTCACTTCTGAGGGCAATGAAAGTGAAATAGGAAAAAAAAAACATTGTTAATTTCTTTTCAACTTGAATCATCAACTCAAATGTCCACTTATGCTGGAGATGAATGAATACCTACGCCAAGCGAATGTAGTCATTGCTCCTGCATAGGGGTCTTCACTAAAACTTGGTTAGAGACATTTGAAAAAGGGCAAAGCCGCCAGGGATATAGACTATTCATCAGAGGTGGAGCCTCTGATGTGACATTATTTTTATTAATACCACAGTATGCAAATGAAACTGCTCTTTTAATAACTTTTTTTTTTTGTTGTTGTTGTTGTGTGTGTGTTATTTGTCCAAACCCATGTTTCATCAGTTTTTTCCTGCTGCAGTTCATACAAGCACATATGAAGTTTTTTTTTTTTTTTTTTTTTCTTTTTAAGTACCTTTAAATAAACAATTTCTGGTTAATGTCAACAAAAGAGATATTATTAATTACAAATAGAATACCCCCTACACTTCACTTTTTCCAGCTGTCAGTTTTTGTATAAATATGAATTCCAACATGAATCACACACCTCTACCAACCTCATAATAGTCTCTGTGATTTTCAACCAACTCTTAACACTTGCACAATATCCAGTGAATGAAATGAACTGAAACACATATTAACTTTCTCGAAATTCAGTAAAGAATTATACTACATTTGACTGGAACTCTCCTATGGTTATTAAATCATATATATATAAAATATTCACTGGCAATAGATGTCGTTCTGTACCATGAGACCAACATCTCTGACTAAAAGAGATGCTTCCTCCCAGGAAGTTGTTGCAAAACCCAGTGAAACCCAAATTGTTGATCCATCAATTCTAGCAGTAAGTTAACTAGGGAGAGCAACATTTGCCTAAACAATAAAAGCAATTGCAGCATAGCATTGCCATGGTTACTCTCACCGGTAATGAAAATTGACATGTAACATCAAGGAAATGAAAAGCAAATCCTAAGTCAAGTTGAAGGTCTTTATCAGCTTGTAGGACTCACCACCTCAGAAAAGCCAGACCAATATTAACTCTAGTCTTAGCACTTTCTTTGTCTGAAGCCTTTTTATACCAGATCTTCAGATGAGTAAACTCTGCAAGGTCACTATCACCTGAACACTTCCCAGGGGACTCTTCTGTATTGATTTGATGCTGCTGTTTGGATGGTCACTGTCTTTGTGTCTTTATTATCATGGGGAGGCTTAAAGGAGGGACCAACAAAAATAAAGAACAGAGAAGTTCAGATTAAAACACAGAGAGGGAGTGTGACATCATGCTTTGTTCAGTAGTCCTTTACTATACCATATCTTTACAAAGACAGCACCTGCTTGCTGCCAAGTTATTGTTTAGAATTTTGACATAAACACATTATTTTCATCAGGTGATCATCATAGTTAAACAAGCCTTTGCCTATGATCAGACTAAATTTAAATCTTAATGAGGAATTATTGCAGATTTGATAAGTTGAAACACCTTGGCAGATAATGTAAAATAAATGTATGGCATGTGTTATGACATATCTTCTATTATGACATATACTTTTATTTCAATTCTTACATTCTATTTCAACACATTTTCTTCACCTTCTAACATGCAACTGCAGGTGTGATCAACATCTGTGTATCATTCTGAGAGGAAACCCACAGAGATAATCCGAGTAGCGCGACTACCTTCACTCACAAATCCAAATTTGAACTGTCACATAACTGCACACTAACACCTTTTACTATGGTGCCTTTTCGAAATTTAACATTTTTGAGTGTGTAGTTCTAATGCATTTGAATGCAAGGTAATAACACTTTGTCAATGCAACATCATACAATCAAGCTGCCTATTGGAAAGAAATTAACATCTGTACGTTAAGTCTAAAGAGAATACAGCAATGCAATCAAGAATTCACTTGTCAACAGCTTCAAAGGTAACAGAATACACACCCAATCACACACACACACAACTAACAAACACTTGGATGTTGTTTTTCACAGGGTGTGTGCATGTACAGGTTTTTTGCATGGGGTTGCTAAGCTGTATGCTCAATTGGAAGCAGGTGCAGCGTAAAGACCTAATCACATTTGCGGCTCATTACCCAGTGACTGTGTGCACATATTTGCCTCTCTGTGTCCTTATTAATCAAGCACAGACAACCCTAAGTGCTCCTCTCCACTTTTCCACATGACTTGCTACAAGCAACAGTAGAGCACAACAACCTGATGAGACCACCTGCTGCCGCCTGCTTTTCCAACACCTGCAATGCAAACGCTCATAATTTCTCACTTGACCTCTAACCGCTTGCCAATTGAAAGAGCATCAGTTTTTTTGGCCACTTGATTGTTGTTGCACCCTCTTGTACACCATGTTTTCTCCACAGTTGATGCTGCTCATTTGGAAAAATTCTTTTTAAATCATAATATATGTGCTTATTTTGAAAGCGATGAAAGAAAATGGCTTTTTCACATGAAATGCAATTGTTACCTTGTTCCAGACCTTTTGTCAGTTTTGAAGATTTTGTTTGTGCCGAAACCCATATGACAAACATATGAATCTTTGAGATTTGGGTTGTAAGGCTATTTGGGAAATTGATTAAGAAAGTCTACAAACCTGACCATTTATGAAAATAATTGTTAGTTTCAGTCTTAAGTGTACCGGGGTTTTGGAGTATATATATATATGTATATAGTATTTTGATGTGTTAGCCTGCAAGGCAACTTGTGTGCGATGGTTAGTGAGTTCCTCTTTATCTCTCCCCCTTTCTAGTGTTTATATATTAATCATATTTTGTGACAAAGTGCCATTTAGCAGGGAGGTCATGCTCACTAATAACAACATCCTCAATAACAGAGAATGAGAGCTGAAAAATTCATGGAAATGAAATTAATCATCAAAAATGGTTTGACTTCCAGGAGTCTAATTTGGATCTATTTTTAATGCTTTTGACAAAGGTTGGACATCACTCTAACTGACAGTGGCAAATGTTGGCCTTTTGAATAGCAGAACACTACTGTAGACATGTTTAACAAGGGAGCTTTAAAATCGAGAGAATCAAATGACAATACTGAAATGGCTTCCAGTGCAGTTCTTGCAGATGAAGGCTGTTAATAGTCAACCTTTAACTGAGAACATCTGCAATTGTAGATGAGATATGCTTGTGATGTTTGAGTATGAAATGAGTCCAATTCCACAGACACACAGCAGATTATTTAGCCTGAGTAATTTCAGGAGGTCATGGGAGGAGGCATCAAAAATGAAACAGTCTCCTGTGATTTATAGCTTTGCATACACCTAGATGAAAAAGGACACATTACAACAGTGGTAGACAATGCTTACGTTGATGAATTGAAAAAGAACAAATAAAAATGGTCTTGAGGCTGTAATACATTATGTGAATTTGGACAAGCATCTTTCCTTAATGCACTATCTTGTTTGCAGGAGGTAGGTTCAGTGTGTGGAGCCCTGTTGGGGTTTTGGTTTCCATTGTTCCTCTGTGTTATCTCATATACTGTGCATGTCCCACTTGTCTCCAAAGGCCCCCTTTTCCCTTTTCAGTGTGGCCCCAGAGACACATGGGGTTCTGTCTAAAGTACTGCAAGTGGGACGCAGAGCCTTACAGTCCCAATAAAGGAAGGTGAAAAAAACAGCAGAATAATAGGCTTAAACCTTGAGATGAATATTTTATTGTATATACACTGCCCATTGTCCAAACAGCAGTCCAAAGCAGAAGGCACTGAATTCCCCTCTCTCCTGTTTTTTTTTTTTTTTTTTTTTTTGTCTACCTGCTTGTCTTTGTGATTCTCTCTTTATTCTGTAAAATGTGCAAAATACCAAACAGTGAATCCATTTATTGTTGAATTATGAACAAAGGTATTATATTAAAAACCTTGGATATTAATCAGAAAGCTTGGCCCTCTTCTGATTTAATGGGAGCATATCGTTACTATGATGGGTTCTCTTTTTTTTTCTAAACAGTTTTCTCAAAAGCGTGCTCAAGAGTGGCTGCACATGCACGTGGTTAAGGGTTCCTTAACCTTCAGCTGAATGTACTGTACTGTAGTTGTTTCACTGTAGATTTATCCTGGGACATGTTGCTGTACTAGACAAATGGGTAATTCATGTTGGGATCCATTCAAATGTCCTTATTTATGTCTTTTGTTTAAATGCTTTTAGCACAACATTCACAATTTGACTCATTTTAATTTTGTTTGACTCTGGAGTCTCACCATAGGCTGTTTCAAAACTGAGAAAAACAAATGGTGCCAATGGTTACAATAATTAACAGGCCGTGGGTTATTTATTTTTTCTTGTCAAGGTTAAAATAAACATTGTTTACCATTATGTTAATGTGTTGAAATGTCTGTCCACTCCAATCTCCTCCTCATACAGATATTGCCACTGTGTACAATATGTTTTCATTTAATCATGTTATTTACAGAAGGACAGTCTCTATTAAAGTGTCTGTTAAAATGTGTTGAAACTAACGGCTGATCAGTGAATTATGAAAGATGTACTGTAATAAACAACTGTAGCAGAGTGTATATTCATGCAAGATCACTTAGTATCAATGGTGAGTGAATACTAATGAAAACAGGTGTGCTGCAGTATTCTCCCAAGATATTAGAGTACAGAGCATCTCACTGTTCCCAATTATACTATTTTAAGAGATTTTTTTTTTCATATAAAGTTTATATTTCTGCATGAATAATTGTTTTAATACATATCCTGAGTTAAAATATATAGCCAGCATATGGCACTTAAATCCATTGTGTCCTCTTAAAACAGATCATTGTACAGTCCCAACATAGACCACAATGGGAATCTAAATTGTTATGAGAACATGATGTGATGACCTGGCTCTATGCCAGCGCTGGGGGAGTTGTTTATAATGAACTTCACGTTAAGCACGACTTCTCCAATACATTTGCATTAGTTTGACTCTGAAAGGTATGAATGCAGTCTCAGCAATTATTCCACCCAACATAGATTAATAGTCTTGGGTAAACTCAGTATCCCTGATTGTTTATTTATTTTACTCATGACACATGACAACAGTCAATTTAAGCAAGAGATATACAGTATTTAGATTCAGCAGGAGGTTTGACTGTGTCTGAATTGGCACTGTGGAACCTTGGGGAGGCACTCCTCTATGCTGTCAGACCCTGAATCTCTATCAAGATTCATTCTTATTCAAATTGCACCATGGTAGCTCATAAACATAGCATTAGATTATGGAAATGAGAGGTCTGCATCTACTCTCATTTAATTCCTTTTGGGAGACATTTAATTTAAACAAATAAATAACAGTGCAGCATCAGGTGTTTATGAAGGGTATTGTGTAAATTTAGCTTGGCAAACTGAATAATAATTGCTCCATTTGACTATGCGCGTTCAATCACCCATCACTGAACACTTCATTAAAGCTTTAATAGTCTTTTAAATATGTAGGACACTTGACTTAAGACAGACGTCAGGGGAATTTGCTGCTTGTCATTCATGGGGTTGTGTATGTGGGCTGTAATCTGTGGGTAACTCATGTCTAAATTTTAGTGACCAGTGACCTTCAAATTCACAAAAATGGAAAAAAAAAATGCTTATATGTTTTTCCTTGTTAGCTTTTAACAAGAATCCATATCACATCTTTCTTTGTGTCCAGTATTTCATCCATAAACAAATTAAGCCTGTAGTCAGTGTTTTAGTATTTTTTTTTTAAACATGCAATCATCATTAACTGAAATATCTGCATTAATCAGGCAGATCTGTATCTTCCTTTTCCAGTATCTCTGAAGGTGTATTTTTGCCAATGTGATATTGTGAGCAAAGCAACCAGTGCAATTAAAAGACAAATCTATTTAAATGCCACATTATTACCGAAGCACATTTTCCCAAACATGTTATTATCTATGTTCCCCTCAAATCTGTTAATTTGCTTCTTGAAGCTTATTTGGTCCTATCATATAATTACACTGACTCGTGATTTAAGCAGATAAACTATAAGAAGCAAAATCTCCTGAAGAACACAAATCAAGTGAAGCCTTACAGTTTTCTCCTTTAGTTGTCTTACACAGCATGCATCAATTGTTAGAAACATTGTACTTCTTAGTGAATGTGTTTGGTAAAATGATTTTCACCCAGAATGTCACGGTCTTTTAATGTGACTGTGTGGCTGTGTGTGTACACCTTGGTGTCATGTAGGTGCCGCTCGTATGGAATGTTTATCTTTCTTTGATGCCAATAAGAAGCTTCATTGAATTTTAATTAAGTGTCAACAGTGAAAGAATATTTAAATTAAATTACTTCCACAACTTCTTCGGATTAGTATTCATAGTTATATTAAATGATTAAACTAAACACCTTAAAGATAGCAATTGAAAAATACAAAAAAAAAAAAAAACAATATATTATTTCTTAATTCTAATCAAGAACAACATTGTCATGTTTTGGGCTTCAGCCATAACATCCTGTAACTATATTCACTTGTCAGCAGCTAGTTTTTTTAAAGATTGTCAGTCAACAAGCTCATGGTCATCCACGAAAAGTTGAGTCCAAGGTTTGTGGACGTGGCTGTGGATGATTGAAGACATTCTATATCTTAACCAAGAGGCTTCTTGAGTTCTTACTTTCTGAAATATCTGAAATATTTACTTATGGGAAATTAAGCAGGAATGAAATACTTATTTTGTATTTTCCATCATAAATAAGATATGGCTTATTGGCGTTTTGGTGGATGTGAGTGAACAGTGTTGGAGCCAGCAAGGTTTCTTGGAGAAGAGAAGTAGAGATATTACCCTTAAATCTTTTTCTGCCAAATACATAGTTTTCTGCACTATAATTTCCACTTTAATACAGCAATATTAAACTTTTTGTTCAAGAGCAATACCTGGTTAAAGGTTTAGGGAACATTGTGGTCAGTTTCAACGTGATCTTGAACTGTTAGTGAGTTAGTAATTTATTAATAAATGTCTGTCAAGTCATTGTCTATTGATTCAGAACCACCCACTGGGCATCCACATTACACACCTGCTAGCCTTGTCTTTATCCACCTGACATCACCTGACATGGAGGTTTCAACCAATCAGTCTCAAGCCACAAAGATTTAAAAGTGTCATTTCCCTCTGCTCTCATTCAGCTGTCATTTCAGCATCATGCATCGGCAAGACCCACCACCTCCCATTCACATCCTTAACCTGGTTGTCAGTCTCCCTCCAGTCAAGCCACTGTTTGAAGACCTCTTCATGGCAACACTCATCCTCTAGCTCCTTCTCCACCACCATTAGTGTCTAGGCCCCAGGAGGGGGAATGATCATCCCAAGTGAGATCTTCTGTTCATGCATCGCCTCCACAGTTCCCACATACTGCCAGGGTCCAAGCGCCAAAGATTCTTGTGCTGTCAGTAAAATTCATTTCATAATTGCACACTCTCTTGTTAGTCTCTCCTGGTTGAAATATGTCTACAGTGATATTGGGCACTTTTTGGAACAGCTTGGAATATTGCAGGGAAGAAGGGAATAAAAAGCAGCAGCCACAGTGAATGGTTAGAGTTGCCACAGTGAACAGTTGTGCTACAGGCGACAGGCCACACACCTTCTACTACCAGGTAACCAGCTCCTTTCACTGTTTCCTACTGTGCACACACTCACACTGTGTGAAGCATAAACTCAGATAAATGATGGAAAAAGTCTGATTATTGCCTGACATCTGTATTTCTAAACAAAAATAATATTCATAACAGTGTGTTTTGTTGCCATCATAATTCTGTGACCTGCATTATTGAACTGCATGTGCTTTTAGCATGAGTAAGTGCAGGAGTTATAAACCTTGACTGAAATAATCAACATTATGACCACAATAAGTGAAACAGCACTTTCTAGACAGACTGCCAGACAAATGGAGGCAGGGTTTTAATTATTGTCACCAAGTTTTACTGCAGGTAGTGTGGATAGATGAGTTTACAGTGTGTGAATTTAACTACTGTGACTACCCAGACAGCAAAGATTCTGTCTGTAGTCTGGCAGACATTTGGCATTTTTGAAATCATTTTGGCACAGAGGAGAGCAGGATAAAGGTTTTTGACTTGACTGTGGGGATTTTGTATTCTTTCTGGGGCAGTTATTTATGTGTTAGTGTTCCATAATTGGCTTTGGCATATTTTGGGGCATTTTGGGCCATACAGGAGTTGTACATCCTTCCAAAACATTGCCAAAATTTTATCTGGGTAGGAATCACTAAAGACACTAAAAAGTCAAAAGTTTGCATGAGAATCATCAGATTTTCAAAAAAAAAAAAAAAAAAAAACAAGAGATGAGAGTTCAAATTGTAGTACCACTTTAGACAAACTTTCCTGAAGTTAAACTCAGCAGTGATTTTTCTGACATGACCTGTCCTTTGCCTTATCCTTTGCTATATAATTACTGGACTTCTTGTTTTCTTAGCAAAGAATACAAGGTGGCCCATATAGCCTGTCTCCATTTACAGAAAAAAAGGTAAAAACTTAAGCAGACATAATGTCTTATATATATGAAAGTGGGTGTTTTGTTCATTGTCCATGTTATTGTGTGTTCTCTGAATCAACTTCAGTTCATAAATCACAAATACACCAGCAAGACAGCAAATACACCATATTTACCTCAGAAACTGCCCCAAGAAAAAAAGTCAAGGTGGAGGACATTCAGTCATTTTCTATTCAAATCATCATTCTTAGTAGACAGAATCCTTAATTGTTTGAATCAATCTAATTGTATGAATAACTGAAAAAACACATTCATACAGTTCATACATATTGCAACCATATACTATATATATATATATATGTGTGTGTGTGTGTGTTTATATATATATATATATATATATACATACACATATATTCGTGTGTGTGTGTGTATACTATGTTTTTTTTTTTTTTTTTTAACTTAGTCTTTTTCTAACTACAGCCACAGGAAGATGACACTTTCAAAGTTCTATGAATAAAACATGACCAATACCTTTGGTGCCTGTTGGTGGTAGTGTCCAGAATGTTTGATTGACATTATATTGTGAATCAGTCTATCAAACCATTGCTATTTAGCAGGGTACAGCAGCAGAATATAAATGAGACAGGAAGCCATAGGATGCTGTGCTGTATGAATATCTTGCAAAATTGTACAAAATTAAATGCAAATGGTTTGAAAGGAATGCTGCATTTTAATAAGCTCCACATTCTTGCCATATACACTGGGTGTTAGATAAAAATGGCAAACCCAACCAAACATAGAGAAACAGTGAATTCAATTAGTGGAAATAATGGCAGGAATCAGAAAAGTTCATTAAAATACATGGACGTGTCAGCCATTTCCCTCTGCAGCCAGGACTGTGGATGAATGTACCATCATGTCCTGAAATATCATGACCACATTCAAAACCATTTTTGCCGACAGGCATCTACTGTACATCACTGGGACGAGATTAGCAACATCCACAGCACTTTGTTTACTCTGCACCGAGAGTCCAGTCTAAGTGAGACATTTGTGAACTTGTGAGTAAGTCAGTCAGGAGATCAGTGCCAAATAGTCCTCAGCTGTCTGCCACTGGCTAGTTTTCAGCTGGATTTCAACCTCTCCTTCCCCCTTGCACTCTTATTAGTGTCAGAAAAGGCCATCTATATCCAGGTGTGAAGATATCTTGCCAGGTGGAAGACATGATCCAGATTTGTTTTACTCATAATGTCAGTGGTCTTTGCTCTGAGAGCACCAGTGCTTTACTTTCTTCTCAACAGTGTAAAGCAACTATTCACATTTTAAATTTATTTTAATTCAGTCACCTCATAAAAAGATATATTGCACTTCTCAAATTCACATCAAATCATGAATTAATGAAAAGGTGAAAAGGGTATCAGTCTGTATAGTGTGTGGAAGCGTTATTTATAACTGAAATATCTCATCTGACTATTTTAAAATGAACCATCTTTGAAAGGCTTTTATGTCTCAGCAATTCATTCTTACTTTTGTTATCAGCACAGTATCAAAGCAATGCAAATGACCTGCATCGATCTGTTATTTCAAAAGTGGCAATTTATCCCAGTATTTTTCATGACTTGCTCAAGACAGACTGAGCTTCAAAATGCAAAATTTAAATGCTTGAGATGCTCAAACAATGCTTGATCAACCCAAATTGCATTGAGCTTGACTTTTGTATCACTATAAAAGAAATCATCAGAAGCAATGTTATGAAACCAGGTTTAGTCATAGCCATGATGATTCCACATTCACTAGATTTTGCCTTTTCTTGGATCTTCTAAAGTCTAATGACAGAAGCCTGGTGACAGATTACACATCTAGATGAAAGCTCATATGTTATACCCAAAGTATGAATAGAAACTGATTATCCAAAGTGTGATTAATGTCCATTGTCAGGACATTTTGTTTTTTTTGTCAATACATGTTGTCACTATGATTTTTTTTTCACTCAGGTATAACATGTGATGCTGACAGAGGCAGCAGTACATGATGTATTTGAAATAAATGCTTGTCATGGAAATAAATTTGAAAACAGCTGCCAGACAACCTGTCAGCTTCAATACATCCTGGTTGGTCTGTTGCCTTACAGTACCTGAGATGTTCATTGAAAGAAAAAAACAACCTGGCTCTGTGCTGTTGACTGGTTGTGCACACTTTCTGACAGCAAAGGACTTTAAGGGCATATTTATTATTATATGGTATGAGATAATTTTTTTTTTTTTTTTTTTTTACATTTCCCTGATGGCTTATATCAAGCCTTCAAGCACTTTTTCTCTTTGCTCCCTGTCATTTTCACAGTGGCACTGCTGACACATTGTCTGGCATAACAATTATTCATTTAGTAGAAAAACTAACAGCACTGTTTGTAGAATATAATGTCCTTAGTACTGGAATCAATACAAGATGGTGCATTGCATTTCATTTCACAATGGTGTATGCTTAATAATAAAGAAAACTATGGATCTTAAAATTGCAAAAAATCCTTTTACTCAAATAATGGTCTTTTCTTCTCATGTGACAAGAACAGATTGGATGTAATAATGAAATGACGAATGTCAGGTTTCTCTTTTTGGTATATGCTGTACCATTATTTACAGCCAAACCAAACTTGTGCACAGGCATTTTCAAGCTTTCCCAGATTGGGCTTGACAGCTCAAAATCAAGATACAGTAAATGAAGAAATAGTTTGATAGGATGAGTTTATCATTATGATCTAATTCATTGCAAAGACTTATTTAGCATGCTCCGCAACTCAAGACCAAGAAATAAATACAAGGAAGCAACAAGAAAACAACAAGAAAAATCAGTGAACCAAAAAGAAAAACAACATAATCATGGCATTAGTATTTACATATGTACATGTACGCCTGGTATTGTTCAGCCACACAGCTGGTACAGCTGTTATCAGCAGATTGTTTGACAAACATATGGATTCCTAAATTGACACACACACACACACACACACACACACACACACACACATATATATATATATATATATATATATATATATATATATATATATATATATATATATATATATATACAAACACACACATATAATATGTGACTACAATATGAACTTGTTTAAGGTCTTCATAGCAATTTCATGACTGACAGCTTTGACAGGTGGTGAATGAATGCTAAATTGCAAGCATAAATGCTGTACAGGTGACTCCATATCATATTTAATAGGTAATGAACCACATGACCGTAACTTCCAATAGATCTCAACCTAACTGAACATCTGTGAGAGAAAAGGTTCCCTCTGGGTCTATGAAATACTCAATAATCAATTAATCAAGGCCTCAAAGGGGTTTTGAAAACAGACAGATTAACACTGTCAAATGTTCTGGAATTTACATGTGTACAAAAATATAAATTTAAGTTCTTTGAACTTTTACATAACGTTAATAAATGTTTTGCTGTCTGCGTGTGTCCTGCTGTTTGTCAGTTCTTTAACAAGTCTGTATCTATGTCACTTAACCTATACAATCTATAGATTTGCCATGCTGTGTTAGAGGGAGACTTCACACTGTCATCTGTCATGTGCCATCATCACAGTAACACAGCACTGCCTAAACACATTCAAACTTCTGTCTTTAATTATTGTCTATGAGCCCCTGTTGAACCTGACAGTCTTGTGTAAAAAAAAAGAAAAAAAAAAAAAAAAAGAAAAGAAAAATCTGTGTTATTACACAATTCAATCTTAATACATTTCTCACAATATGTTGAATCCTTGAATAAAATTAGAATTTAATGTTAAAGAAGGTAGAGGAACTCTGGAGAGATTCTGAACCATTTTAGACCAGATCAACATCGCTTGGATTTGTTTCTACATTGGAGAATTCTGCACTTCACAGTTTATGTCTAGTGCCAACACACAGTGCCAGCACAGAGAGTTGTGTGCTCATGTGGTGGAAAGTCAGAGAGTGGAAGTCAGAGTGGTGGATGGGTAAACGACCATGTAGCATGCCTGAATACAATACTAAAAATCAGAGTTCATGTCCCACCATAGATTTGAAATTTGCTTTAACCATATGCACAACCATAACCATACATTTAACATTTAACTTAGTTGAAGTCTCAAGTGTCAACGATTGTTCAGTAATTATTTTCAATGTTGTCACTCAGTGTATTATCTAGTTATTCTTGTTTACAGAATAATCAAATATTGAGGTTGTCTGGCAGTGGGGTTGGTTAGATTAGTTCTCTCCATCACCATTATCCGATCTTCTAATGAGAGATTATCTTTTAGAGCAATGTTGTTTGAGAGATTTAAGGAATCTATGCCAAAGGGCACTAAAGTTGTTCTCGAGGCGGCACTAGCTAACAACCTATGATATTAAATAGATTTTTTTATGTGTCACTCATCTGTATATAAGCTCCTAACCTTTGGATTGTTCATATTATACCAGCTGTGCAATGTGCTTCTTCAGTATACTCGCCTTTTTTCAGGTATTGTGAACTGAATAGTCCAAATTTCTGGCAAATGGTAGCTTAATATTATTATTTTTTTCCTCCTTTGGCTTTTGTCCAGTGCAGCTTCTGTGACCCTTGGAAAGAAAACACGAAAGAATGACTGAAAATCCCTGGTTTAATGTGCCGTCTGTGCTCTATGCCACAATAACTGAAATTGAATTAATGTAGAAATTCAACTATCAATAACACATTCTGCTCAGTACTAACCATTCTTACTTAAATAATATGCTGACTGAGATCTACCCCTTATTATTACATTAAAATTAACCACTGTAAGTTTTATGAACTGTGCATGAGCAGAAAGGTTTCATTTTCTAGAAATTCATTTAAAAATGTAATTAGTATGTAAAAACGTGACTTTGTTTATAAAAGGCAAGGGTTTTATGTGGGAATGCCATGTGCATGTGTGTGGGAAACAGACACATATGTTTGTTATATAAATCTCCATTATGTTTTCAGCGCACATTGCTTTGAGGCCAGCGCACTAACATCATGTTGGAAATACATCCAGTCATAATTGGTGCTGGCTCAATCTCAAAAGCTTCTGGAAGACACCTTGCCATTACATTTCTCTAACACTATTGCTATTGCTCTCTCCACCTCAATACAAAACTCCCAGTTGAATGATTACACTTTCAAGCTATTTATGTTGCCCATTCATCCCCCCTTCGCTGAAAGCAAGAAGTTCACACCCCTTCAATTGGAGCTCTCAAAAGTCCTCTTGGGGATGAAGGTCACTAATTGAAGTAGACAAGACAGGTGCAGGCTGAGAAGTTAGCTGTAGAATCACAGAATGGATGATAGCTCACATTTTAGGAGTATCTGAAGGTGGAATTTTTTTAAGCCCATTTTGTTGCCAAAAAGTCAAACAAAACAGAAGGTAAACCTAAATCAAATATACTCAAGGATCTAGGGAACTGAGAATTAATTAATCTTTTGCCAGGTAGCAACACATGTCTGCAAGCAATTTAACTTGCAGAGAAATGAAATGCAGCCTTTCAGAATTAACTGGGATCAGCAAGTGCAATACATTCAAGGGCATCACTTGGCCCGTAAAGGTTGACAGCGACACATGGGGCTTCAAGTACACACACAAAAAGTATAAGTGGAGAAAAGGCAGCATTTGTTTGACAGTGGCCTTGGATGCACAAAACCCACTGGAAAAATAATGTTTTGAAGAGAATGGGATGTCTGTGCTGTCAAAGCTGTGAACCAGAATCCTGAGTTTTCTCAAAGTAGGCTTGACAAATACACAAACTGGAATGATGTATCTGGAAATAACACACAACCTAACAAAGTTGCAGTACCTGGCTGAGGACAAGCTCTGAACATAAATATGAGAATAAATAAGAATACAGTATTATCAGATCAATGCTGAGCCATTTATCGTAATTAGACATATCTTTGAACATAAAGTATCTGTGGTTCTAAGCTGTGACATAGGTTAACATGCAAACTAACACAGTAAACTTTTGCTGCAGCAACAGATTCCAAGTTACATGTCCCCAGCTTTTTGTTTTCTTATGTTGTTTGGGAAACCAGCTAACCTACATTGTGATGTGTGGACTGCAAAGAATCAACACCCTCTCCTCCTTAAGGCCTTTTGTCCGTCATTATGTGGATAATTTGCAGGGAGCTTACTGATGCGTAGCAGTACGCAGCCAATGGAGTAATACCACCAGAAAATGTCCCAGTTGGGTGGGTAGCGTTGTGCAGTATAGCTGACGTGTGACCAGAGGAACAAAGAAGAAGACAACAGAAATCTCTGTCCACATGCCACAACGTATTTTACGGCCACACAAACCACCATGGCGCTGCCTCTTTTTATCACTTTCTCAGAATGTGTGCTGTGATCTCCTTCACCGTCGTCATGCTTGTTATTGTTTGACACTTATGTCGGAGCTCAGAACTCTGCATATCTAGTGGATACATTGCTTAACAACTATGCCAAAATAAAAGATTCGTGGAGGGTATAAAATGCCTGACGTTTGAAATGGAAGTACGTATTTACGTATGTAAAGGGAGCATGAATGGACCTTTAGTGTGTTGAGCTAACAAGGATTAATCCTCCTTTTGGAGTTTCATGAAGTTAAATCCTCACGCCACGAGGATACGAGTCGGCTGACCACACATTAATCCTCAAGAACATATTACATATCAGATAAAGCACTGAACGCATGTATTTGTTCACCTCTAAATATCATTGTGTGACCATGTCAATGGTTGAGAAAGCAGTAAAATTTCCAGTGGGGCAGTGACAAACAAAATCTTTGTGAATAGTTGAGTGTGTTTGTTTTAATACTTTACTTATTTATAAGTAGTCACATGTAGTAGTATTCACTTGTGTCAAATGAAGTCCTGCTGCTTTGCATTGCTCTATTGACAGTCAGATGCTGTCGTTAGGTAATGGACTTTCACATTTACATTTAATCATTTGGCAGACACTTTTATACAGAACACCTTATAAGTGAAAGCAACCTAACATCACTTCATGCTCAATAATTTCACAAAATAGTACATTGCCATTTAAAGCAAAACATCTGAAATGCTACAGAAAAAATGGATCCGGGAAACCTCATGAAACCTTCAATATTTTCTCAGTTTAAATCTACTTGTTTCACAGCGGGTCACAATCACAACACACGTAATCAAATCCTGACCAGTCACTAGGTGTCCTTAGGTGAAAAATGAATGAGGTCTTTTTAAGAGTGCTTCATTTTGTAGTTTTTTTCAGTATTGAAATGAAATTAGCTAAAAAAGAAACCTGTGCCAGAGGAAGGATGTTGTAAAGTAGGGATATTCTGATTGACATTTAATAACTTTTTCAGTCCTTTGCACTAATTTCAGAAGAAGCCCTGAAGGGACAAGGATACCAAATGTTTACTTATTATTAAGTCTCTTATTATTTAGAATAAGAACAGAAAATATACTTTCCTTCAGTATACAGCTAGTTATGTCTTGTCCTTCAAAACATCATCAAAATTAGGTTGGTGATGGCCCTACAAAGATTGAAATTTTGTCAGTCTCAGTTATGTTGTTAAAACTCAATTATCATGAATGCAGTCTGCCAGCATTCCATTATTCCATTGAAATATTTTGTCAGCCAATCTGTATAATTTTTGTATAATAACAATTATAAAAAAAACGGCAGCACAGTATGAAGAAGCATCAGTGCTGTTATATTTTCATGCATGACAGACACCTCCCTCTTAATGTATAGTCCTCCTTTCAAAACGGGGGAGTGGGGATGAAAAAAAAGTGCTTATGGTTGTCATGGTGACGCACGCAACTGACGTATTTGAGATTGTGCCTTGATAGCTCTCTGCCACAGCTAGAATTCACAGTGCCGAGACAGAAATCAGTGATGCCATGCTGATATACACTCTTGGCTAGCAGCACAAACTGTTGTCAGCCAGTAAATACACCCTGATCCCCAGAAAATCTGTCATCCTAGATGCTGTCACAGTCCCTCCTTTGCATCCTGGCCCACATTTTATTCCAGCACCCCAATGTACAGTTTCATTGGGGAATGACATTGATGACAAGTGCATAAAGCAAACTTTTTATAAGAACAAATATCAAAACTGAAAGACAGCTAAACCAAGTCAAACCAAGTCATATCTGAAGAGATTTAAATTTTTGCTCTCAAGTAGAGCTGAAACAAGTAGCTGATTAATGGATTACTTAATTAGCAATAATTTTCAGCAACTGATGAATCAGTTTGATATGATTTGATTTTTTTAAAAAGAAATCTACACCATTCTGTGACTCCTTTCTGTGAAAATGCGAGGAATTTCTATTTATCATTATGAGCTCTATTCAGGTAAAGTTATGACTGATGGTAGGAAGATTTCAACAAATTATTATTTTTTCAAATACATTTACAGAATAATCAAAAATGACAATAACTATTAGTAAAGAGTGTCTGCATTACTTTGTTTAAATAGATGTTTTCATCTGATTTGGAGCAAAGCTCACTGAAACATTTTCTACCAGTGACAAAAAGAGAATATCATTCAAATACGGCTTGTAAAGAATCCTACGTGCACACATCATCATCTAGTTCTTTTTGTTTTTTTCCATGATCACAATAACCTCCAGCCTTTGAACAACATATCTATGTATTTCTTACATGGGAGACTAGAGGTAAGTGTTGTTTATGTGAGTAGGCAAGCTGTGTGTCCGCCTAGCTCCAGATAAAAAAAAAAAAAAAAACCTGATTGTAGCAATCAAGAGTCAAGGCTAGACCGCACTGCAGGAGTCAGGTTCTTGGGAATTGGTTTAAATTTACGTGCACTACGAGTGCACACACACACACACACACACACACACACACACACAAACACACACACACACACACACAAACACACACACACACACATACATAGAATAACGTGCTTAGGACCTGTTCACATGGAGTCGCACAGGGGACAACGATGCCAACTGCTGTTTTATCAAGCACTTTTATGAATTGAATGCCTGTGTCGTAACCCTCCGCATCCACCATACACTGGCTTTTACCGCTACCTGACGCTGAACATAATAATGAGTTGAAAGTCTATTTATTGAGATAAAACAGAACAAAACTTAACACCCAATACACTTAATACATCCATGCATACTCTTTGGGTGACTTATAACTGCTATAACAGCCTTTGCCGATTATGGAAACTTTTTACAAGGTTAGAATTCACTTCACCTGAATTTTAATCACATGAATGTATTTGTCTTGTTCCTGAATGTTGATTCCTGACCCTTTACTATATGGAAGTGTGTTTAGTGTTTTATTGAAGTCATGTCCACTTCTGCACCTGCGACAGTTACAATCTTATAATGTTTTTTCTAAGGAAAATCATAGAATTGCTTATAAACTTTAGCCTGGCAAAAGGTCGGTCCCTCCATCATGACTGTTGTGTTTAACCTCAACGCAGATTAAATGTTGATAACAAAATTAAGTGACTCCGTTTCTGCAGTACCCATACTTGCAGTAGCTTCATGCAGGCAAGGTTAGTCATAATTGATTGAAAGCTTTTCTGCTCCTTCCTTGGATGACCTCTTGATCCTCTTTGTACTAGTGAGGACATGACTGAAAGACTGCTGACGGCTTCCTCTCCCACCGTTTCCATCTGCTGTGTAGTTCTGTCAACAGATCATTCCATCCCACTGAGAATGAAATCAAACCCAAGGTGCTGTCCTCTATCTACTGTCATTTCTCATTAAAGAGATATGAATCAGTCCTGACTCTGTGTAACTGGTAAATGGTAATTTCTGAGTGGAAATTCTGTGAGTGCAGCGAGAAATCACAGTTTTGATTTGAGATCGGAAGGATTATGACATAAAGCGAAGAGTGGAGCTTAACTGTCTTCTCCTACTGTCTTTTTACTTTGTGTCTGATAGCTAAGGATTCCACTTGCTTGGGAATCACAGACACTGGTTATCTAGGTATACTTAAATAATGACACCACTGGGTTTTAATGTCAGTAGCTATAGATAATTTGTCCTTTAAACTCTGATTTCACAAAAGAAACATTTTCATTGAATTACCCTTAAAAGGTAGACATAGTTGTCCTTTATTTCTCACATAAAAGTCACTTGGGGAAAGGGGTGGGTTTTTGTAAAGTCATATTTACATCCAAATGATATTGTCAGTGATCACTAAAGTTTGGGAGGGCATCAATGATTTCAAGCTCTGATTCAAGTTACTCATTAATCAATTCACTTCGTGCAAATTAGCATTAACATTGCAATATAGATATAAAAAGAGACATAAAAAAGTCTGGGACCCTAGCAATTAGGAACTTATTGCTGCACAAAGACCCCCAGAGGGAAGACAGTCATAGCAGTGAGAAGCTTAATTGGTTTCAGGTTGCAATTCCATTCGTTAGAATACCAGTGTACCAGATATATGCCAATATGCTGCCTTTCCTTAAGCACAATCTAGATTTAATCAGCTGTCTGATGCTTTCTGAAGAATCATATATTTTCATTACATGTGCTTATATTTCACGTTTCACCTCTTGATGTGATTTTATTTCTGGTTGTTCTGTACTATGCCAGGCTGATGAGTATGTTCTCTTTGATAAAATAAATGGAGTATAACACAGGTTCATCCAAGCAGTTCAAATGCCTGGACACATTTCAATGGCACTTAGTGGAGGTTTGTATCTGCATCACAAAACTCCCAGCAACAGTGGGCGATGCAACCATGGAGGTGCCTTTAGAACACTGCTCAAGTAAATGGGATATTTAAATATTTCAAATATGAAGCACCAGGAAACAAATAATATTTCGGAAATTATGTATTGAGTTATTATAACATATGACAAAGAATATAGCCAATCATCTATTCTGAAAGCTTGAAGCTTGAATGGATTGGCATTAGCAATTAATCCATCAATTTAATATATACTGTATATATATATATATATATATATATGTGTGTGTGTGTGTGTGTGTGTGTGTGTGTGTTGTGTTGATTGACTGAACATTTCAACTGACAGCTATGGCTGGTTTGCAGATGAGGTCGTCCAATATGGCGTCACTACAAAGTGTATGTCATCTGAAAGCCCTCTTATGTGTTGCTGCTGGCATTTAAGCAGGACTTGACATTTCCCATTACCATTCGAATGGGCATGCTACCACAAGCAATGCTCTTTCTTTCCATGCTTTCTTGAATGGCAAGAAGTCAAAACATTTACAAAAGTGAGACGCTACAGTTTATGTGTTAGCCCAGTTTGTGTTTCATTTAGTTTGTGTTTTATTCAGATGTCTTCTGATTTTAAATGAGTATTGTTGGCAAGATTTCAATCAATATCCAATCAATTGAGAATTGGTTTGATTTTGTTTAAAATGAAGTGAGATCAATAAGTATTGAACCAAACATCGACTGCATACATACTGTCAAAAAGTAAAGCTTTAAATTTGAAAGAAGAAAAGGCATTATACTTGCATTTTAATCAAGGATTGCTGTTGCATTTGTATGGAAAATACACTTACAATGGACAGCACAACAGCAAATGCTGATGCACCTTCACCAATCCATTCAAAGCTATTTATAATTGTCTACATGGACACACAGATAAATGTGATTCAAATAATTATGTCACAGTCAGTTAAAGGATCCCCTGACAATATGTATCTAATGCAGAACTGTCATGTTGCAGTGGTCAGTGCCTTCAAACTGAGCCTTTGTCAGACTAAAGTTCCTAATGTGATACTGAAGAGAAAAGAATAATAATAATAATAATGAGCCCAGCCAATCTAACCCTTGCACAATGGTTCATTGACATGATTAGAAGTAAATAAAGTAATTACCCATCCTGCAGTTTGACAAAGCTCCTGCATACAAATAGGCATCATTATGGGGTACAGTGGATGAGTTTGCTGAGCGTTTCTACCTTTGGTGGAAAGCGATTTTGATCTAAATTGATTGCTATGGGATTATCCAGGATTTATTAAATATTAAGGCGTTGACTTTCACTAATGTAGATAATTAGGGTTTATTCAAAGTCAAAATAAAATTGGCATAAAATGTGCATGGAAAGTGATTCATTACTGAGCTACTAGTCAATTCATCAATTATGATTTTCATTACATATCATAATTAAGAATGCTCAAGCTGAATTGCACTGCTGTAGTTTAAAACTCTCATCACCCTGTTGTTTGGATTAACAAATACATTCTGAAATGTGTTAAAATGCTTTGACGTACATGGAATAGTGAATAGCATCAGCAATTAAATGGCAATTCTAAAAAAAAAAACACAGCATCCAATGAGGGTTTTTAGAAGTAAGATTTAACAAGTTAAAATGCTGAGCAGAAGGTACTGAAGGCCATCTACAAGTAAAACATCTTATTTTACACATTCAGGTGGTGGAAGCTAACTAATTGATTTTTTGAGTCAAACTGGACAGCAGCAACGATGGGTCAGGGAGGATAGGGTAGATCCAACAGCTCCTCAGGTGCAGTGAAAACTTCACTGCAGGGAAATTGAGTCCATCGAAGAGGAGGTGAGGATCCAACACACCAGGAGAGGTTTAACAAACACACGAGCATGCTTTCCCCATTTTCTGAAACGTTATTTTGAGGGCAAAGTGCTTTGCAAGCAGTGTAGGTAGTCGGGAATATCCGCGAACATAGGAGGGAGACTAGCTGGTTGTTCTCCCAGATGGGACTTGGACCATAACAGCAGCTCACTAAGAGCTTGTATACATAAAAGAGTTTGTCAGTTATAAACAGTCAAAGTAGACACATCGCTACAGCATTAACAGAGGAAGATGATTATGACAGACAATATGCTGAGCAGGCCAGGGATTTGAGGCTGACGACTTGCCACCACGAGTGCCATCTTGCACACAGCCACAAATATATAACACATTTTTCTCTTCTTGTGAAAAATATTTCTGTACAGGTGAATTTTGTTACTGGCCAACATATACACCATCACTTTAGAGTGATGAGTCTGTCTTTATGGACCATCTCAGTAATAGACTTAATTAATACTTTAATCATGTTTGGAATTAAACATACAAAAAACACTTGATACAAAACACAATAATACAAAATATTCATTAAGCCACTCTTGATGCTATACTATAGTATATTATGATATTTGATGCCATTAAGACTCCCATGCTGTATGGTTATCATAAAATTATAGAGTTCATTAAATTTTGGATCTAAAGCATTTTTCATTTTTAAGAATATCAGAAAATTTTTCAGAAAATGAACTTCAGAAATTATATTTGAGACACAAATATAACAGCTGGAACCTTTTCGAACAAAAAGAGATGTGTGAAATCAAAGCAGATGGAGGGACAAAATAGAAACTACACCGTAAAACCACAGTAAAATGTTAAGACAGTGACAACATCTTAGAGCTCATATGTAAATATCTTGTGCTTGTGCTACAACCCCCTGTCTCTCAGATTAAATATTTTGGAAAGTTAACATCCTATGTTCGTGGTATAAACTTGACTTTTGTAGGGTAGCGCACCATAGCAACAGAAACAACAATTTATTTGAGTGTCTCCTTATGAAGTGTTGAGTGCAGCTTTAACAGAAAGAGAACACAGACTGGGATGAAATTGGCGGCACATTGCTCACATTATTAGAGCTGGCAATGACTTTAGTGCCTTGCTCGTAGTTGTGATTGGTGATTAACAAATGTTTTGTCCCTGCTACAGATCAGGCTAATGGGAGTGTAGTCTTCCCCAATGGTGCTTGGGAGTTAATCACATAACAATGGGGTGCTGAGGAGGGGAAGGAAAGGTAAGGATGAAAAGGGGTAGGGTTTGATGGAAGCTTCTCAAGACAAGGCCCCAAGTTTAATTGCCTTTGGATAATCTTATTGTCTGCTGGTCTGAATGTTTCAACTCTTTCCCAATCCTATATGCTCCTCAGAGGAGGGTTATGAAGAAAGACTGTAGATTCAGAGCAACTCAGTTACTTTGAAGTCTAAGATGGAGTCAAAGGCAAGTTAAATGGTAGTTGTGAATATCTGGCATCAATATCACTGAGAATTATTGAATGTCAGCATTGGATTTTTAAGATAATACAATATATTTTGATTATTTCATCTGTAAAGTGATAATGGCTAAGAATACCTTTTTACAATATACAGCATTTTATGAATAATAGCAAAAGATCAGTGAAATAATGTAAGTCACTTTAAATATTGTGTATGTGAATAGAGGGTATGTGGATTTTGAACTGACCTTTTGTAGCAGTAATGTATGGTATGTACTGATGCATTTCTATTTTATGAATCCAGTCTTATGTGCTTCAACTCAGCAACAAAAATAACTGTCCAAATAGTTTGTATTTCCCTTTTTATTGTATTTATTATATATTTTTTAAAATATGCATTTGTTCTTTTTGTAATGAGAGGAGACCAACCTCAGCACTAGCACATTCTAGGGAATGAACCAATGTTGTTCTATGAAAAAATGCTGTATACAGTAGGTACACATGTTGATAAACACAATGCAACTATAGTAAATGGGCCCTACAAGACATAAACACTCATATACATAACCATAATCTTTTAATTTTGGCACTGTAACTAATTGGCTGTGATGAAAGATTGATAAGTAATGTACAAGAAGGGAGTTTTACCATGATTGCTACTGCAGAGGGTCATAAAACCAAGACTACAGTACATAACAACTAATAATGTTGATTGTCCTTATGAGAACAATTTCTTGATTGCTGCGATGTTGCTCTATGTTACTTTACAACCAACATCTAACAAGTGATTCCTTCTGTCAGCTGTATTTGCACTGGTCTTTTGGCTTCCCTGTTGCTCTCACTGTAACCAATAAGATTCCCACAGAACCAAATGGAGTAAAGCAGCATATAAAGTGATACCAGTTGTAAAAATCCCTGTTATACAGGCCTTCTACAAATCAGGTGTTTACATGACCAAACAACGTTAAAATAATGAGGTAATTAACACAGTGTTATATTGTATTTATACACTACATATGACCTCGATTAAATAAACACTAATAAGTTGGCTTGATTCATGTTTTTTTCTCATGTTATTCTCATAATTGCTTCAGTATTAAAGTGTTATATGGTAAACATAAGCAGTGTGAACATCAATGTTTTCAGCCTCATTAATAACCTTATCCCCTGCTTCTTGGTTTCTTTACCATGCATTGTGTTTGAGTATTGCATTGTATTACTTCAGATAATTTCTGAAAAAAAAAATCTTTGTTCTTGCAACATGTGAGGCTGTGGACCTCTCGCTGCAGCCCATCCAGCATTAAGAATGTGCCAGCTGCTTGATCATAATTATAACCTCCACGTGTTTTTTGGTCCAGCTTGGACAAACCAGAGGGAAAATATGGATGCTGATGGGTTTTTCTTTTTCTCAACATCAAACCCTCAGTGACTGCCAAAATCCAAATGAGAGTGATAAGTCAGTCAGTCATTTTTGTCCTTTTCAGCAACATTCCTGTCATGGCAAATGAACCTCTCTAGGATGTAAAAGCATCAAACAAATATTTAGATTTTGGGTAAGCTGTGGTTTTGACATGGTGGAATCAAATAAGGTGCACAGGTGTTTCTCCAACCAGGTGTTTATTACCGGCTGCTGTGCTGTTTGGACATGATTCATTGTTTACGCACTGGACCGGTCATTGCATTTGTTGGATATGTTGCTATGTGATGTATTCTTCATTGGCAAGTAAACATCTGGGATGTTTACTCGTGTCATTCAGCAGCTTTAGCGAGAGAATGCGTATGTTTAGTTAATTTATCACAAACTTTTGTGAATTCTGGTACAGAACTCGTATGCTTTTTGAGATGATAAAAGTGGTGCTGTGCTCCTTTTAGCTTTCTCAGCATGCAACCATCTTATTCATGTAATTCTCAATAATATGATCCCGGTTAAAATCTTTTGCTTATGTTGCCTCTGAATTCTATCTTGATGGGCTATTTTTTTGTTTTGTTTATCTGAAGATAGTTTTTTTTTTTTTTCTTGAATGATTATGGCCTAATATAGTACAACAATTGCTTTCTGTTGTGAGCTAATAGAGAGGGATCTAATGTCTGTTCATTTTTGCAATTAGTCTTGTGAATAAGTGGTTTTCTTCAGTTACCTTTGAATGATAACCACCATTAACTGATCGCCATAGTCATCACTTTAGTAATAAAGATTATATGTCTGTTTTCCCAATGGAGTACTTCAGGTTAAAGGCAGGATTTAATAAGCTGCCATTACTGGGGTGAAATCTTACTTGTTAACTTGTGAATATCCTATAGCAACCGGAGTAACGTATGCTAACAAATTAATTATTACTTCAGATTTCATAGATGTTTAAAATGATTTCTTTATCTGCATATGATAGAATCACACATTCTGCCTTTGCTGTGTAGGTGGTATATCTCTGGGTTGTGTGCAATTTGTAAATATTCCATGATGATTTAAGATATCAACAGGCTGCAAAACAACTGACTGCATATGGTTGCCAACAAGAGAAAAGGATGCAGACCTGAGTTGAACTGGTAACACTCAGTTCACGGGTGGGAAGCCAGTCCTCTCTGTTTTCCATCAGTACACTGAGCTTGTTTTAACTTAATAAATGAATGCATAGAGAAACCAAACCAAAATAATGAAAGATTTTTCTTGAGGCACATCTAAAATGACAAATGACAATTGTAAATGTAGTGCTAGAAAAGCAGATTGGTCAGCACTTTCACATTCGGACTGTGAAGGCTGAGCAAATGTAATATATTATTATTATTATCTTTTTTCAGTGCCTGTGTCCTGACCAACTTTATTGCAGTTTTTTTAAAATAAATAATTCTAATACTTACATTAGCTACCTATCTGTCTGAAGAAGTGATTGACAAGCTTTCACTCCCATGTAGTTTAATGACGGAGAAAACTGTTGCATCACACTGATTCAGTTCTTATATGAAGAATGTGCGGCATGTGAACTGGATAGTAACACCAGAAGTCATTCTTACTCTCTGGGCCATCTAAGAGCAAAGTGTTAAAGACAGATTTTATATTTCTAAATATAACACTTCAGAAAGTCTGCAAATGGTAAGTCCCTCTTTTTCAGAGATGTATTCTTCATAAAAGCCTAGCTAAGAGCCTCTGCAACAGGGTTTAAATGGGAGCTGAATTAAAAAAGAAAAAAATCAGTTAGTTATTTAGATGAGCTCAGTGCTGCTGAGTCAAAGTGGGTAAAGTCTACACAGAAGTTCTCTCCCTTTTCCTACTAATAATGTGACTGTTCCTTAGGTTCATAGTGCTGCTTTGTTGCTGTTGGTAAGAGGGAACTGCCACCATGCAGACTTTTTGGAGATGTTATATTTGGTGATGTATAATGTGTTCACGTCACATCCAGCCAGGACCGAGTTGTACATCTCAACAGAATGTCTCCAGAAAGCTTCTCATACAATCTGTCAAACGGTGCGGCTGTGGTCTACCAATTATAGCTGTGAGAGAGCGAGCAGCTGTCTCGGCTCTACAGACTTCTGTGCCGCCATGTCTCATCCAGCATTACATACGTATTGCAATGTAAAAATGTGATGTTCTACAGAGAGACAAGGATAAAATACAGGAGAAAGATTGAATAATAGCAAGAGAGAGAGAGGATTTCATACTAGGTGATCAGAGAGATTCATTATAGCCACTTTTGAAATAATCCCTGGCATACTGTCTCGGAGCTGGGGACAGTGCTGTGACAGTATGGTGACTCTGTGGTGATCAGATACCCGAATTCAGAAACAGACACTACTATACTGAGGCATGAGTACATTTCAAGGTAAGTGGTGTCCAAGTCCATGGTTCTCAAACAGCAGGAGAAGAATAAATCAAGCGTGGCGGAAACAGAGAGGGTTATTAGATTCCACTGTAAATTGCATCATAGAGGGAACTCCTTAAACTACCGCAAGTTTCTTACTTTGTGTTTGAGGCTGTATGGCGGTCTATTTTTTTTTTTTTAGTCTCTTTATACAAGTATATAACAAAGGTCTATTCTACTTGGGGGTTTTCACATTTTTTTTAAGTTATACAAAACTTCAATCATGAACCATGCAGCATTTGAGTCATGGGGAAATGATAAATTCAGGGCACACACTGCACACTCTAACTAAATACTTCAGTCCCCACTGCAGCAGCAGTGTCATCAAACTGAAACATTGGCTCCTCCATCCGGAAATCCCCGTGGTGTGCCTCAAGTCATAATTTGACTGAATGTTTTTTGTTGGGGGAAAAGGTAAATGATTATTTGAAGTTTGTGTGAAGTGTAGAAAATTGGAACAGATGCGAGTAGAAAAGACACAATAATTCCAATGTTTGGCAAATCAACACAAAGCATAACAGTCTCTTTTGAAGAGCAATGTCTCCTAAGTCCTCTTCAGATGGGATTAGTTTCACAGGTATGAGAGGGTAGTGAGATCATTACCAAGGTGCGTATGGTCTTTTTTCCCACCAACTGACTATTTCAGACCCCTGCAAAATTACTGTGATCTGTTGTTGAAGTATTAAAAAAGATGCACTTTTTAAACAAGATATTGCTTTTTAAACTTTCAAAAATATAACCATGCTGAAGAAATTTTAATCATGCTATGGTAGCTATAAGTAGATTATTTATTTCAAAATATTAGAAAGAAACATGTGAAATCAATTGAGGAAACATTTTGCACACATGTTTAGTGGGGACACTTTACAACTTGCAATAATCCGGGCAGCATTTGTTTTCCTTCAAATGGTATCTGCTATTGAAAATTAGTAGAATGGGATAGTGTCTTTAGTTAGGATCAGTTTCAAAAGGAAGACGAGGGTAGTGGTGGTGGAACTTTGGATTTTGCAATGTCACCATCTTTTAGAGGCTTCCCATGCCTGCAACAACTCATAACCTCACTTTGATCAACTCTAATCCCACTCATGGAGTGTGAGTAGTAGCAAGTAGCAAGTAGATTGGTCAATCTCAAAGCAGACCCAGTAAAGTCACCAAAGTTTTTACATTCAAAGACTCATCACAAAATTGTATATGGCTAATAATATTCAGAAACTGAAACTATGTCTGAGCCCTGTCTGTGTAAGGATTAAGGAAGTTAATTAGTCTCAGTAGCTAGTTGTTAAACCACTGTCAAGTTTTTTTTTTTTTCAATTAATTCAAAGTAGAACATGTGTAGGTGTCTTGATCCCATTTATAACATTCATAGTGGTTAAATTGTTGTCTTGAAGTGTTTCTCTTCCTGTTTGTTGGGTATTAAATACATAATTGTGCATAGATAATTTAATAAAAGATAATTGTTTTACAGCTGATGCTATGGAATCAAAGTTGTGTGTTTGTGTCTGTGCATAGTTTGTAAATGAGATAATATTAGTGTGTCATTTTCTCATATATTGCAGTTTTCTCCTGCATGTGCATGTAATTGGGTAGATCAAGGGAAGTTACTGGATCACTCATGTCGCCACTGTCCGTGATTAACAGCAAACCAACATGCTGTGATTACCTAGAGTCAACGATGAATCATAATTAGTCTCCTAATTGCCCTCCTCTTGCTCGCCAAGTCAGAAGCTATAGAAAGCAAATTGTCACTGAAGCCAGCACTGCCGACTTCAGTCTTATTTGAGATGCTGAACATTAGCTTGTCATAACAGAATATCTCATAGTTACCATCAGGGATGCCACCAGTGGGGGAAAAATTAGGACGATACCAAGGGCCCCTGACTGACAGGGGCTCAAAAAATATTAGAATATTATGTCAACATATTATGTTAGGGGCCCATTGTCATATCCTTCCATGGGGTCCAGAATTCATGGCAGTGCCCCTGGTTGCCATGGGAAATCTAAAAAGAACAACAACATATTCTTTGCCCATTTCCCCTCCATGTCATGTACAATAGGCTACAACATCAGAAGTGCAGTTGATCTGTGGATGCAGTGGGTTGCTCATAGTGATGGGATAAGCTCTACTCAGTTGGCATTTCAGGGGCTCATGTAAGTTCAGCATGATTGATCCACGCTATCGCTGTTGCTATCGTACTGAATGAGAAATTGGAATTGATCTCTGAAGGATGTTATTAAGATCCAGGCAATGACTATACTCAGGTTTTCAAATGTAATTAAAGAACTGTTATACAGACAGAAAATACTAATTCAACTGAAATAAATAATAAATAATATCAAATGGCAGACACTACAACAAATATTGTGAACTTCGCTGTCTGTAATAGTGAAACAAAGCATGAAAACAAAACATAGAATAACAAATGCTTGTTTTGCTTCTCTTTTTATCACCTCATGAGTTTTGATAAAAAAAATAGTATGCTTTTAGTATGTTTTCCATTTCATCACTTTGATAGCAAGTAACAGTAACATCCAGTCTGTCCTGAGGAAGTAATGCTGCTTAGAAATAAATATTCTAACCACTTGTCTTATATGTCCAGCTGTGGCTGACGGCTCTTGACGAGTGACCTTCACAACCGTGACACCATGATATACTGTATATGCTCAAGCAACTGTCAGTATTTTAAATGTGTTTTCTCTTGTCCATTATAAGCTGCTAACTTTTTGATCTTGTCTCTTATATTTTCCACAGTCTTACACAGTTTTTTCTTGTGGTTTTGTGTAGGGAAAATTTATAAATAAATACATGACTAAAGTGAATGTTGGAGTCAGATGAAAATGCCCTAACCTTATTTACTCCATTGTAGGAAGCTAACAAGCATTTCATAAGTATTTACTGCCATATGGTTCATAGTTTGTTTCAAGATTCAACCTCTGACACTCATTAAAATTCTCTGTTTTGCTGAGCATCAGGTTTGCAATGTTCTCATGAATTATGAATGTCAGTTTAGCCAGTCAAGAATAATGTTGAGTTTACTATGCATCATATCTATATTTTGGTAGCACATTACTGGTGTTTTCAAAGCAGGATTACAGACCTTTTGTTGATGAAATCTCAAATATGAAAATTATTTTGTACTGGAGGGTATTTAGATACATGTGTAAGATGACCACATGTTTTGTCATCTTCATAGTCAATAATGGTACAATGAGTTGACTAGTTATTCACCAGTGCATAACACTCAACAGAAAAAAAAGCTCTTTTAGTATCTAACATGTATAAATTCTTTTTTTATATAACTTTGATTTGCCCTGGGCAAAAGGGTAAATCACTTTCAGCATGGTGGGTGATTTCACAAAAAAGCACATTAGTACATGATGCGTAAACCAAACAACAGACACCTGTTTTATTTGATCTGAAGTATGTGATCATTTGACAACTTTGTAAGTTGCTGTTCTGCATGAGACATCTGTCTTTGTCCTTGTGAGAAAACAAATATATGGTTTGAATAAAAAACAACTATTACTTGGACTTCCAATTTTAGCCTTAAATCTATAATAATTAATATCAATATCAATATATTAACAAAAAATGAAATTAATATTTGTAAGATGAATAGGGTAGGTCAAGGTAATGAGTAGAAAGAACAGTAACTGAAGTGGTTTCCAAGTTCTATTACCCACTCGTGAGAAACCTGTTAGACTGATAACAACATCAGTTACACTGGTTCTGTGGCTTCAATTTTCCTACATTTATGGAAACTTTTCAACACAGAATTTGCCCTGAAGTTTTGGCTGAACTCAAGCACTTGCCCAGATATCAAATATCCTAACCTCAATGGATTAGAATTGGAGGATTATGTGTAATATCAAAAATGTTGTATGGTGTTGTCCTCCATATAAGTGAAGTTTTAAAGGTTGAGTGGTGATGTTGCATGTACTGCAAATGCTGTTTTTTAGCATTTAGCTGTGACTATTGAAATTGAAATGGTAGTTGTCTGCCTTTTGCTAATCACGGTGGTTACAAAATGTCAAATCTGTGCCACTTGTGAAGAAAAAGTCAAAGTGGGAGTGCAGTCCTCCCCCCAAACAACAAGTGTGCTCCTTTGTTCCTCAGTTTTCTCTTGTGTTAGTCAAGTTTTCCACTGTCTTTAGCAGCACACAATCAATTCTTGCCACAAACTGCAATTGGCACTGTTGCATCCTCTCATCTGCATGAAGAACCAGCCACACTGAACATGATCTAAAAGGGTAAAAAATGGGCTGATAAAAGAGAGGGAAAGGGTCATTAAGCACCAGGTTGGGAGACAGAGAGAGACAGCTAGGGAGACATAGAGTCCCAACTTCATCAAGATTAATTACTGACATCTGGTGCCTTGGAGGACCTAGTTAGTAACCCTCTGTTTTCCCCCTGGTTGGGTGTGAATCATCAATGGCAGGCGGAGATGCAGGAAGCACAGCCCCGGATGCCTGTTGTATCTTTTGTCACACTGGGTGACAAAAGTGTGTAATGAATGTCAGTGAGAGGGTAAAGTGTATACAAAAACACTTCTGTTCAGATGGTAATACTGCCATATATTTTCATCAGTAATTTGGTAATGGTATTGAATACTGTATTTATGGCACGGTGCTTAATATGGTCTGAAATGTGCTGTCCATGTTGACATCTTTAGATGAATGGATCAGTGGCTGGATATGTCAATCACATGTATAAGATAGTAAAACTAACTTTTATTCCTGCAACATAAAGATATGATGTTATGTTAAAATGATTAGTATTTAGCTGAAAGCAATGTCCCATATCATTAAAATATGCATACATGTTAAAATATTCCAAGGACAATCATAAATCATGGTTTTACACCATATATGTGTGTATTCATGCATCAGTTTAATTAGATATACAGTGTGATTTTCATCTCTGCACAGTAGGCTTATATAATCGATTGTGATCACTATTGTAGAGCTTATAATTTGGTGAAACTTCAATACAATCACCAGACAGCAAAGGGAGGCTGTCATATTACACTGAATTTAAAATAAATAAATATAAGGCAGAGATCCTTGACACCTATTGGCTGATTTAACAGAGTCCTGCCTGCAGATTGCATGGAGGGAGATGAATTGATGGTGAGCAGAGGATAGACAGAGAAGGTCGCACAAGAGCGGCAGCTTTAAGGGGGGAAGAGGGTGTGAAGGAGTGGGGAGTCAGAGTCTTCTCTATTAACTATGGGCCTGAAGGAGGCTCTCTTTTACCGGGGCCTGATGCTGGCTACATTCCTTTATTATGGACAGTTTAGGCCCTGGGCTCTGGCATGTAAAAGAAAGAATTTGACCCACATCCATGCAAGTTTCTTCAGAAAACATGATGTTGTTATCATTTGTTATCAGTGGCTCAGGAGGAAGAGCACATTGTCCACTAATAAGAGGGTCAGTGGTTCGATTGCTCTTTCTGTCTGCATGTTGATGTGTCCTTAAGCAAAACATACTGAACCCAAATTACCAAGATTTACCATCAGTTGGATGGATGACGTTATTGTTAAGAATAGAAAATCACTACACAAATACATTGAATGATCCCTTGATCATTCGTTTTTTTCATATTTGTTTTATCAGGGTTATTTTCCTCAGCAATTTTTTTGTCCAAGCTCAAGCTCACTTTGAAGATTTTCTACCATGCATTCTGAATGAAGTTTCCTTTTCACCCTAACTGTGTTGTGTTGGTGAGTTCAGGATAATAAAACTATTCATAGTTTTATTATTCTAAACTCACCAACATACCACAAAATTAGAAAAACAGTACAGTGGTCCCTCACCTATCGTGGGGGTTAGGTTCCAGAAACCCCCACGAGAGGTCAAAAACCTGCGAAGAAGTTATATTTATTATGTTTTTTAGGCCTTTATAAACCTTCTCCACACTCTTATAAACTTTTCCCACACTTGTTATTTATTTTTTAGGCAAGAAATTGTTTGTTTTACTGCAAAAATAATTACAATCTAAAACAATTAAAATCCTGCAATGTAATGAAGACTCCTGTGATATAAACTTATATGTACTAGCCATAAAGAATTGCAATGTATCGAAGCTGCGAGAGGTGAACTATGATTTGTTTAGGGATCACTGTATTAACTTTAATGATATTGGGATAATTGTTCTCCTTAAGTCAAAATATCTTATATTTCAATTACTGAGTAATGCATCTCTGTGCTATAACTGCCAGACCCATATTTACATTTGTGTTACCATTTGATCAATTGTAGGGAAAAAAGGCATCAGTCTTAATCTCATTAATCTCGTTCAGATAAACGCTGTTTCTGTGTGGTATCAACAAATATAATATCCCATTTGAGTCATCTATCCCACATTTCCAAGGGCGTCATCTCATTATTGATTGGAGGAAAGTGAAGAGATATGGATATTACTAGGCTGAAGGCCACAGAGCTACTGAAGGTGATTCATGGGAGGGTCTTCCTCATATTTCAGAACCTGGACAAATAGTTCATTTCCAACAGTGTTGGCATTTGAAGAAATCAAATCCTTGAGGTGAATTTAAAGCAGGACCGGGGGCGGATTTGTACCTTGTGCATACCTGGCAGACTCCTATGAGGTCTCACACTTATCTTTCAATTACCACCACAATATACTTCTCCTCTAGACACAAACACCCACCATCTATGTTCCCCTATAAGCTGTGGCCTCTAACACTAGCTACTCTTTTCTTCACATAACCGTTAAATGTATCATTTTTGCTATTTTGTTTTATCCTCTTTAACAATCACTGCAGCGTATTTCATTGTAATGGTTAGTATTTCTGCTCAGAATCTCCAGAAGATTATCATTTTGCAGATGGGGATGAAAGAATATTTCTTCACTGCGCTGTTTCTTACTGCGGGGACTAACCATTATCATTTTCCTGACCATGCCCTTTCTGGTAATTCTCCTCTATATAGCCTCAACCTTTCTTATGGCTGTCAGTTGCAGAGAACCAATTAACATATTGTGTCCGAGGGAGTCATTCTTCCCAACACTCCTCACAGTTTCCTTCCCTATGTTTTTGTCACACTGCTAGCTAGTGGGCAGAGTCACACAAATTAGTGGTGTGGGCTGGAAGGCTCAATTACCTTTTAAGGACTTTAGAGGTAGTGTGTGACTGTGTCAGCCTGTCTCAGAGCTTCCTCCAACCTGCCTCGATAAGGGCATAAAACAAGAAGGGGAATGTGAGGGGGGCAGCAGAAGGAGAATTGGTGCAAGGGCTGGGTTGAATTTCTAAATGATCTAATTCCTGTGTCTGCAGAGCGTCTCAGTGTTGGCATCCCTGCTTCCCCCTAGAGACAATGGCAACTCTCTTCCTCTCATCAGCCCACCTCAGTCTCAGTCTCACCTCAGCACCTCCCCTCACTCCTTCCCTCCCACATCTCTCGCTATCTTCTTTTGTGTGCCACGGTGAGCGAGGGGACAGCCAGCAGAAAGTCCATTTGAATATGATGGCAGGGGTGTATTCTCAGAGGAACAGCACCACTCTGTGAGCTGTGCCAGGCCTGGCCTTGTTATCCATCTGTGACCATGTAATGGAGATGGATACTGTACTGCTGGCAGGCTAAAATAGAAGAGATACATGGGCCAGTGGATATCAAGCATCTCAAAGTGTGAAAACGCTGCAAGCACTGAAAATGTAAAGTGTGGGGCAAGTATGGTATTGCTGTGATGTGTGAGATAAAAGTATTGCTGGTGCTGGGAACCACTCATATGGTTACCACAATGTAGATGCTTATCATGACCTCTAAAAGAATTCTGGTTTACTGGGTCAAAATTGTCTAGCCTCAGGCATTATTCCTGTTGGTTCAAGATACCACTGTTCTCAGTTGCTGAGATCTAGGAACACAGAAACATCACTACAAACATTGTTTTGGCAGTTTTACTGGGGAGGTTATTTTTAAGCTGTGACAGAAAAGGGTTTGGTAATTACCGTCATACATTTTCCGCATACAAGACTGACAATTTCTCTGATTAGTAATATACTAGTAGTTTGCAATCACAATGGTATCCAGATTTTTTTTTTTAATCGACATAATGATAATACTCAATATTTAATAAAATACAACTTTTTTTTTTTTTTTTTTTTAGCAAAAACTACATGTTAAATTATATTTTCTTATAATGTTTTGTCCTTGCAATGCAGTCTCTGCTTATAAACCTAAAGAATGATTAGCACCAACTCAAGAGTTTGCAGCATAGAAACAGTAATTCGGTGATCCAGCATTGCATTCCAGAAACAGAGATATCATCAATACTTGGCACCTCCAATCACCTCAGTGGACTCGGGTGTGTTTTGGTGGTAGAAGCTAATGTATCCTCAGGCTGTTAAACTCTAACACAGACCAGGAATGAATAACATATACATCTAGTAGCCCCATTCTTTTGTATGATATTTTTTTGTTTTAGTTTAAATTTCCAGCTCCACCTCATGGTGATTCAAGTGACATCACTTGAGTTACCAGAGGCTTTGCTGAGTAAAGTCACTGGACCTGCCCTGTAACATTTCACCATAACTACAGTCTTTCTTCTGTTTACTTTTACAAAAGTGTTCCTGTTGCCTAAATACAAACATGACTTTCTGTATAGTGTGAAAACTGGCCAGTGGTGTCAAAAAAAAAAAAAAAAAAAGAGGATTTTATTACCAGTAAATGTTGAACTGCAAATGTACTGCATCCTTCATTTGATCAGAGATTCCCAATTCATATTTTATAATGCAAGAGAGAATGCAAAGATGAAAATTTGCTTCATATATTGTGTAAAAATCATGGAAACGGTGAAACGGTGTTGGCATTCTACCTACGGTACAAGAAACCAGCAGAGTTGGCCTGTTCCTTGATTGATTGTATCTTGATTTTAGCCGTACTTCCTTGTTCCTAGATTTCAGCAAATAATTGGGTCATCGGAGCTGATAGAAATATAGGCCAAAAGTATAAAAAAGATCCAAAATACAAGACAACAAAATGATCCTTTTGTTAGATGGTGACAGGAAATAATAGGTACATTACGAATATTTTTAAATGAGAGACGTTTTCGTATGCACCTGAAAATTCACATTTTATAAGACCTGTATTGAAGAAAATGCAGTGTTAGAAGCAAGCTTTTTTGTGTGACCATATTTCCTGACTTGGGCGCATTTTGATAAAATATATTTTTGTTATGCTCAAGCTGACCAAGAAGTCACAGTCAGCAGTTAAATTCACACATTACACGGGACGGTAGGTTACGTTTTATTTATTGATATTGTCTGATATATTTATAAGCCCATGCTCATGCATTATACATGTGGTCTACAGGTCCATATAAATCTTTGCACAACAGGGAGAGCAATGTGATGAAAGAAATAGAAGCCCAAGAATAGGTAGACAGAGCCTCGATCAGTGGGATCCTGTTAATAAAAGTGACAAATCAAAACATAAAGGCAAGAATAGCAAATATTTAGCATATTTATTTGCATATAATGTTTATATTATATTTATTGTTGAATTAAACAAAAAAAATGTCATACCCCTTGGCAGTGAGTAACACAATTTATTGTAAGTTCATGAGTTTGTCTTTTTTCTGTGGATTAAAAAAAAATAGAAATAAAAAAAAGTTTACATACATACATTATTTTAGACCAATCCAAATAAATAATTTACAGTGATATTCATTTTTGAAGAGAATCCAAACAGTAAATCACTCATTGCCTTTTCTTGTTAGAAACACTCTTGCAGTTGTTCCTACTTTGTCTGGTGCACAAGTGCATGAGTAGCTCTGTGGCTGCCTGCTTTGTCTTAGCTGCAGTAAATAGGAAAATGGTGTGGGAGGTACAGAGAGAGAGAGAGAGAGAGAGAGAAACATGATTTTCACACTCAGGGTGCACAGGGTGACAACAGCTTTCACCTCACTCTGCCCACTTCAGTCATTTAGACTCCAGAATTGTGTGTATGGAGTTGTACACATTTGTATGGAAGCGATGGGAAATCAAATACCCAGTTTTTACATTCCCAAAATGTCACATTAACACCCAGCATACCAGAAAGCATAGCACACAAAAAGAAATTTCTGGGATGCATTATTGTTATTATTTGTCTTCTATTAAAGGGAAAATAAAGGGACTGACAAAGAGAATAGTTGTCTTTGTTGTTAGGGAACTTTGATCTTCCACTAGGGGTCACTGTTGTGCAGGCAGATTGATCTTAGCTAAGTCACTACTGAGAAGATCAATGAGTCTTTATGGTAAAACTCCCCCACACCTCATTTCTGTGCATCCCAGTGTCCCACTGTGAGTGTTTGTGTGCCCTGTATATACATATATGTGTGTGTGTGTGTTTGTGTGTGTGTAAGAGCAAGGGAGCAAGAGAGGAGAGTGAGATGAGAGTGAGTGAGTGTGTGTATGTATGTATACACAGTTGTCATTTCATTGTGCTGTCATTATTCTCAGTGTGTTGAGAATATGTAGTGCTAAGTAGTCACACGAGAAGAAAACTACTGAATGTGAAAATGGTCCTTGTGTCCTGGCCTTGTGCATGTGCCATGATGGACCTGACTGTTGGTCCAGAATTTACATGTTGTGCAATTTACATGACCACTCATTGGTGGACTTCTCTAAGTCTTGCATGCATCAATCTAATTGTCTGTGATTTTAGGTGTACGTCCATCTTTCCACCTACCTGTCCATCTGTCCATAATAATGCTTTGTTATGTAGCATGATACACTGCACACAATGAAATGAAATGGAAAAAATGTTATGACAGCATGGTGACTGCGAGACAAACTTGTTTGTCACTGTTTGACATTTCTATTCAACATGTCAACCATTTTCCTAAAGACTTCAGTCTGTCTGAAAACCTGTTATATCTTTATCTTATATAAAGATATAACATCTATATATACATTTTATATAAAGATCTATATCTTATATCTGTTATATCTTTAAAATTTGGACCAAAGTGAATGACAATAAAAATCCTCATTGTTATTTTGCAACTTAGATGAACTGACAAAATAAAGCTTTATGTAGCCAATGATTTTTCATCAGTGTTTTTTCAGTGACTTGTCACACCTATGCTCAAGCCCTAAGTAAATAAATAAATAAATCATTAGAAAATCTGAAACATAATGGAAGTAAGTAAGTATTTGCAGTGGCATTTATCCAGACATTTCCAAGTGTGTAGGAGCCTTCAGGTAACTACAGACTATATGTTTGGTTTTGTCCTCTCTCTGCTCCTGTTGCAACATCAAAATTATGTTGATTGTCCATAGAAAAGAAGCTACTCCTGATATAGATTTAAAATACTAATGCCAAGGCAATGAAAACCCAACAATTCTTAGTTTCAGCTTATTATATACTAATGAATATATAATACTAATACACTTTATTCCATACTCCGTTTTTTACATTCTACACTAGATTCTCCTAAATCCTTAACACTGGTCTTTTAATGTATAAAAATATTTCCATAAAAAGACCATTTGTTCAAGAATAGGCCCTTTAGAGGCATTTTGCAGAAAATGCTGAGCTAAATGTTAATAATACATATGTCTATATTCCTTAAATGGGCAAACCATCTGTTCCAGGCAGCCTGAAGCCTCCCTGTTCTAATTGTCCCGTCTGTGGTGTTTGATATGCATAATTAGACTTTTAATAATCTTTGCTATGCAGGTGATGTTTGCCATGAGTTCACAGAGATTTGTGTTTCCCCACCGGTCGTAGTGGGTAGGATTAATCTCTCTTTTCCTCTTCTGTCAGTGACACTGCACATAAATCATCATATGCATACTGTACATTCAAATTTTCTTAACCATGGGGGTGTCTTTTGAATATACGATAAATCTGATTCTTAGAAAAAACATATATATATATATATATATACACACACACACACACACACATATATCGTTTTATCTGATGAAACCATAGCTTTTCCAAGGAAAGATGTTTGTTGAAGCTGTTTTAATTAATCAATCATTTTATAGCAACACTAATTATGGCTCAAATAACTGTGTAATATAAAATAGAGTCCTTGTGCTGATAAACCCACATAGAATTAACACTCAACCCTGCACTTAATTTCACAGAGTATTTCACCATTATTTTGATTCAGTGTCACTGAATGAATCATCCTTGTTTCAGGTAGCAGCAGCAGGCAGCTTTTTGTGGCAAAAATAAATAAACAAATAAATGTTTTAAACAAATGTAAATAGTATCTAAACTATCTGCACAGGACTAAAATGCAGATAGATAAGAGTTAATAATGAGCTGGTGTACATATTAGGGTATTTTTGAAGCTAAAATGGGTATATTTGGAAGGTATTTAACATATGAGGAGACAAAAAAGAGCTAAAATAAGAGGAAATACTGGATTTAAGTTCATCAGGCAAGCACAAAACTGATTTTATATGAACACTAATCTTGTTGAATGTCTGCTGGATATGTGAGTAAACAACTGCTTTCTTACTTCCTTAAGTTTACCATGCTAATTTGGATAAAGGTTCTTGACTTGATACAGCCTTGAGAAAATCAGAGTTGGACTCCTCCACATGAATCAGACCTAAACGTTGTTGGGAAAATTTAGTTCAGTTAGTAAGCACCATAAAACTAATAACAATTTCTCTGTGTGATCAGTACAGAGTAATGCACAAATTAACATTTAGGGGGATTTAGAGCAAATAACCACAGAATAGATATGTATGTGACTGACAATAATTTTGCAAAACAACATACAACTAATAATCTTGCTCCATACTACTAACAAACAACAAAATTAAATACGGTAGCATACACAGAATGGCAACACAACAAACCACTAACTACATGTAGGAGACTACAGTGACAGAATGGATGAATATAGGACTAGTTATAGGACCACTAATTTCCTCAATATTTGGAATCTGTGGAATAAATAAAATTACTTTCAAATTGGTTATAGATAAAATAATCTGTGTGGATGCAAGTCAGGTGATGGTGGGAATGGGCTAGTGGTACTAAACTTGAGAACATAATAGGCTACCATTGGTTAGAGTCTTTAAAACAACTTTGCTGCTGGCTGCTGTTATCTCAGTGACCATCCATGGTGTCTGCAGCTATAGTGGCTATGTTCCTGCCTGCTGTTTTGGCCTCCCCAACTATTTTTCAGTTCCCAAATATACCCAATATTTAGACAATTCGCAAAAAGGACTAGTAGAGGGATTCAAGTGTACCTACATAGAACAACATGCCACCCAATTAAATTACACCTTTTGTGAATTACACTTTTGTACACTTTTTTATTCCCATGGAGTAAGTACAGGTTACATCAGGGCAGTTTAGGCAAGTGGTTCTTTGCTCCACCTGCTCCAGTTCCATTATGACTCTTTGCTGTAGTTTGCTGTTAAATTAGTCCTATCATATCTTATCCAACAAGCTTTGATCTGTCTAAAGTATTAATTCCAACATGCTTGGTGTGTTGATCCAGGATGTAAACTGACCTCACAACTAATCTGTAGCTGTTAGAAGAACATTGAGTCTTTTATATCTGCAGAGGATGAACCTTTCTGACATTGCTTTAGATGCATTACACTTCAAGGTGTTGGCTGTGTTCTACCCAGAGCTTTCATTCAATATGTCACCATCTTAGTAAATGTTCATGAAAGTGGCTGTTAGTTATTCTACTGCTGTAACTCTAACGAAGACATAGTCAGTCCACAGTGGACACTGACTTAATGAAACATCTCCAGGAGCTGAATGTATAATGCATTCAAGGTCAACAAAGGATGAATCCTGGTGGCTTTGGTCATATTCTGACTTTATACCTCCCATCACCAAGGTACTGACTGTACTTCTCTCTAGATAACAAAGACAGCTCATCTGCTTTCTACCACTGTAAAGAATACTGCTACAGTATGAACGGACTTTATCAAAGTCAAAGATCTTGACACTGTGGACCTGATATTTTAATTGGTAGTTTGCCAGGAAAAAGTACCAAAGAGTACCAAAGAATGTGCACCGATAGAAATAGGTTCTTTTTTGTATGTTTTATAGATTATTTGAACCTGAAATTAGACAAAACTTTTATAATTCAACTTTATATTGATCTGAAAATACATCAGCACATTTTCTAAAATGTTAAAATTGAAGCAGTCATACAGTTTTAAAAAGTGCATCGCCTTTTTGTCAAAGTTAACACTGAGTACAATATCTTAACTTATCTATTCATTTCCATGCACATTGTTGAGAATGCAATGCTGTCAACTCTTAACTGTAACATACAGGCATTCAAATAAAACCAAAGAACACAAAACACAATTTTTCACATTTTCATATTGTGGCATTTATGTGGCAACTATGAAAATACATAATTTAAGAAATGGGTAACTGTGGAGCTAGCTTTTGTGAGATTCTTAAATTTCACTGTGGATTTGTGTTTACATGTACAAGGATTTTTAGCAGTGATGTAGGCAGCAAGATCAATGTCTACTAACAGAAAATGTTGATGGCTTATGAAAACTATATTATGTCCTTTGTGGGACATGTCTATGAAAAATGTTAGTGCTAGGAAGAGGCTGGAAATGTATTACAAGTGCCAACATCAGAGCTGATGTTGGACAAGGCGGTATTCTGCACATGTCCAACATTATTTAAGATGATTTAAGCACAGCCTGGCATTAAAGGAATGCAGTTTGATCACTTGGCATCATGTTTTTGTACACACTCAGAGAGTTTTATCAGGCGAGAGGCTCTAGCACAATGGTAGTGTTGTGGCATTGCTACTGATGCCCCCTGAAAGCCCACAGTGGCAGAGGAGGTTTAAAGAGCGCACTCAAAGGGCTCACTGATCAAAGGAGCGTTTCATCTGTGAATTCTGCTGCTGCGTGGAATGCCAGAGATATGTTATGACAGAGATCTGATGCTAAGGGACTGACAGGAAAGTCTCTGATGACCCCTTGGTGCAACGCATGAGAGAGTAAACAAGAAAATAAAGATAGGTAGCAAATACAGTACCAACTACAGTGCATAATGAGTAAGTATACTGCAGTGAAGCACTAAGGCATGGTAGGTTAAGGAATAAGATAAAGTATAAGGTGGATTCATAAATTATTCAAGCCCTGTCACTTGCTGAAGTCTTCATAGTGAGCATTCACATTTTGGCAAATTTATGAAAAATCAAAAGCTTAAATCTTTCATTCACCACATATTCCGACTCTTTACTGTGCCACTCTAAATTGTTGTCATTCACATCCTGTTTTCTGTTGTTAGCGTTGAGCTGTTTCAAGAACTTGATAGTCCACGTGTGGCAAACTGAGTTTTACTACCATGACTGCAGAATTGAATACAGTTATCTCAGTTATGAATCAATTTTTAATTTAATTTGATTCATATGTTGTTTCTAATTCCCTTTTCCTGTTTTATTTTGTTTTGTCTCCATGGGGATTTCAGTCCACTTAAAATCCAAAAAGATGCCCTTGATGTTTTGGCCTGTGAAATTTTGATAAGCAACATTCTTCTTTTTTGCTATATATCTTTACCAGGTGCAATGACACGTTAAACTTCATTATTCTTCTGTCCACAAATAAAAAAGTTATTTAATAAATTGAACAATATTTTAATTCTCCTCTAAAACATTTTCATCATCTGTGGATTTAAATATTGTTCCAACTACATTTGTCACACTATATGTACCAATACTTAAAGCAAGAAAGTACAAAGTAACTCTAAAGATCTCTGGACATCATTGACCCCTGAGTTAGAAGGTAACAGGTCAACCACAGTTAACCTTATTGGTTTTAACTGTTCCCAGGTGCAGTCAACCTATTTCAGATTCCTTGAGGGCAACAGCCGCATTGTTAGGGTCACAATACGCCCACTTCACTTCCTGCCTCAGTGCATAATGGAGGCGATGTTGTCACCACGCAGACGCAAAGTCAATTGCAGTTGGAGCAAAGGTTAAGACTTCTCTTGAGTAGCATTTGTTCTCATCAGTTACGTAAACACATTTGGGTTGTGGGAAATTCCATGGCACTCATCAGAATACATAAACAAATTTGTACCATATCAGTACTGTATATGTAGGTAAAAAACACAAGACTAAATCAAAATGGACATCTTTTTAATCTCAGTTTAGCTTTAAAAACAAATTACCATGTGATTTGGAGAAGTGACCATAAGGCTATTTGGATCAAATATATGTGGTTTAATTAAACTAGATTAAAATATATATATAAGTTGGGTGATAGATTCTACTTTGATGAATTAGGTGTTAAAGTTTACTTTTATTTTTCATGGCTGTTTTGTCACTTAAGCTATTTTTTACCATTTCGTGTTTTAACTTAACTGTTTTTTTTTTTATCAATCACCTTGTACTGTATTTTTGTTTTTCATTTCCCCAGCCTTTCCATCACTCTAATTTTATCAGTCAGTTGTTGTTACTTCCACCCTTCACAGAGAGCCTTAGATGGATAATGTTGTAATGTATAATGAATAAAGTTTTCAAGCTTTCATGAATGTAACTTTCATTTTGGCAGCTCTCTGACAAACTTCATAAATCAACAAGCAGCTCCATAAATCAAAAGCAGCATTGTACCTGCATCATCCGCCATACTTGCCTAGAAATCTGAACTTTTACTATTCTCAAAACAATGACATATGTGTGTGGAGGCTGTGGTCACTGGAGTGTGGCATGTGATGGTGCATGAGAGGTTTTTTGAGGTTAACTACCCATGAAACAGCATTGTTAATCTTTGCTGCTTTAATGGTTGTATCTTTTACTTCAGTGGGCACTGAAAAACAAATTATCCCAGCACACTACATTTATTTAGTTCAGTCCTGGGGTGGAATGAGGAAGAAATTGAGAACTTATCTGTTTAGTATCAACTTAGAAGTTGAAATTCACTGAAACGTGCAGCTCCCCAAACAGTCAAAACATAATTTTAACCTTCTCCATACAGTGTATAAAGTCAGAATTTTATTGCATTATGTTGTTCTGTTTAGAAGAAAAATGCACCTTTGGTCACTTTTACACTGTGAAAGGCCATCAATCAATCTATGATGTTGTGTGCATTAGAGGATAAAGTGCTGTAATTGTAGTTCTACCTTCTGTCAGTCTGTTGCTACCTGTGTTTATTTGTAAGAGCTGCAATGCAAAAAGAGTATGCAGGGGAAAGATTGTTGCAGTGTTTGTAGTTTTTAAAATTACGTTTAATTTTCACATTGGCAACCAGGAAATGTTTTTAGATGATGGAATTGTATTTGCTACATGGGAAATGTGTTTTTTCCTATCTGCATATAGGATTAAGAAAAAATGCAAAAACAATAAAATAAATGCAGAAATCAAGTTATCTACGTTAAGGTTCTACATTAAGGTTATCTAGGTTAAGGTATTGCTCCGTTTGCTATCGAGCTCTAAGATGACTGAATGGCACATTTTGCCATCCTGTCACTTTTGAATTGACAACAAAATGATAATCATATTTTTTTATGGACAAAAACCATGATCATGTGATCAAGTTTCTGCATAACACAACACAATGTTTTTTATTGACTCTCGCTGAGACATTTCCAAAATTAATTTCCTTCGGCTATCTGATCCTGCACTGACCTGCAAAACCTAATTTATGTGCCTTCGGAAAGGTGCCTCATCACACTTAATGTTAGTTCAAAATGCAGCCAAGTACTGACAAGCACTAGCTATAGAGCACATATTACTCCCAAACTCCCTTCCATTGGCTGCCAATTAAGAAGAGACTAAAATTTAAGATTTTCCTCATTACCTTCAAAGTAGAGTACTTTATTTGGCCAGGTAGTCTAGATCTCCTCAGGGATAAAAAAAAAAAAAAAAAAATACAATAAAATGAAAAAAAATAAAAAATCCCTTTCATGATGATTAGAAAAGCTTCTTAAAAATGCACAGTAGCTTGGGGTTTATATCAATTAAATTGCTATGAAAAATAAATCAAGAGGAATTTGTTATAATTTAAATAACAAACTTAATAGAGCTCATGAAAACAAAAATAATATTCCTGTATGAGTGACATGTACAGGTGTGCATTTCCTTTTATTATTCATCAAAGCCTCATATTGCTACACAGTGAATTAATAAAATCATAGTCTATAGCTTACTCCTTAAATGCATTTTCACACAAATTGGCTTCTTTGGCCTACATTTAACTCAACAGGCATCTGTGCAGGTGTAAGAACAATCCTTGCGGGGAGGGCATGTGCAGAACAAAATCTGTCATGATGACAGATACTAGCTTAGTATCTACATTGATGTGATAAATGAGGTAGCTGTGCCAAAGTAAGGGCTAGTTCAGGACTCTGCTCCAAAACACTAACAGCTCTGGTTCCATGCTGTATCACATACTTATTGATGATGTATCAGTCCACAGCTCTCAGGTCATCTGACCAACACCTTTTCCTTGGCATGCCATAGTAGGTAAAGTTGACCTTTTGTAACAGATCTGGCTCTATATCACACATCCTTTCATATATTTTAATTATATTTTTAGATTTTAGATTTTTTTTTTCTACTGTTTTTTAGTGACATCCAGCATGACTTAAATTTAGTCTGTCACTCTGTTGATTATTTCAAACTAAAATATCTCAAGAGTGATTGGAAGCGTTGCCATCAAATTCTGTACAGACATTCATAATACCCAGAAGTTTGAACCTAGTGCTTTTAATGATCACATGATTTCTCATATTGGACTATTAGTGGATCAAAAGTCCTCATCATTAAGTAACAAAATTTGTCTGTGTACATACAAATGGCTATTTAGGCATAAACGTGACTTGGTTTGGTTTAGATAATGATGGTTTCAGTTTTTCTCTATAACTAGGACACCTTGTCTTCACATTTGTTTCTTTTCCTTTTTTTCCTTCTTTTGTCACAATTACTGTGTGTTTTACTCATACTTCGTGGTTTTGGTGCATATGTTGAAGTTTACTGATTTGGATGATTGTTTGTAATTTTGTGTTACACTTTGGTTATCAAAACAAGACATTCCCATCCCAGCCTTCACTGTACTCTACATTTGTTGTAATTACCAGTTGTAAACATGCTAAACTAAGAATGTAAACATGTTATTATTCAGGATACCATGGTAGCATCATATTGTTTCCTTTTAGCTCAATATACTACTGTGCTTCAGAGAGCCCCTGGCATAACTATATAAGCTTAGTCTTTATCAGTGTAATGCCACCGTTTTCAGAAGTGGTTTAACTAGATTATCAATATAATCTTGCGTCTGAACTCTTATAGCTAGTAGTATTAACATTAACACAAATAACAATTTCTATCTAATCCTCGTAACTGGATTGTTTTTCCCCTTGGATTGACTCTGGATTTAAATTGATTGATATCAGGGCAAGTTGTCCTTTATCCAGTTGTTATAAATTATATTTTCATGTCTACATTGTTGCAAAATGGTTTGTCATGAAACTGTCTGATCTGTGCCATTAGACAGCTGCAGGATTTGGCTACATATTTAGAGCAATAGTTGTTTAGTTGGACTGTGTACTGGATGATTAATATTCTTCTGGATGACAAAGGTAAACATGATAAACTTGTCTGATGGCAGTTCACAGCCTCAGGAATGTCAGACACGAATAGCCATGCTGACAAAATATCCTCAATCCTCATCTCTTGCGTTTACGGAAACAATGCCTTAAAACAGCAAAGGGCAAAAAGCGGTGACTGCTGGCCTGAAAGTGCACCAATGTGAAAATTGCTTCTTGGATTATTATAATTTAAATATGTATTCACATATATTATAGAACTCAGAGGTAGGTCTGCTTTAATTTCCCTGCTAAATCAAAAAAAAAAAAAAAAAAAAAAAAAAAAAAAAAAAACACATTACACATTAAATTAAATGCATGTTTTAAAAAAAAGTGGGGCGGGTGGAAATTGCGCCATTGCTTTTTTTGAGCACGCATAATGAGTGTATATTTCTCAGTCTGGCCACAAAAACTTTTTCAAGTGACAAAAAGTGCCAGTGAGTCACAGTAAATAATACAGTATAAACATTAGAGAAAATCAAACCTAAATTTGAGGAAATAAGTCTCTCCCCACTTGTATGAAGGGTAAAGATGAATGTTTTCATTTTTTCTGTCATTGAACTGTAGTTTTACATTTTAACTATGAATAGCATAAAAAACACGCTTTGCTTTGTTGTAAATAAGTTGAATGTGTTATTTATTTATTTATTTTTGTGGGAGGGGGGAAAAGGACGGGGCCTCATAGAGAGTAAGGGCACATAAAAGAACATTGGCACCCAAGAGCGCAGTTCATTGTAATGCTAAATAGGAGACAGGAGTGATCCTCCCTGTGTTTATCTGCCAGGCAAAAGTTATCACACCCAGTTACTTCAGCTTAGAGCCATTCATAGCATGCATTTTAAAGTGCCAGTGATCTAGCCACACACCAAAGGTTATACAGATCAGCAAAACCTACTTGTAAAATGCAAATGCTGAATAATAAATTAGAAAAAGGAGACTGTGGTGGACAGATAAGGTCCCACTCGTCAGATTTTGCACATTTGTCTGAAAGTCTTGTCAGGAATTTGTATTATGACATTAAGGTCTCCGTGTGTAATGCTGCTGTTGAAGGACTCTTTAGTGAATGCAAAAACCTCCCACCACAATAAGCAATTTGATACGCTCAATCCAGCTGATTTTTACCCACAGCTGGAATAACATGCTGCCTGCTTTGTTAAGAACAGCCAGCACTTTTACTACATGCTTCATAAACAATTTTCAGATAATAGAAAAGTGTAACAGACATACAGTTCAGTACAATATAGTGGAGTGCAGGGGAAACAAGACCCTGTGTAGCGACATGCAGAATTACTGAGGATTGCAGAGATGTAATTGAAAATAGAAGGATCATGTTTTTACTCAGATCCATTTCAGGAAAATCTAAACTGAACGTCTTTAAATAATGTATCTCTAATCTTCCCCCGCAAAAAAATGCTATTAGTTTTTTTTTTTTTTTTTTTTTTTTTTTTTGCTATTATATTTTTTTTCCAATTGCAGAAGGTCAAGGGATTGCCCTTGTGTACTGTGAAGATGTGTGTGTGTGAGATTACAGTGTGTGTGTTGTCATTTTTTTATCTTTTAATCCTAAATCAAATCAGTTCATCTTAACCAACACAGTATTTGATGAGTTCAGCCATAATGTCCCTATCTCTGCTTGTCCAGCAAGACAAATACAGAAAACAGGAAAATAGGAAACCCTCTTAATAATAGATGAGCCTATTTGGGACAGTGTCCAGTCCGGTCACAGGCATTTGTGTCCCAATATTTCAACAACGAAGTGCAGCACATGCACATGCTGATAGATTCTCACCAGTTCTGATTCTGACTCTGTCTCTGTTTTTTTTTCCTATACATGTAAAAACACCACCACAAACCACTACAGCACAGAACGTGAATTGCATCAATTCCTGGAAAAAAATAAAAGTCACATGGAACAATGAACATCTTCAGAGTGTACCAAGTAAACTTATGCAAGAAGCCGTTGTTTTGTGAAGGCTGAAAGAGAAACAAAGTACTGCAAGGTGTTTATGGTCTTGGTTCCTGGAGGTTGATTGAATACTTAGGAGATAAGCATGGCGACATTAGATATCCCAGTGGGTAGAGGATGGGAGGTTAATCTCATTCTCCACGATGATGTATCAGAAGTGACTCTTTTTGCCAGTGGTATCGTTTCTGAACACTCCTTGGGTTCCAAGGGCAAAGAAAGTGTCCATTGGAGCTGGAGCATTGATTGCTTCAAGATTTGATTAAACTCTCGGCTGTACTCCAAATGTAAGACAATAGCATAGAGATAATCTCACCTTCTCTCCTCAGGTCAGACGTAATGTGATTTAACAATATGACTGTGCACTCCTCCAATGTAATACCTTAGCTAGGACATTTCTAGTTAGCTGTAGGCTTTGCTGAACTGTGGCATGTCTAAGCAACAGATATACACTCACATAAAACACATATCATCAAGGTTTGTCTGTCTCATCCTTAAATTTAATTACTTATAAAAACAGAAAGCCAAAGGTGTAGATGTATAAATTAACAGTGAAAATAACCTCTTTGATAATTAAGATCTGGGGATGTTAAGGTAAACACTCTAACAACCCTGCAGTCTCGGATGGGTCATCTCTTCCCAAAGGGCAGCTCCTGTGACTCTTAAATAGGACACCAGTCCATCCACTGCAGCCCATGGCTAACGTCTTTATTAAGCCTCATTAGCAGCTTTCCTATACAAATTTATTCACTGCAGATTACAAAACCAGGCTCTGGGGTGGGAAACCACAGCCCGGTAAATCATTAATTGATGATCCTGCAATTCCACTCCTTCTACAGTATTACTCCGAGCTGCATGAGAGCAGACTCAAACTAACAACCTCACGTTATTGCTCGAAACATTCTCCATACCAGAGAATCTTTTCTTCTCCTATAACAAGGGACTACAGAAAGCCGCAGTGTTTCCTCTCTAAGGACCTTTAAATGACCTTGTCTAAGTCCATTCTTCCCTCAAGTGGAACATACTTATTTTTCTATAAAGTCGGAAATTACAGCTAAAGAAAAGACTAGTACTGGATATTAAGGACCTTTGTCTCTCTGGGTTGAATAAAGGGGTGTGTGGATTAGACTGTCATGAACTGTATATAGTGTGTTTGGTAGGGGGTCTGAAAGACACTGAAATAACGCTTTCTTCTCTCAATGGGAAGGTAATTTTCTTGACAGGATGGGTTCTCCAATAAGGTGTGGGTCTTCTATTTCTGGGAAAGAGATCTTATTCAGACATAGTTAAATTAGAAATCCTGCTGAGGTGAGATGGTTGTTCTTCTGCTGAATCTCTTTTTTGTCTTTTTAAGACTCCACAAATTCTCCAGTTCTCCAGTCCATTCTGTCTGCTCAGCTCACTCCATTAATTTCTGTGATGCTCCACTGAATCCTCCTGTAATGATGACAATTAACCTGGAATCACAGCAATATTAAAGACTGGAATCAGTGCACATCAACCATCGATGAATGCTAATTGACTTGATTGTTATTAATTTTGACATTACATTCCAATTAAAGATAGCAAAACACTGATTTCATTTTCTTTTCATTTTATGGTTGCAGATTAAGAGGGCATTGATCACACCTGAATTACTCAGTATGTGGGTAGCTAATTAAAGACTGAGATTGCAATTAAGATAATGACTCTGTCTAAGTTTTCAGATGGAACACACAAACATTTTTAATCCTGCCAGTCAGGGGCACATGGCTTTAACTGCTTACTGTATGGTGTGGAGTATACATTCCTAGGAATTGCAGTGGAACAATGTGTTAGATAAAATAGTACCCATCATACTTATGTTGTATTGGCTGCAGGAAGTGTTGCTGGCCCATGAGAAGCAGGAGTGTGATTCTTTAAGAGAAGAATATGTGGTTGATTCCTCTTTTGTGGTTTTTGATTTTAACATTAAGTGCTTTTCGTTTTTGTTTTTGTTTTTCTTAGTGAACCTGTCTCCCAAAAGGAATTACATAATTCAGTCCATTAACTTGACACTATCATAACTCAGTGTTTGCAACTTAGTGTTGGTATTCAGTACTCTGGGCCTCTCACTGGATCCTGTGATGTACAGTTACTGATAATACTTTTAATTTTTCTAGTAGACCCACAGAAACATTTTCACATTGTCTGAGGCACGCCCATGAAATTCAGATCTAGAAGAAGTAACATATAACAGGTGTTGTGTAGAAGAACAGAAGGCAAGAGTAAAATTTGACCAGTGATGGTGGACATTTGACATTTGATCTTACAAAAATGGTTAATATAGGTAGGTTAATCTTGTGTTGTTTGTTTTAGAAATGATAGGATTCTAAGACCTATCATCAGGGACAACTGACATTGATATAAACCTTGCTTTTAAAGTGTAGTGATGGTGGACTATCATTAGTGACCTAATGTAAAAGTAACTATACTGAATAAACAACAGGTGGGAATGACTGTCATATTTAGATTTTCTTCTCTGCAATAAGATGACAAGTTACAGTATGTGGAGCAGACATTTTATCATAATTATATTAAATTAGATAGAGTGAGATTGTCTCCTCTTGCTCACCAGCTGCCCAATTCTCTGACTTTATGCAATGGCAAGTTGCCAAAATTGAGTCCAGTAAAGGAAGTCTCTTTGACTCTATAAGCGTTTTGATCATTATCTTGGTTATTTGTAATGAATTAGCCATCTGAACCCAAAATTAACCAAAGACAAAACCACTAGACAATAAATCCCGTCCCTCTCATGAAAGAAAGTGTAAGTGGTGTGACCAGTTCTGACCAGATAGGATGTGTCACTGCTGTTTTGATACACTACAAACAGTGTCACTAGTGCGCATGGTAGTTTTGACACATGACAGGAGAACTTAACAAGAAAAAGATTTAAGATATCTTTTGTCATGTCAACACAATTGCACTTAGCTGAATTCATAACAGAGGCCAACACCTCCTGTAGCAGTCGGTAGCGCTTCAGCCTCCAGCCCACAACATTTACAAATCTAGACTTATAATTTGGATTCCTGCCTTCCTTCAAAATTAATACATAACCAGACCACATCTAGACCTGTCTTGGACTCAGCAAAGCTAGTCCTGTTGACAGTAAATTATTTATTCTTGGGTATGGTACAGATTATGTGTCCATTAATGCATTTTTGTAACTGTCGAAGTATGAATCTGCCCTGAGGTGAGAATCTTGTTCTGAGTCCCGTTGTCTTGAAACAGCTCATTAAAAACAATACTGGTATGTGTGTGCGTAATTACATATTTTGCCTTGGATTTCCTCCAGATGCAAAAGCTGACCTGATTTTCTTAATGACTGAAACCTCGAGTCCATGCTGGTCCCAGAGACATTTCTGCACAGTGACGTTGCGACAGAGTTGAAAGGGATCTGGCCTAATTAAATGAAATATCCTGATGCAATGGGGCGTCATGAGGAGTGTACAGCAGGGTATTTGCTTGATTAGAGTGGCAGTCTATTTATTATTGGATAGAGCTACCTTGGTAAGTATGACCATTGATGCACAGTCTTTCTGCATAATGCAGTGAGTTTGATTTGTCAGTCATTATTCATTCATTTTACTTGCATATTTCTTTCTTTTGAATTACATTAACGACTTATGAGAACTACAAGCTTGTGCTGCAGTATGCAACGGTTTGGATATATCAACCATGGACCATGTGTTTGAAGATCTTACCACTGTGTTTGTAGTCACCAAATAGGAGAAACAAAAGTTTGTAACTATGTCTCAATTTAGAATGAAAAATGCTAAGGGCAAAGATTCACCTGATACATTAAAGCACATAACATATCCTTTACCAACATATGCTGTAAACTGTTTGTTTTGTTTCATGCTTATGCACAATTGTAAAAGTAAGGCAAAGCTAAAAAAAAAAAAAAGATTTTTGTCCTCTCTCATTTTATTTCATTTCATTCATTGTGAGGAAAAAATGTCTACTTGAACCTGTTTCTTCCCAGGGCATTATTATCATGAAGATACATACCAAGTGTGAACCACTTTGGTGTCATTTATGACCAATGCTGTGGCATTTTGGTCACTGTGATTACTAAAATGAGATTGAAAACCAGCTTGAATGGAAATTGGTAGGAATGAAAATAAGTGATGAAAAAATGGATAGGAAGGTGAATTACAATAAGAAAAAAAAAAAAACAAGTTATATGAGAAGAACAGTGAAAAACACCTCTTCCACTGGATTTTGTTAATAATTGATTTGCCTCTCCTCCTTGTAAATGAGCAGGGAGAAGTAAATGGATTTCACAATTTGTGTCCTGTGGCCATACCCTAAAATTGGAAGTATTTGTTGCATTATTGTAATCTGCATTTATAAACACATGGCTAAAGAGTGGAATTTTTGTATTTTTTTTTTTTTTTGACAAAACTCAATTTGCCCCGAGTCCTTCTGGTAAAATCTAACTGATCTGTCATTGTCAGTAGTGTGAGTGTAATTAGGGTGATTTCATGGTTAGAAGATTCTGGTTGCAAACTGATTACTTTTACTATTACTGGATTTATTAAAAATACATTCACCCACGCATCATTAAGGATCTAGGCTGTCCAAAATCATGTTATTACACTTGTGGTTTTTGTGTGGTTTCTGGCTCTACAAGTGAGTGAGCAAGTGTGTCAGCAGATATTAGACACATAAATTCAAATAAATTTAAAATATTTATACGTACATCTTTTGAGATAATTCTGTCTGTACTATGAAACTCAAAATGTCTAACTGTATGAGCACATTATTTCTTCATTCAGCATCACATTTCCTTATATCTCATACCCCCCCACCCCATGGTGTTTTCTTCCTCCTTTTTCCTCATATTTAATCATGCCCTTTTTTCACAAGCTTACAAAATGCCTTTTCTGAAAAGAGTAAAAATAATTATCACAGCTCTAGAGTATCAAAAAAGAGAATGTAATTAGTACCACTGAATTAATCAGAGATAGGAAAATTGCAATTATACTTGTTTTTATTAAGTTCCATTATATTCTGGACCACCATGATTGTTTTTTTTTTTTTTTTGTATTACATTCCCCTCTAAGACTTATTAATAACAATGGTGTTTTCTTATAAACTTTGACAGTGATGGGTCACAATTGAGCTTAATCCTTTAAGCACAAGGCCATTTCAATACAATAATCTGTCCTGTAATAGGGGCAAACAATTGGGAACTTTTACTTTAATAAGGAGCAGTTTTCAGAAAGAAAACAGGACAATTTAGACCCAGGTGTGCTTGCCAAAACTCACGTCCTTGAATGAATCAAAAGCGACTGCTTCAGGCTACGAAGGACAGAACTGAATACAACATTCATCCACTGAATAATTCTGTCGATGTCAGTAATGTCAATGTAACTAATATTTTACAGCAAAGATCTCCACAGTATACAACTCAGCTACTTTGGCCACTTTAAATGGGAAGTACAGGAATATGGATATGGTCTCATCCATATCCATTTTATTTTAAAAGAAGGATAAACACACAGGGCCATTATCATTGACCATGACACATTATGTACCTCTACTCAATCCAATTTCATTTCATTTCACACATCATAACATGGCCCCAACACACTTCAAAAAGTAAAGTTGAGGCCTTTTAATGTTAAGGGGAGAAACCCAACAGTTACAATAAAACAGACAAAGTATGACTCAGTAAAAATGTTAAAAACAAGGGGAAATGTAGATGCAGAGCTGATGCAGTACTGATTACATCAATACATCAAAAGTCATCACTGTGATGGCTCATCACTGAGATGGCTCATCAGTCAGTGGAACACGTTTATACACTGAAATGATAGCTACAACAATAGTAACCACAGTTCTCAGTGGTTCACCAACACATTTTGCACTTTAAAGTGCTTCTGTAACCTTGTCCTCAATCTCTTCTTTTATACATACATTGTACAACTTAATATTATGTTCTTTTTGGGTTACACACACCTGCTATCCCTGCTCTGTCACAGTAAGCAAGTATAAAAAAGCAATAACAACTTTAGTTGCCTGCGTTTGATACATGAATTTGCAAATCTAGTTACGACTCTGAACTGTGAACTGTTATGACCTATTGCTGACGTGTATCAGTTATGTACACATTTCCCAGCATGTGCCCAACCAATCCACAGGTCTCCCACCCAGCTCTTATGTCTATAATTAGTTTCATAGTGAGAGGAAATTCATTTTCACATGCCTAACAGCCTCCAACTGTCAAGCACTGCCAATGGATATGGATGGACCTTATTTAGCTAATTACCCAAAAGCAAATTTGCCTTTTTCTGCTGTAGCAATAATAGAATTCAAACCTTTAAATATACATATTTTAGTAATCTCAGTACCTAAATAAAGTATGTAAAAATAGATAAATGAAGTTAATTAAATGATCCTTATGAGATAAGAAATATTATTATTTAATAGTGGGTAGCCACTCAAATATCTCTTAGTCAAAATGATAATTTAGTGTTATCAAGCTGTGCAGACCACATGCTAGGTCACAATGTTTCCTTCTGAAAACTGTACTTACCTGTGCTCTAAAACACAACATATATATTTTAGGTTATTAAAATATACACTATGTGAAAATGTCTGACATTTCAGTGTGTATTGTAGTGTTTATTGTATTCATATATATATATATATATGAAATGTCAGATGTAATCAGTACTGCATCAGCACTGCGTGTACATTTCTGTCATACTTTGACTGTTTTATTGTAACTGTTGGGTTTCTCCCCTAAACGTTACAAGGCTTCAACTTTACTTTTTTAAGTGTGTTGGGGCCATGTTATGATGTGTGAAATGAAATGAAAATATATATATATATATATATATATATATATATATATATATATATGTGTGTGTGTGTGTGTGTGTGTGTGTGTGTGTGTGTACTGTAGACATTAAAGTGTGCTTCATCAATTCTCAGTCCATCAATTATCAATACTTGGGTATGTTTTTATAATATGAATTTAGCCATTTATCACATGTGTAACATACAACATACTGCACCTGCAGAACACAAACAGCTATTTACACATTTATACAACATATACATGTATTACAAAACATTTTCTGTTGCAGTATCACATGTAGCTATGTTTTACCCCATTGAATACATCCAATTAAGGAGTCAAAAGTCTTCACTTCTCAACCACGGCACATTTCCAACTGTCACAGCTGCACTATTAAAGATAAACATGAAAGCTCCTTTATGTCCAAAACCCCTTATCCCATATTCTAGTTTAAAAAGATATAATTTCAATCTATTCATGTATTTGTTGTGTTTTATCAATGACATGTCTCTGAGCACAACCACTAATCACCTTTATTGAGCAGACGCATGTTATTTCTTTTGAAGTCCTTACAGATAGGAAAATGTGATGTAGGCCATGCAAATAAATTTGAATTTGACTTTGATCTATGATGATCTATAATGCAGTGTCATTTCTTACAGGGACTGCTGATGAGATCTCCAGCTTCATTTGGCAGAGGTCTCAATTTCTAGAGGGAAAAGGTATGTGGCTAATAAAGCCTGAGAGTGAGTTATCAGTGAAGTCCTCTGTAATGCATTATAATGCAATATAGCTATTCACTTCACTGTATAATTTTACTGTAATTGGAATTATGCATTCAACTGCATGAACATTGAATATCACAGTGTATGATTATATTCGTGTTAAAGTTTCATTCGTGAGTTTCATAAAAAAAAAAAAAAAAAAAAAGTTACAAGTACTTATTCCTATTGTTACCAGGGTACAGTCTTATCATAGACAGTAAAACTTCATAACATACTGGCACTTCATTACAAACCTTCTTAATTAAAAGTCTCTTAAAGTTAATGGGCTCATTTTTGTAAAGTGTGTTTACTGTCTGCACTTCTATGTGTGCAATATTGTATTTTAACATCCCTACAAGTTTTCCAAATTAAATTACAAAATATGCTGTTTGTGCTTTCCCTTTTACAAGAAGAAAAATAAATCTGTTTCATGAGTTGATAGAAGTATAGTTAAACTTAGGCCAAGAAATATTTTGTTAGGTAATGGGTAGAGATAAGTATTTTTGTTAAAGTCAAGGAAATTTGGGTGTTGACTCGTAGGTGGACACTGGAAAGAAAACACTCTCCCCTGTGTTTGAATCTTTAAAGTTTATTGACCTGTTCATCCACCCTGATCTCCTCCCAATGGATCTCTCTACTACATACTATAAATACTCCATAATAATGTCACCTTACATGCTTCTTTGCTCTTGCCATAATTACTATGGCCTCCGGAGGTCTTTGTCACTTTAGTGTAACATATGTTGTTATGAGGGACTCATCCTCCTTGGGAAGAGTGTCTCATTGTAGAACTTCTTAGCATTTGCTGATCTGCAGTGGTTTAAGTTCTCACCTTGCTGCAGTGATGTGGAGGTGAACTCCACATCACTGTACATTCTGGTGGTCAGTACATTCTGTTATCATTGTTGGTTAAGGTTAAAGATACAACACACTTGAAATTTCCAACCAGAAAGGACTGTCCAACAATCCTTTATGATGAGCATTTATTTTCTTATGAATGGATGCCACATAAAACAAATCATTCACTGCATGTAGCACATTTTGTTTTCCTAAAATGAGCTCATGCAGCTAGCTGAGCTTCACTGTAGCATGGTGTCTTTTTGTTTTGTTGAATGCTTTTATTGTGCTCCTGTTTTGTTAAATGTATTCACCCTTGTTCAGCAGTGTCAAGGATAACCTTATCCCTTTCTTATTTTACTTCTTGTTTACTTACCACCTGGTGTGGCACAAATGCCAAAGCAAAGACAGGCAGTGAAGAACCCACAGCAGTCACTTGGCCTTGGTTTACAACACAAGGCTACTGCAGTGAATCTCAACACTGGTAGGGGGTTGGGGGCACAGAGCCACTGCAAGATGATGGTGAGGTGAATTGGTGAGGGGATAGATGATCAAGGAAGGAAACTAAGTAGAATGAATATAATTTATGTATGCAAGGTAAACCAACAAAACAAACACAAGCTTGTCGATGCTACTTTGCTGATCTTTATTCCACAAAAGTTCAGCTTGGATACTTTTCTTATGAGTCATTTTTTTCAGCCTCTGGAAGTGAAACAGTGACACAGCCGTTTCCTTATAAAGAAGGTGGTGCTTTTTAAAATAACATGTCAATCCTAGGAGCTGATGTGTGACACTGAAGACCATAAAGATGAATTAAACATGTTAACAAAATAAACGTGAACATCAAACCAGATAAGATCATTCTGATGAAACAAATTAGATATAATAAATGCCACCAATAGGCAAACACATGGATTTATTTCTTGGGAGAAGCAAGGGGTAGATACAGACAGTAAGTGCTGAGACGATTACTAAATCAGTTGTTCACTGGACATCCATTATGGCTGCAGAAGCCGTAAGTCACCTGAAAACCCTCTACAACACCATGGCAGCTGTAAAGTTCTGGCAGCTGTGGCTGTCACCTTATGGATGGATTAATGTCTAGTAATCATATTTAATTATTATTCTCACCTGCGTGTGCACTGCCTGAGACTGTGGGACCTTGTAAAATTCAGAGCTGAGAGCCAATAAGTATCTCTTGGGAGCTGCTTGAATGTCACCAGGCGAGTCAGCCCAGCCAAGGAACACTCAAGGCTGTCAAGGTTGGCTCAGTGCTTTTGGAGACCATATAAAAACACAAAGGTCACTAGTTCAATGCCAGCAGCAACCAATATGCCTACCTATACTGATGTGTCCTGCCCAGATGTCCTTCATTGTGTTTCATTTTTATGGAGTCAGGAAGTCAACAACAACACTGTTACATATTTAAAAAAAAAAAAAAAAACACACTCTTCAGCGAAAGTTACACAAATACATATGTATGTTAATACCATGTGTGATGTCGGTGAAGACTGGACTCAAGTAAGGTCATTCACCCTTCCTGTTACAATCACGTACTATATGATTTCTGTATCCTCCGTCTATTTCATCAGATGTAATGATTGATCGGACTTTTACGGTGGAGAGATAATTAGCTTCACAATGCAGAATATCGTTCCAGTCTTGGGATTTGCCAATGCAGAAAAGATATATTTGCATCTTTTTCTAGTAATCAAAGGTATATGAGTTTTTGTCTGCCTTTCTATGAATTTATGTGGTATCTTATTGTAACTGGTTTTGTGTATATTTTACAGTAACTTAATTGCTGCCAGCAAAAACAGATGTGTCGACACTTTCATTATGAAAGAGTTGCCTGCAAGATCCAAGAAATCTCGCTCCACATGCAACCACAACAGAACATGAATTACAATTCGCACAAGAGAGACAGAATGTGGTTCCATTGGATTAGAAACAAAACAGAGGAAAGTAAAATGAAACATAAATAGCATCTACATTTTAGTTTTCAGCTCAGTCAACAATTGAACATTCTCAGAGTGGGGCGTTGGATATGGTTCTTTTCTTTTATGATTTTTCCAAAGTTTCCGCACTTCATATATACTCGGTGGGATATGAGGACTCTCTGGAAAGAACATTTCACTGTGTCTTTTTGTTTTAATACTCATGCTGAGTGTGCTGTGTAAAGAAGCAGTGTAATTATCTTAGAAAGAAAATCTATGATGATGGCCAGAAATGGCATCGTTTTTTTGATTTGAAAAAAAACAAAGCGGTTTCAGACAGCATTGAATTTATAGTTGTGGATGTTGCTCAGCGATATGACATGGACTTTTTTGTTGCCAGTTACAGAGAAGTAATTAAAAGTGCCCAAGGTTGTGTCTTTGTGTATCACCTCAGTACTTTGCAGCACACTATCAAAGTGATTACTATGAGTTATTAAAATCAACAGATCATTTGAACGAAGCCACTGTGCCTCCTTTTTTTTCTTTTTTATGTCCAGTGTGATTTAGATTTTAATTAACACTTTTATCTGGGGAGAATTAAGTGAATGAATCAAGCTGATCACTACGTTTTAGCATTTCCCAGTTCACTATACTTGAAAGACTACAAGAGCAACTGTCTCTAAAACTTTGCTTGGTTGATGGTTTCACCCTTTACAAGGGGTGGTGATGAACAAACCAGTTGTTTCTGTTATTTCTCTATGTTTTCCATCCTAATTAGTGTTTGTTCGCAAGTTCTGACAATTCATTAAAACATTGTTGTACATGAATCAAAAAAGTTACATGAAAAGAAAACCAACGTGTTGGTGTCAGATAGGCAATTTGGTCTTTTCTAAACTTTCTAGATTAAGTCAGAACCTCTCAGAGTTGGTCAGAGCGGAGCGGCACACTATGCTTTCACACTCAGCAGCCTGGTGTCTAATTTATCTTAGGTCATTAAGCCAGTTTGAACTTATTTTATTTCTTCTGGCCTTAGCACTGCTGTTTTGGACTAAAGTACTCCCTTGCTGCCAGACACACGTATATATACATGTACATCTAATACGATGTACCATTGAAGGTGTGACCACTAAGACAGGTTTAAATCATTTACTGTCACTTAATAGATTAGTTAGAACTACTTTGATGTTGCTATGTCTTAAAAAAAACCCTTTTATTGTTCTGACAGTGTGACACTTTGTCTTTTTTGGATTTTTGAATCCTTAATTCACAGGAGAACCCCCCGAACTATTAGATCCCTTACCTAATGAGGAAGATTTGAGGATTTGGGCCAGAATCCATTTATTAACTATGTGTTAACATGTACAGCAGCAGACTGGATGGATTATAGTACATAGTTTTAAAGCTTGCTGAGTTTATAGCTTATTAGAATGGGGGAAATCAATAAGTTATTACTCATGAACACTGCCAAACTTGTAAGACAGTGTATCTGCCTTCATTAACTGGTTTACACTCACCAGAGCAGAGTGTCCTATATTTGTGTTGTACTCTGTATCTTGAAAGGTGCATTATTTATTGACAACAGTGGCAGTTTGATGTTTATTATAATGGGACACCAGTGCTGAAATGCAGCTTCAGGACAAGCTACATTCTTGTCCTGTTGTGAATGACCTATTCTTGCACTTATCTGAAAATGTACAATGTATAAAGCTTAATTCACCTTGCTGTATTTTATTACTCTTACTTTTACAGCACCTATTCTACATAATACATTTTGCGGGTCATCGTTGTCAATACCAGATTAAAATACATTTTCCTCTTTTGCATAATGCTGTTAACACATTTCCCCCACCTTCCTTGGTTTACTGTCACAACAAGTCATCTGGGTTAACCCCTTTATCACCTACCCACTCAGCACTGCCAGAGATAAATCCTTCTTACTCCTTTACCATGCTGCTTATCACTTACTGTGCTGTGCTGCACAGCAAATACAGCAAAAAGAAGATGAATCTGCTTGACTGTGGAAGTGACTGCTGCAGATATGCCTGGATTTTAAATTTACCTCGCAAATAAGCTTACTTAAGTCTCCCAGCAATTAAAGTAACCAAGGTGAATAGTTGTCATTTTTTTCCTCCCCACAATATCTAGTGAGAACATTCACAACTTATTTACTATATATATTCTAAGATGCTAATTAATTAAATACATACAAATTGCTCTGTATGTATCTACTATTTTTTTTTTTTTTTTTTTTTTGCCATTTATCTAATCTTGTATGTAATTCCAATGACTGCATTTATAAATCATCTCACTGTGCAAAAATTAAGTCAAAGGTACGGATACAGGTATAATCATCCACCCATACACCTAATTTATTGTGAAGACATAACCAACTCTAATATTATGAAATGATTAATTGAAACAAAAAATATGAACTGAACATACGGCAGCGTGATAAGAATTTTATCTTGGATGGGAATTTTTTAACAAGCACCCATGAAGTCCAGAGGAGGGAGGGAATCACATTACCCTGAACTTTCTGCTGGTGGCACCAGCATGTCAAAGAGGTCACAATTCCAATGAAATAGCTCAACATCTGTCTAATAGACAGACACAACATTTGGCACAGGCTCCCCGAGATCAGCTTTGATAACTCTGGTGATCCCCTAGCTGTTTAATTAGCATCATAATCTGGTTAGAATTTTAAATTGCTGAAAACTTAAACACGACACATACTTACAAATCTGATGAGATTACAATGGAAATTTCTTGTGTTTTCTTCTCTGTTCTTTCCACAATGGGGAATGTCTCTATCTCTTATTAGCTACTTGGCTACCTTAAGAAAGAGAAAAAAAAAAAAAAGACTTTCTTGAAGTAGTAGGTGAAGGTGAGAAGGTACTTTGCCAAGAAACATAAAATATGAACAAGATCCACAGGGGGCTTTTAAAGTCAGCCCCTCTAAATTAGAGAATTCTTACCTGTGGTGTATTTGTAATTAATTAGTGATTGAAAGTGGCTGTGCTGGTTTGTATTAACTTCTTATCATTTGGTTTTCCTTCTTGCATATGTAAAATTGATAGATTGATATTAAAAAGGTTTAAAAAGGTCACAACTTTTCACTAGTACCAGGAAACTCTACTCTTCTTACCTGCCTGGGGTGTTTGTTCTTTCAGTGACTCTATCTCCCAGGCAGAAATTTGAATTGAAATTGTTCTGCTTGCTTCTAGCACCTGAAAACTGCATCTAACATGCTTCAGAGACTTTATTTTTCATTTGTATGAGCTATCTAACCTTGTGACAATCACACTGCCATCCATGTGTATAATAGTTGTCATTTCAGAAAATGGAAGTTAACATGCCAAAACATCTTACTGTATTGCTGATACAAGGTCATATTTGTCAAAACTTCATACATATATCAGTATTACGACATATCTGCAGATTTGATGTTTCAGAGAAAAATAAAACAATCCTATATTTTGAGTACCTCATTTGTTTTATTTATGCTTATGTGCCTATTTTATAAAGCTCAATACCAGACATATCCTTGTTAAATTACTCCAACAGAACAGCTAGAAGCATTTTAGGAGCTTTATTGTTTTGTGCACAGTGTAAAATCAAGTACTGTGTGACTGTGTGTGTGTGTGTGTGTGTGTGTCCTTAACTTAGCGCTACAATATGTTTGGATGATTCGAGGGCACAAGGCATAAACGTGTGTTATAAATTTAGCCAGTGTCTTGGCCTTCCTTCTCCTCCCCCGTCCCCCCGTCAACCAAGGCCAGGTCCCTGCTGATGGAGAGAGAGGGGTCATCTCTGGCAGCAGGAACAAAGTGGACTTGACAAGTGTGAAAGATTTAGTGCTGGGCATTTAGAGTGATCATCTTTTCCCCTTTGTCAGCAGGTAGAGAAATTTCTCCGCCCTTACTGCGTCCTTGATTTGAGTTTGATGGCACAGGGGGAAATCCTGTCTCGGTACATGTCTCCCTCTGCTGTGATGTGGAGGCCGGTTGGGTACATTGCCCCGTTAATGACTGTTATTGAGTGAGAAGATTATTATCATCTCAAAGCCTCAGCTCTGACTTTCTGTCTGTCAGAACTGCATTTTACTTATTTATATATACGAGCAAGAGGAAGTATTACAGCTCCACAGGGATGGTGAGACTTTAATCTGCAGATGGTTATCAATCTAAAAACTATTACTGTCTTCGTGAAATGAATTACCACATTATTGTTGTCAAGTTATATTTTAACCCTTTTTTCTAATTTCATTTCCTTTCCCTCCCCATAACTCCTCTCCACATTATATGGCTTAATTTTCCTGGAGAGCAGCGAATGTTGCAGTTCAGTGAAATTTGGAGGCCTCTTAAATCCCAGAGACTGCGCTTCACAGATTTCAGTAAACTATGAAATTAAATATGGAGCCTCTTGTTTGAATTGGATTTAAATATCCCTATTACTCCAGCAAATGAATAAAAAAAAAAAAAAAAGTAAGATTAACTTTTAAATGATGGTGAGAATCCTCCAGTGCCACCGCTTCATAATTAGGTCATTAGTGCAAGTATGAAGCTTCATAATCCTCCCCAACGGCAAGCGTGATACTACAGATCCATATCACCCCGTTATCAACACTTCAGAGATGCTACTATTGCTTTTCATCGTGATCTCTCCTGGACAGTGAGAACAAACAATAATAAGCCACAAATCCACCTCAGTTACGTGCCAAGCGCCTTGATACGATGGATTTAGATGGGGCAAGACAGGGTGAGTGCTGAGCACTCACATTGGTGGGTGCTGCTTGGATGGGGAACCGTGTTTTTTTTTTTTTCTTTTTTTTCTTTATTCCTCATCCAATTGCCATTTAAATTTTTCCCACTTTTTGAATTTATATATATATATATATATATATATATATATATATATATATATATATAAACAGAACCTTTCATCATTCTTTGAAACAGCTTCTGCTACTTAAGTACAAAAACACACAAGACGGCAGTTTTGAACTTTCAACAAAAAAAGCAAATGCACAGAGCTGGTCTCAACTTACCTTGTAGTCCTTGTGCAAGAAGTGTTACAAAGTACAAATACTGAGACAATGAGCCTCATTAAGTTAAAAAAAAAAAAAAAAACTTCAACTAAACCTCTAAGAAATAATGAATGAAAACATAAACTTTAAATAACCTAAACAACTTTTAAAACCTTGTTGTAGTAAAAGCTTTATTGTAATGTCTGAAGTATTATCTGATATGAAAGTACCACATATTCGGTTCTTTTGTCTTTTCATTTGGTTTTATTTCTTTCCTTAGATTGTATTTGAATCATTTCTTTGATGGTTCTGATTTAGTGATCAGATTGATGTCAACATTTGACAGGAGAATTGTTTAGTGGCTCAAAATCATAGCATAGTAAAATTATAATAATACTACCAATATTAAATTGCCCCTAGGTATGGATATGAGTGCAAATGGTTGTTCGTCTATACATGTTGTTCGTCTATATGTGGCCCTGTGACGAGCGGGTGACCGTCCAGGGTGTACCCTGCCTTCACCTGTAAGCAGCTGGGATAGCCTCCAGTCCCCCCCTAACCTCGAATACGGGATAAAGGGGTAGAAAATGGATGGATGGACATGTTTCTGTCACTGGTAGCGACTTCCTTATGGTATTATTCATCCTGCTCAGTTTTATCCTGCTTTAAGTTGTTTAAGTTTTGACATCCTTGACTTGACCTCTTATCATGAAACTGACATGAGCCATCGTCACCTCAAAGAAGGTCTTGGCAGCTGAAGTAACACCCGCTGCATTCAACCTTTGAGCTCCATTGCATTTTGCTTGTGCAAACACTTTGTCGGTGTTGTGAGACTATCAGGTCTCTCTCACAGGCTTCATTTCTGAGTGTTAAATGTAGACCTGATGACACCCAAAGCCATTCAATCAGGTAAACTGCCATAGACATGATGGGTTGTGACCATGAAAATGCAACATAAATCTCCTGAACAGTGATGTAACAGAGTGTGTAAAATGCAAGTGAATAATTGTGGGATGCAAATCCTCTTTTGCTAACATTTAGCAGAGGCTGATTGACAGAGCACACACTGCATATTCCCTTAGCTGACATTAAAGGTGGTAGCCCCGCTGTCTTGACTGACAATGACCTTTTCAGATTGGCCTTAATTCATAGAGGTCTCATCCTGACCTCTTTCAGGTGCAGTTTCAAAAATATAAGATCTTCTAAACCCATGTTAGCCAAATTTGGAAGATTTGTGTTTTGTATAGCGGGGTTTGTTAGAAACTAGAAAGATCATGGTAAGTGGAACATTTCAACATTATATTATCTGGATTTTTACACTAGCAGCACAATTATATGCAGCAACTGCTGAGCATAAAGATACCCATCAAGTTGTACATCATCTCACATTTTCATTGTGTTCTCAGGGTTGTCACCGCTGTTGAATAATGCTACAATGTAATCTTAGAAATTCAGTTGTATTGCAGAGAACTCTTCCTGGCTTCTGTTGCTCTGCATGGTACAGAGGTTACTACCTCCCCAAGAAACATGCAGATTAACAGTGAATGAAGTTGTTTGCGAGTCAAAGGCTGATTCTACTGTTTATGGGAATAATAAATGCAAGTGGGAGATAAAGGAATGTTTGATATTATATGAAAAGGTAAAGATTCATAATCATTCTAATATAATCTCAAGTTTTCAGACTTCTTTACTCAAGAGCTTTTTTAATTATGTAGAGGACTTCACACAGGGGCAGCACGGCGGGTCTTTTTGTGTGGAGTTTGCATGTTCTCCCCATGTCTGTTTGGGTTTACTCCGGGAGCTCTAGTTTCCTCCCACCGCCAAAAACATGCAACAATGGGAATAGGTGAATTGAGCATACTAAATTGCCAGTAGGTGTGGATGTGAGTGTGAATGGGTATTCGTCTATAAGTGTCTTTCGTCTATATGTGGCCTTGCAACGAGCTGGCAACCATCCAGGGTGTACCCTACCTTCACCTGTGAGCAGCTCTGATAGGCTCCAGTCCTCCCCGACCCTGAGTGCGGGATAGAGGGGTAGAAAATTGATGGATGGATGGACTTCACACAGAAGTATTGATATCTTTATAGTAACAACTTCAAGATGTGGTGGAAAATTGTATGTGCTTAGATAGATGATGATGAGAGAGTTCCTGTAATGACCCCTTCCAGCTCTTGGGTTGAACCAAGAGAATATTATACGAAAGCTCAGTTTCTGATCATGTGCGTGTAGCTGTTCAAAGGAACATCTCCATCTCAAGAAAAATATTTTAAAATAAATAACCACAGTGAATGAATCTCAAAGTAAACATATCTGTTGCATTGAGGCTCACTGGTAATGCTTAGAAAACATTTATTGAGACATTTTGTCAGTCAATTTGATTGGACAAGTCCAAGTTATAAACAGCAGTATACCATGTAGAGACCTATGAAATGAAGTGTCTCCACAGAAAGCTGCTACTTCAAACTGCATTTAAAATATGGGTTTAAAACAGGGAAGAAAATGCTCATTATAAATATAGGGAAACACTATAAACCATCCTCAAAAGGAATTTTTATGAGTCTGGGTTTTGTAATAAAAATCAGTTTGAGATTCAAAAATAAGGGTGCTCTTTGTGGGCTGGCGGGAGCTATTCAGAAGTCCACTTTGAATTCCTATAGTGGAGCATTGTCTTTGAAAACGTGTTCCATGTTTCAAACAGACGGCCCATGAAATGAAAGCGTAAGCGTTGGATAAAAGAGTCTCAGTGCTGATAATGGTTGGAGAGCCAAGGCGGCAGGAAACAGAAGGAAGCACCAGCTAGCGACGTCTCATTTGGACCTTATTCAAACCAAATAGACAATGGGCTATTAAATTATGACATGTTTACAGCCTTATGTCATTTATAAATGATGTACAGTATGTGGTATAACATTTCAAGGGAACTGACAAAGTACAACTGCAGTACTGTAATATCACAAGAACACGCAGATTCAGCAGGAAACAAAAACTATGACAAGTGGATAAGGGCTTTGGCAAATGGCTCCATAAGTCTCCCTTGTCACTTACATATATGGTCTCCTATGTGATCCATCATGGCAATGACTGGAACCAGTACAAAGCTCAGGTCAAACCAACAGCTGGCTCCTTTAAGGGAGTGCGAGGAGAGGGAGACTTGGTGTGGCTGGCCTGTTTAAAGGTGATGTAAACAGGCCCTGATGGATGAAGGACCCCCGTCCATCCATCATCCTTCCATCCTGAAGGGCCTTAATCTTCTGCAAACACAATCCTGCCACAGCGTCCCTCATGTCTCCCGCCTTGTCTCTCAAGTCCTTAATATCCCTTCGTTTGGGGACCTTGTTTCTGCAGTAACCGACACACAGTCACTGGACAGAAAGAAATGACACCGTCTGAGGTTAAAAGCGTAGGGGAAAGGACTCATGAGCTGTGAGTTTTCTCAAATTAACCAGCCCATTATTTATTACTGCTTTGACATGAATAATGCAGCACCCAACAATTGCTGACATCTCATTAATTGATCACACCCTAACTGCCATACTCTCCTATCATGCAGTTATCTGAATTATCTGGCCTGATGGTTTGACTTCATAGCTTTCACTTTAGTTGTCCTGGCTTGTCTTTGTAGGAATTCAACAACATAGAATATGGTCCACACGATGTGGCATATGGCAGGCCTTCAACCTAAATTCTTAGTTGCTGCATATTTTGGATTGCTTTATCTTATCAGCTTTTTCAACCATTCCAGGTGACATAACTCTTCTAAGATGCCCTTCTCAGTTCAAAATAGACTGCAATAGAGTTATAGCCCCATTCTTTAAGCAAGCGTTGCTGTCTGTGAGGCATAGAGGAATGCATTTTAATCTATTAATCATATTATTATAGTACATTAAATATAACTTGTTACATTAGTTACATGTCAAAATATATGAAAGATTGATAACTTTTAGTCTTGGCAAATAGAAATTAAGTTCTGTTTTGATATTCTTTATGGTATCACCTTATAATGCTTCATGAGACCTCTGACCTCTCACTTGCCTGGATTGATTTTGTTAAGGTAATATAAAAATATATATTCAGTGTTTTTTAAAACAATTACAATATTTATCTATGTGAATCAACCACACATTCAACCAACCATTTAAAAGAAATGAATATAAATGAATAAACTCATTCAAGACTGTTTTGTTGCTTATTTTTCCAGTTTATTATGCCTAATGTAAATGTGTTCCCTACAGGTTAGATAGTATTTCACATACGCGCTATGCTGATATGAACTGGCAATGATGTTGAAAGGATCCACTTTAGTTCTACATATTTTTCTGCTCTATATCCCTTTGACTTTCAGTTGATTTTAGGCATTAGTTATGTTTTTGGCTTTTTGTCAGTTGATGAGTCTCCATGTCCTTCCTGTTCACACTGGTGGAGCCAAGCTGCTGTCTCAGCTAAATAATGTAATAGCTTCAGTGCTTGATGGGAAGTTTTATAAATGGTTGCCAGGCCAGCCACCAGACATCATGAGATTTAGGTTGCCAGAGTAGATGTAATGTTTGCATTATCTTAATCAGTTGCAAAATGAGCAGAAAATTGTGCTCTGTGTTTCCATGCCATATTAACCATAGCAACTTATCCCCCAATATCAGCATTTGATCTCACTAATGCTCTTAAGGTTGAATGGGAGCAAATTCCTGCAGCCAGGTTGTAAACTCTTGTTAAAAAGCTTCCCTGTGGATTAGAGTAACATTTAAATGTCAATTATTTTATAATGCGGGTGGCTTCAAGCAATCACATTTATAAATGATAATTTTTGGCCACTTGATTACTGTTGTTTTATCTGTTGTGACTAATTTTAGTCTTCTCCATTTAGTAGTTGTGGGAAAGACAGTCGGGATCCAAATCATTAACCCGACTCCCTAAAATCACTCACGAGTCATCGATCTAGACATTTATTTAACTGGGTCAGTTGAGTCCTACCACATTTGATTGATATATTCAATAAACAGCAACATTCAAACATCTTACATCTCACTCAACAGAGAAACAAAACATTACCGACTTGACCACTACTAGTGGATCCAAGCAAGCAGCGCAAGCTGTAGACATTCAGCTGCTCACTGACTCACTCAACAGAGAAACAAAACTTACCCGACTCACAACTGCCGCCAGAGGACTCGTAACCGAGGCCACTGCTCGTGGCTCTCTACTTGTGAGCAGCTCTGTTGACTCGTGGATGACTGATTGAATCCCCTGCATATCCACGCAGCCCTGCACACAGGCACAAGTTCTTACTGTTTCTCACCTCTATGACCTCTGTATAAGCTTGTCGCCTGCATTTGATTGAATTAATCCTCTGCTGATCCACTCCAGATACATTTTAGACCATAAGAATTTTTTTTTTTTTTTTTTTTTTTTTTTTGTAGTGGTGACACTGTCCTCATTATTTTTTTGCACAGCCTAATTTTGAGCTTTATGTTTAGGCTTATGTAAGCTACTTGATTTTCAACAATAGGTTAATTGTAAGTTTTTATGGTGTCATATTAAACCGTCTTCTTTTTCTCAGTACCATAATAATATGTGTATATGCTTTATTTTGTCTGGAGTGAATGTACCAAGGCTCTTGCTGATACTGGAAACACTTTCTTTCACATTCGGGCCATTTTGGGTCAAGTGACTCAAGTAACGCTCACAACCCGGTTCATATCAGTGAGTGAATCAGAATGATCTGAAAACCTCCAAAAAGTATTCCAAAGTATTACAGTATTACAGTATTATTAAAGTATTGCTCCAAAGTATTACATTACTACAATTTACTTACTGATTTGTTGTTTTTATGTTCCTTGGTGTCCTCTGTGCCATTACAGTCCTTTCTGTTTCCTGAGATTTCATAGCAGCTGTCTGATGTTGATTTTCCATGTTCAATTTCCTTTGTTCTAAATCAATGTGAAGGTGAGGAATGTAGACATTTTTTAGTGTGTGTTTGTTTTCAACACAGGAAATATTGTGCTCAGTAGGGAATAGAAAGGATAAAATGATTGACAGTGGTCAATTTACTGTCAAGTTCTGTCAAAACATCTTAAACATTTTCCAGTTTCCAGTGAAAACTGAAACAGATGTTATATAAGAGCAACAATCATATTTCCAAACACAGACTTTGCTCCATTCAAAACATACTTTATGATACACATTTCTAAAGGTCCTGCTCTATTTTCAGTCTTCATCACCTACACACATAAACATGCTCTTACTCATCATCACTTACCTCATACAGCATCTGAATGTCTGCCATGTACTCCAGGCTGTAACCATCAACTGAGTGGGAAGTTTACTGCAGAGGCAACCTATTATTCTGAGAATTACAAAATGAAATGAATGCCTTAAATACATCTGCGAACCTTTGAATGTTTGGTGGGTCAATAATAGAGTAATCACACTCTTCAGTGTTCATGTCACACATTGGTGGAATACAAATATTTCTTGGAAGCAAACAAGAGGTACAGAGGCAGAAATAATTCTGTTTAAGTTAAACAGCCATTGAAACGCAAGTAAAAATAACACCACATTTCACACTATTTCTAAAATAATAAAACACAAAAATAAGATAATGCTTTAAAAACCCTTCAAAAAGCATGTGGTCATTGCATGAATGAAAGAGTCAAATACAAAAAAAAAATGACTAGGATTAAGTACTTAATATTTTATATTATAAAAGTATATTAATATTTTACAGGTTAGTCATGCATATGTTTACCTTTTTGTTGTTACAATGAGTGCTGCTACCATGGGTTGACCCTTCTCTTAATATTATTTGGACTTAAAGGGTTAGTCTGGATAATCTGATTCAACAGATTTTGATTTTGTTTAATTTTGTGATTCAAATGGCAGTTTTTGTGTGCCCTGGTAAAAGAACCACTTCATCAATTTAGCCAAGGGGGTTAAGATTTAGAGCGTTATTTTCCTACTTTAATTAACCAAATACAGTCATAGAATAATAGATGGACGTTCACTGATGTCTTCAGGATGCAACATGGTGTCCATCCATCTGTTCAGCCTTATTTCTTTGAATGCAATATCTGAAGAACACTTTGAGGGAATGTTTCTAAATGTGGAAGAAATGTTCACATACACTCAAGGTCAAGGTCACTGTGACCTCACAAACATGTTTTGGGCCATTCACTTCAATTTAAACTGCAATTAACTAAAATGACAAACTAAATGAATTACTACATACTAGACACACAAAGAGAGGCTAGCTCTCAGAAAAATAAATATAAAATTGCGTATTGTTTGATTCATAGCATACTGAACTGAGACCACTGTATCGAACTGTTCAATACAGATAGGGTATTGTTACACCCCTAAGATATATATATATATATATATATATATATATATATATATATATATATATATATATATGTGTGTGTGTGTGTGTGTGTGTGTGTGTGTGTGTATATATATATACACACACACACACATATATATATATATATATATATATATATATATATATATATATATATATATATATATATATATATATACCAGGAAGGTTGTTGGTAATGGCCACGTTACAAAATATTTTAAGTTTTACATGTGTGGAGGAATATGGTCCAACTCAGTGTCATTTCGACAGACAGATTTTGGGACTTCTTTTTTTCAGACCTAAGAGGCAACTTTTGCATTTTTCACCCAGTGGAATCTGTATTGATTTGTTCCAAAAAAAAAAGAACCTTTCAATTTTCTTGGGTGTTGCAATAAAATGTGTTCATTTACAGTCAGTAGATTCAGGGTTTTCTTCTTCAGGAGTCAATATGCACAGCTATTTGTACATTGTCATTCATGCTATTCATCTGCAATCATATGTATACTGTATTTTGTGACTACAAATACCACATATGTGTTTTAAATTTATAATATCTGATACTCTGTTATTTATCCAAATTAGCTGTTCAGTGATTCTGGGGTTCAAACGGCCAAGTGAGATAATTTCTACCTTCAGAGCAGCTCAGCATCCAAAAAACATTTATACAACTGAACCTCAGTCCACCTTTATTTAAATCATGATTATAGTCAAATAAATATGAATGCATTAATGCTGCATTGGTCTGTTTCATACAAAATATTGACTCAGATACTCAGAGAAGAAATTGCCTGTGGTCTTACAGTGTAAGAGGTTTATAAGGCAAAAGAAATAGAGACATATTCAGTGAAGAACAAGTTACTGAATACTTCTCACAAGTATTTATTGCCTGTGAAGAGATGTCCATGTTTTAGTGCTGTGATACCGTAGGTATGTTTAGAAACTGTGATTCATAATGACTGATATTATGAACTGTCTATTTTTATTATTTTGCTGCTCTGCTTGACTTTACCGTGTGAGAGATAAAAAAGAAAACCCACGCAATCTATCGCACTGTTGTAGAAATATTAACTCAGGAAATGTGAGACAAAATGAAATATGATAAATATGAAGCGAAAACAATCAATATGATAGGATTTTCCTTTCCTCATGTTGTCTGAAACCCTTGTAAGAGCAAAGGGGTTATCAGCAGCTGTTGTTTTGTTTTGTCAAAACCACAACAGAAAACTTAACTTTACTACATTTTCTGTGCAGTGTAAATCTGAACAAGCCAAAGACAGAACTTTAATAAGCAACCTTCTGCTATGCTGCAGGACAAAGAAAACTAAAGGGCAACAATACAATAGGATTGGACTGTGGCCAAACCAACTTCTCATATGAAAAACTACAAAGTATAAAAAAAGAAAAGAAAATTAGGATTTTTCTTCATCATGGGGTGAGTGCTCTCTCTGACTGCTAATCAGAACAGATCTTAAGTTGCACCGGTGCAGTCAAAGGAAGGAGGCTGTTAGGGGCCTCAGAGCCTAAGTGCCACCTGGTCCTCTCCTTCATCCTTTAACCTCTGTTACATGCCCCACCAAACAGTCAGATGCCTGGCTGTGGACGTCCATTAATCATCCATTAATCTTCATTTCTGTTTGCTCCCACATGATTCACTGATACCTGCCCTAAAACACACACAGCGCTCTTTCATATTTGTCTGCTCCTCTCCTGTGGACTCTCACCAGTGCGATTTATATCATAATTATCGAGGCGTTCCCTCATGGTTGTGTTGTCCTTTGAGGGAGAAATGATCAGTACGAAACAGACTCCCAGGCCTCAGATAGATGTGTTGTTTTATCTTGCTGTTAGCTCTACAGCCAAGTGAAGTGTAAAATCACAGAAAATGTTGCAGCACTGAAGCTTCCCCTGGGCTCCAAGTCAGCAACAGGTCTTGGGAATTCATGCAAAGCAAATACTAATAATAAACATAGCACGTGGTGTGACACACAGCTCGTGTTTTTACTTGTCAGTAAAATCTGATTTTTTTTTTTTTTTTTTTCCCAGGTTTTGGATTATTCAATGACACAGTCATGTGTCAGAGTTAAGTTAGTAAATAAACCCCCCACACACAGATGGAGATTTAGCCACACTTAGACCTCTCAAATGCTGCAGATTAAAAACTGTTAAACCACTGCGATTGACAGAAGAAGAAGAAGAACCCCTCTGAGTTACTCATGCCACAAATTAAAAAAAAATTTCCAGACATTTTTGTGTTTCAGGGACTTGACTTTTCAACCTCTATGGAGCTAAGAGAGAAGGATTTGACTGTCTCTGTTGGTGTGGCTGACATCTCTGCACCAGAGGTCATCGTAATTCACTCACAAAGTCAATACTGCTGTGTTGTCAAAACAAGAACCATCTTGACTAGCGTTCACCTGTACTGTAGAGACTCTCACATCAGTACTTCAGGTTGGGCAGTGGCAATTTTTCTATCTCAGTGCTGGCCCTCTCCAGATGGCTGCTGTATTACCTAGGAAGGTCAGATGCCCATCAATCTGGATGATAAAATTATTTACAGAGGTTTCATGGAAATCGAGGGACATACCTGTGAAAATGTGTCCCACATCTCTCGTAGCACAGCAAAAGAGGGAAATCTTACTCACATGGCTCGACAGTATATATCAGTAGAACCATACTGTAGCACTTGTTATCAGTTAAAGTGAAACACCACATGCTGAGATTTACCTTGTTACATCTAATTTAATTGGTCTGCAGATAATTTCAGACAGATGTAACGTAAGATGTTACAGTTTTACCGTTATCAGCAGAGAAAGAATAGAGGTGACGCTTTAGGCATTTAAAAACTGCTTTCCAGTGTAAGAACATGAAGCGCTGTAATAAGGTATTCTACAGAACCTAAGAGAGCTCAATGCACTGAGGCTTAAAAAAACACATGCAAATAGACAAACTCAAAACACCATAATAATATACAGAAACAACAACCAAAGTGTTTCCAGGGTAAAAAAAAAAAAAAGAATCTGCAATTATACCTGACATGAAGATCACAGTGTTGTTCTGTTTGTACCTGCCTGAGATACTTGCACATATTTTCACACATGGTTATGTTAATGAGAGCACAAGTTGTGGTGTGTCAAGCTTTCCTGGACATCGTGGTACATGGAAAACAACAAAAATGAAGTAAAAGATGAGCAAGAGATTTGAGATTTGTTATTTTATTGACAGTTGAGACCCACAGGTGATTCCTTGTAACTATGACAACTATCTTTCTCTCAGTATAATAGAAATAAGTGAATGAAATCTAAAGTGAATGAAAAGACATGGGGCAGTTTGGGGAATTTAATGTCATTGTGCAGCGAAGAAGATGACCATATTTATACATTTCCAAAGGAAAGAGGAAAACAAAGAAAACATTTTTATGAAATTATAAATGAAGCAGATAATCAATTTGGTTAATTATCTGCCCAAACATTTAAACTTGTGTGTTTAATGTATTCACCATAAGCTCTGTGATAGTGATTAATGAATTCCCCACTTCAATCAACTCACATGTACTATTGTGTAACTTTGGTGCTTTATATTTAAATAATTGTGTTATAACTCTGCAAAAATGCTTTTAATGACATTACATGTGACAAAATTCAAACCAACTCTCTTTTCAGCATCACAATTCTTGAAGTCAACATCCACCTCAGTGCAAAAGAAACTGTGAAAGGCTTGTAGGTGCCATCTTTTTTTCATTTCCCTCACTTTCCTCTCTGAGTGGATATTTCAGAGTTATTTCACACTTGCCTGAGGGAATAACAGCGTAACTCAGCTCAAGCTGCAGCTACTAGTGGCACCGCTGTACCCAAGAGTTAATAAATAACAAGTAAGCATATAATGTGAAATTGTAATGGAATATGAAATGGGAATGATAACATGTTACTGAACTTGAACACTTTCAAACACCCTTTTTTTTTTTTTTTTTCAAAGGTAGGCTCTTACAGTTTTGTTTTTTGGCTAATCTCTACTGGTGCATTACAGTAGAGTACAGAAAATAAATATTCTTGGGAAGAGGACTCAAAATGTAAGGCCAAATATAGTCGTGAGGAAGCTGTATGGCATCCTCCCCACTGCCAAGGTGAAATCAACACATTTACATTTATAGTGGACATTAGTTTTTGTTATGTTTTGCTTTCTGTTAATCACTCTCTCTCTCTCTGAGGTCTGCTGCTGGGGGCGTGTCCACACATGTGGATGCAGTCACAGCAGGGAACAATCAGCCTGTTAGCAGGGATTTGGTTTAATTTGGCTTTTGTTAGAAATTTCCTTAGTTTAACATACGTTTTACTTTTATCTGTATTAGTTATTCAGTTATTTCATTTGTTTATGTAAATAGTTATGTAATCACTTTTGTTAAAGGTAATTGTGTAGTGGTTAATTGGCTCTAACTGATTTGAGGGGAGTGGCTTTGGCCAGGGTATATAGGCTATGTGGCTGGGCAGTGGAGAGGGGGAGAAACAGAAGGCTGGCTGCTGCTGAAGCTCAGCTGCACCTGGGGAGACACAGGCGCCTGTCCACCATCACCACATGCACCTTTTTTTTTTTTTTTTTTTTTTTTTTTTTTGGTGACTAAATCATTTGTAACTGTTTTTTTTTTTTTTTTTTTTGTCAAAGAAAAGTAAAAGAGAACGAGAGCTCTAAACTCAAAAAACCTCTGTGGTCCGATGTCCTTTTTTGTCTGATGTTTATTAAGTGGATTTATTAGTTAAGTTTATTATTATTATTTGTGGACCTCAACACCTCTGGTCTACATCATTTAAAAGGGGTTATCTACCATTGAAACCCTACAATAGTATATTCCAGATATAAATATATTTTTTGTGTTTATGTAACATGACAAGAAAAAAAAACACATTTTAATGTTGCATTCAATAACACATTTATTTCCCAGCTGACTGTGGGCGAGTATACCCTGAAGAGTCTGTCACAGCACAGACATAGACAACCACACGCACTCACATTCACATATATGGGCAATTTGGAGTAATCAATTAACCTAACCTGCATGTCTTGGGACTGTGGGAGGAAACCAGAGTACTTGGAATAAACCCACGCAAACAGGGAGAACAATAACCACTGCATCAACACAGTTTTCCTCCAGCTACAGTGGACTGGTACTTACTATTCTGTAACAACTTAACAACTAATGTCTTTTTTATTTCAGCTGTTGCTTTGGTGAGTGCAGTGTTATCACTGTAGAGAGCAGTATAATATTGCAACATCCTGCCTTTGAATAGATTTTGCAGGAAGATCAAATATTCTGGACAGTATCAAGGATATTGTATAATAAAGAGTAAGTGCTAATGTCTGTGGTGTGATGAGGTTGAAACAGAATTGAGACATAATTTTTCTTTTCTTTTTCTCACATAAATCTGTGAATATCACAGAATTTCATTTTTCCTACAAATTTATGACTTAATTGTAACTGAGTAAGAGTATCAAAGATTTTTCATGTGAATGCATTACTTCTTAATTTTAAAGAATATAAAATGTTTCTTTGTGGTAAATTTGCGAAGCACAAATTTTCCACTTTAATCTCGGGAAATATCTCAGTGAATATATGACTTTAATCTTGATTCTGTTCTTTTTTTCTCTCAGAATATCACATTTATGCCCAAGCTCCATATTTTTCCTCCTAAAATGATCCAAATGACCTAAATACACTGCTACACAAGCTCGAGAACATGGAAAAACAAGCAAAAAAGAATGCAATGCCCCCTTTTTCTTACTTTATGCATTTTTTAAAACTGTGTCTTATAATGCTCCTTAATCACACACAGTTCACATACTGTTCACATACAGTACTGGCTTGATTTAACCAGAGACAGCATGTCTGCCTCCAGAGAAGTTTTACCTTTGGAAGATGTCTGTAGAACTAAAAATCCTATCTGTGCAGCTTAAGCCTCCCTGAAATCACTCCCACCTTCACCCCACTGTGGGTTCACTGTGTTGCTCGAGGACACTTTTACACCAGATGACACATATGCTATTACAGGAATCCAACCCATGACCTTCCAGTTAGACAGCGTTCCCTCTCTTTGCCACACAGCGTTGCAGAGCACCTGTTCAGTGTTACTGGCGCAAATCATCAAAAATCTTCTCAACCCTAATCCAGTATTTCCTGATAGGATAAAACAAGTTTTTGACACAGGAAAGCAGGAAATAAAGTAGGATTGTTGGGAGTGGTAACTGCTGTAAAGAGAGATTCAGAACTTGCTTGTTTCACTCTGTTAGTAACAACAATCTTTCAGACAGCTCACTGGGATTCACTCGCTGTCTTATTTGAATATACACCAGGCTGAGGAGGAACACCTTATCACAGAGATGTGAGCTACTGTGATAAACCAGCTGCATTGAGCTGATAAGCACCAAAATTATATTTTCTCTACATGCCTGCACTAATTGAAAAAAGAGTCTCTCAGGTTTCAGCCAGTCACCATTTAATGTGTTTAATCTTTTTTTTTAAATGATGCAAGAAGTGCACAAAATTGCACCACAGTCTACTCCCCATCTTATAATGAATAAATTAATAAATAAATAAAATATTACGTGGATGCTTGCCCTCTTTTTTCCTGACCACCTGCTGCTTTCAACAAAGTCTTCGCACCTGGAAGCTGACATCATCAGTATTCATCCCGCCTCTTCCCCTCCTGTCGCCTCTCACAAAGGTGCCCTCAGGGCATTAGTGGTGAACCTCTACCCACATGGGACCTGTTGGTTCCCCTGACACCTGTCTCCCTCAGGTTGACCCCAGTCACGCTATGGATCACGCTACAATGCCTCCAAGTCTGAATCTGCCGGCATACTCAGACATTGACAGGCAGCTACCACTGGCAAACATGCAGTGGGATTTTTGAAAACAAAGGAAACCTTCCGGGGAACGAATTAAATGTATCACCAGTAAGATCATATTTATTTGAACAAGTCTGGTCACTTTCACGGTCTGGTTGACTATTGATTGTCGAGCCCTTCAGCAGAGAGATACACTTAATGGAATTAAAAAGTTTGCTGGAATTGACTTGGAAAAGGCCACGGAAAGAAGTCAACGTCGAAAACAACTAGACAGAAATCTCTTCCAAGACAAATCAATAGTTATCACCATCTACACTGTATATGATGTTGAAATCTTTATTTTCTTTTCGTCAGTGGAAGCATGTAAAGGACAATTTAGTTTTGTGTAATGCCCCTCAATGAATGCTTAGGGAGCCCTAAAAAGCTGGTGGAAAAACTGAAGAAAAATCTAGTAGCTGTCTTCACTGTGGGCTTACTGAAGCAGTAAAAATGTCCATTTGCATATGTTCTACAAACTCAATACCTGATAGCATTGTCCATTATGGGAACATTATACAGCATCTGTCTACAAAACTGATGAAATACGGGCTTGGTAGATCCTGGTCCATGGTTATTTGTGTTCCCTGGATCATTTTATGCAACAGAGAGAACAGAATAACCATGTTTTGTGAATTGAGTTGACTCAGTGCTGCTACCGCTTCAGCATGTAGCCACTCATTACTCATTCATGTTGGCTCCTGTCAGATTTTGCCACCTACACCACTGTCAAATCTGCTTAAAAGCTGCTTAATTTATTTTAATGTAATGGTTTACATTGATTTAAATCTCTGTGATTACAGATCCTAATTAAAAACACAGGCCTGTTTTACAACCATGTTTACAAACAGCACTGATGTAAACAAATATTTTACAACATCATAAAACATGAATCGGTTATGTGTAGTTGTGTGTAGCGTTAGCTGTATGCTTAAAGTCCCGCCCACTTTAATCTGCATGTCTCTTTTTGCATTAAGGGCTTTAATTTCTTTTTGTCCTTTACCTGATCTTAGCTGCCATATATTGTCACTGTATACAGTCACACATACTGACTCTGCAAAGTTGTACAGGCTGGAACTTTTCTGCTGATGAAGCAAACTGTTCACTTGTTCCACATAGTGAGCCATGAAAGTGACTCTGTGTTTTACATCCTAACTGCACATAGTAATTTACCTTGCAGAAGCTGCATGGACCACACAACAACTTAAAGTAAAAGGCAAAGGGTGTGCCTCTTCATTTTTAACCTCTGAGACACAAATTTGAAAGATTCAGGTAATTGTATCTAAAGGTTTTCTTGCTTCTTGCAGAAATAATCTAGCTCTCATTTTGAGGGTGAATGCTGCTGGCAAGCAACAAAATCTAACTGGACAATTACCCTGCAGGAAATTGCGAGGAGAGTGATGCAGTGGCTGTTGAAGTCGCTTCTGCAAGAATTGTACTGTTGTTGCTTTGAGGCAATGCTATGATGATAAGATACTACGTTGCTAAGATGCTAGGATGATGTAATGAACTTTTAAAAAAAAAAATTCTCTCCTCATCTGTTTTTCTATAATGAATAGGCAAAGATGAATTGATGATGAAATATGATACGATTACATTTTTGGCGACTAGCATTGCAAAAAAAAAAATCCTTTTGCATCTCATTTTATCCTACTTTCATATCATTGGTCATTGTTATATCAAGGTAAGTGAAGGTAGACAGTAAAGTGGAGAGAAGAGTGAGGGAATGACATGCAAAAATAATTGGCATTGCCAGGATTTGAACTGGCAAGCTGCTGTATTTAAGTCATCTGCTCTAACCACCCAGCCATCTGTCCTATGAATGAACAAATGTACAAAATCTATATAAAAACACAGACACAAGGCTTGTTTAATTGGAGAATTACAGACAGGTGTGTGGACCTTGTAATCACAGCACTCAAACAAGCAGACAATGTCTTTGCACAGAGCTCAAACTACTGCTATTTATTTAAAAAGTAAAAGTGTCATCGACAAAATCTTGTGTCAAAAATGACATACAGTAAATACAGTACAGTGGACAACACAGTAAATTAGAAAAAAAACCAAAAAACTGTAATTTCTGCTTTTCTCATAAAATCTTTCTCTGGATTAATTATGTAAGTGACTGAAACAGTTGAGCCATAATCTTGTCACTTAGAGGCTTCTAATTCAAAAACAGTAAATGCTATTGTTTAGATAGACAAATTGTATGAAACATGTCCAGAGTGACTACAACTTTTGAAAAAATCATACGTGTACAGTGAAATTTGTGTCTGTGAGCACTGTGTAAAGAAAAAAATATCAAAGCCTTTTGTGAAAGCCTCCTCACTCTGGGCTCCACTGTGGTGTAAACATTCTGCACCATACACACCCATTATAAAGTCTTAATGTCTCCAAAATTGATCATGTCATTGATCTGTGACAGATCACAAAGTATACAACCTATCTAAAATGTTAAATGCCATGTCAAGACACTAGACCAAACTAGATGTTTTTTCACCTTTTCTAATTCATTCGCGAAGGGGAAATGTTGCTCAAATTCTGTGTCGTGAAAAATTCACTTTTGTAAGAAATAATAATGGCATACTGATTCTGATCGAGCTGCACGTTTTGATGTATCTGTGTGCAATGATTGGTGATTGGGTTATTTTAAATTTAAAAATGTACGGAAGAAAAAAAAATTAGAAATAGGGACATGTAGAAGAACAATAGTTTGCAAAGCTTAGCAATGCATCACTGATAAAGAAAGACCTTATTTTCTTTTCTTTCTGAATTAATACAGATAATGTCAATTGTCTCAGACTAAACATCTTAGGTAATTAGCTATAAATTAGCTAATTACAAAGAGGTACCAATTACAAAGAGTCAAAGTTAATTTATCCCCAATTTGCCCTCAGCAGAAGGTTACAGAAACCTGATCCAGGGTCTTTGTTGTTCCAGATGTTTGGTTCAGCGCCACTTTCTATAATCAGTCAAGGAGCTCATCCACAACTCCTGCGCAGCATCTCTTTCAAGAGATGTTTGAATAGCTAAAGCTGAAAGGACATGTTAATTCCAACCATATGCAACTATAAGTAATTACCTGTCCGCTTGTTTTAAAGTATGAATATATTTACTTAATACAGCCTCTTTATTGTTCTCTGTGTCAATTTCTAAGCTTGTCTTTGTGATCTGTTCATATTCTTTTATGCTATTGTGCTATGCTATTGTTTTCTCGATAAGATTGACATAAGAAGAATTAGACTCGCTACAGCGAGTCTAATTCTCAGCACTTCATGAATAAAAGGTAGCATTCAGTGTAATGATATTTGTTATGGATATTGATGGTGATGTGGATATTCAGCCCATGTACAGTTGTGTTCAGTAATTAACAGGAAATTAAGTTGTGTTTTGACTTCATGTTCAACCATCTCCATATCTGCAGCAATGTCTCCAGCTCCCAGATAATGACGTCCTCTGCATTTTTTTGCCCACAAACATTTCCCCAGCCACTGATCAACGTCCTCCTTTCTGTGTATGGTCTGTCATGTCACACTTGCCTCTGCAGCTGTGATGTGAGATGCACGAAGACTCTGGTGTTAGGCCAGAGTGTTGCTTGTCTTGTGATGCCGAGTCCTCTGGTGAGAAATGACACTAAATTTGTTTCCCATCATGCTACCTGGGCAGTCACGTATGATTAACGTACCCCTGCCAACTGACCCATGACGTGTTTTTCTCCCAATCTGACTAGGCCTGCTTGGGCAGTCACAGCACATGTATCACCCCTCTGACTCGCACAGCGTATGGTAAAGTCAGCGATTTAACCTAACACTTACTTGTGTGTTGCACTCACATCTGGCAGAGTGTGCACTTGTCTTGGTCCTTTAACATGTAAACAGATTTTTTTTTTCTCAAATTGTTGGCAAGGTTTATGAGTAAAAGGATTTGCTCTGTTTGCAATTCAATCCACTGCAGGAAACCTTTCTGACACCATTACTTTTTGAACACAGTGATGTAGTTTCATACTTTCAAGTGCAGCACCTGGAAATACAGGTTCATGCATAAACTAGCCAGGTGACATCTTTACACCAACTACAGGAGTGATAAGAAGAGACATACATTTAAAACCATGCAAGGTGTAAATAAAAAAAATGGAATACGTTTCATGTAACATGGCTACATGTGTACACGGATGACTTACTTTGCTTCAGATAGATAAGCAAAACTGAGATGTTATAGGAAGACAGGCAGTATAAATTGAGAGTATGGAAGGCAAAGGAAATACAGTGCAAGCTGGGTCTCCCACAGACGTGTGAAATGTGTTCGTGTTGGCCTTTAGAGAGAAAAATTGGAAAGACTAGATGACAGTTTGGGGAGGCACAGAGGGAAAGAGGAGATCTGTCTTCCACAGAGACCTTGTCTGTGAAAAGAAGATATGGAAGGGACATGCTTACAGATCCATGGACAAAACAAGGCATGCAAGCGTGCACACACACACACACACACAAAAACCCAAACTTCCCAAAATATAACTCCCTTACTTAAAAGAAGACCCCAAAACTTCACAGTGCTGAAAGTAGGGGGAGAAAAAAAATCTTGATGGAGTGAACTGCATGAGGCTGCAAATGCGTGCTCAGGGAGTAGAGAAAAATAGCGGTTGATGTCACATGCTAAACTGAACATCTCTTTGTTAGTTGTGCACAAGAATAAAAGTGACATGCTGCATGTCAAAAATATTCATCAGAAGAACTTTTTAAAAGTCGGTTCTCTTTGATATTGTGAGCGTTGAAACCTTTGATGCCTAATTTTGACATTATAACTGGTATCTAACTTCTGACTATTACAGTAGATGATACCATAAAAAAAAAAAAAACCTCAACAACACTAATTATGTGTTTATGTGGCATGCACATGTTGTTCTGCTTTCTTCTGCGAATTGCAGGACAACATGTGAAAGTGTTCATGGTTGTATCTAAAAGCAAGCGTTCATTTTCAGAACATGTTTTTGAGGCACAGCGGTCAAGCCCTGAAAACCAACCTGTGAACATGACCCCTATCAACATTGTCTGTGAGTAACTGCTGGAGGAAAAAATAGCCATGGAGGAAAGTTAGTGAAGCTCAAAGAGTTCAAAGGGCTTAAATTAGAGTTACGCAAGAAGATTAGAAAGAGAAAACAAACAGTAGGTAGTGGCAGAGCACTTTCTCTGAACTAGAAACTGTACCTCCTTGAAATGGGAGGGGGGATATATACTGAGCAAGACATGAGAGACTGAGCAGAACCTAATTTAAATTGTGCTTTATTTTAGAGGTACAATGGAAAAAGACCACAGAGGATTCACTCATCAAACAAGCCAGGAACTGTCTCCATGGGCAGGAGAAGAAAAAAGGAATAATAATTGTGTACACTCTGAAGGTCTAAGATTTGTCATTATAGAATGGAAGAACAGAGGGAGAAATAATAAGCAAGGGATTTCTAGCGTTATTTAAGGAAGTTCTAATCATTAGTCCGCTGTGCAGCGTGGTCAGAGAAGCCACCAAGGCCTCCTCCTGTGAAAAGAACATGATCAAAAGAGGATGAAGGTTAAATAAGTTTACTGTTAGGAAGACGAGAAAATTGACAGGCATTTCTTCTCTGTCTGTTTTTCCGACAAAAACAAGAAATAGCATTTGTAAAAAGCCAAAGAAGTAGTTCTAACATGGCAAAATAAAATAGAAGTAGTTTGGCTTTATATAGTCATATAAGCAAAGAAGCCCAATACAGCTAAATTGCTCAAAATCTATCCAAATCTCACCAATGTGTTGTAAGGTAAAAATCAACAGCCAGTCAGCTGCTGCTCTCCAGATGTCCTTGTGTTTGCCAAGATGGAGCTCACCCCATTTTTCTCACACAGTCTGTGGCCCCTTTTACACCACAGTACAACATATCTCTTTTGATCTGTCGTCATTAAGGAACACTTATGTTAAAGACAATTCCAGCATATCCTTAAATACTCATGTTGAACTGAATATCATTTAAAACATGTTGGCTTTTTTTGCTGTCTTGTTATTTCAGTTAATAGTCACTCACCCATATTACAATTTAAGACTGAGTAATGCATTTTGTCTTCACACTTACATTAATGTTATTTCTATTTGGAATAAGCTAAACACTGTCATATTTTCATAGCTGGTAGAAATAATCATATAAGCCACAGGTGATATAACTTTATCTGCTAGCTCCTGGCTGTTAATATAAAACAATACGAGACACCAAATTTGTATGAGCACTTTAAATATGATATTGATTCTGCAATATATCCAAGTGCTTCCTTTTTATTGGTGCTCATGCAGTAGGTTTTGAAAAATGCCACAGACCTCTTATCAGGCAGATTAGAATGGATTGCTTTTAATATTACCTCAAATAACGGGTCTTTGTTCCAAATGGCTATTTCCCTTCATTGCATGAAAAGTCAACTTCCATTTGACAAGACATTTAGTATGGCTTATCTGGCACAAACTGTGCATAAAGTTCCAAATTGAACTTTTGGGGAAAATTTGAGGATATTTGTGGGTTTTCTCCCAGACAAAAAAGAAATTTCAGGCTCATTACATAGATTCCTCCTTCCTGTATATCAATAGGCAAAATGTTACATTTCCCTCTGCCATTAGTCAAAGTGGGCTAATTTAAAGAGGGGACACTGCTGGGCCTTGTGTGATAAATGACCCATGTGTGAGCGACCCGCAGTGGGTAATGGAGGGAAAGGGTTCAGTTAAAAGCAGTTAGAATACAAATATCCATTTTTTTTTTATTCTTTTATTTCAGAGTTGACAAAGTGTGTAAGACATAATGCCCTGTCTGTACAGTTAATCTGGGTGCAGTAACCTTAATTTATATATATGAATATATATATATATATATATATATATATATATATTCAAGATTTTAAATGTCCATTTTAAATATTGAAGTACACAATGATGTCTGATATTCTCTATTATGGGTCTCAAATGTTTTCTTTGCATACTAAGGTTTACTATATTTAACCTACCATTCTTCTAAAAGTAGAATCCTTTGTTGTTTTGTCAGTATACAGTGAGTGTCACACTCTTCATAGTACTTTTGCGTCATACAAATCAAATTGACAAATGCCTGTGTATTATTTTCTGCGATATCCTGCAACTGCCATTAGCCACAATTTCCACTGTTTGTTGTGGTCTGGCAAGACTCAAGAGGCATTTGCTTGAAACAAACCGCACCATTTAAACCAGGCTGCCTAAGAGACAATGAAGGGTTCTGCCCTACAATCAGGCACTGACATGACTCTTTTTACCCCTGATTGGATAAATGCATCTCTCGATTGGCTGTCACTGTCCAGCCTTTGCCTGAGGTTTCCAAATGGATAAACATGGTTGTTGCCAGGGAAAACATCTGATTTCTTCCTAACTATGCACTGAACAAGAAGTTCTGCTGTTTGCATAGGAACATTTGTTATATTTGTGTTTTATGACCTGGCAGTTCTCTGGCAGAATAATATAATTTTGCTGTGTCTTACATAACAAATTCAAATTCCATTTTGTTGTGTAGGCTGAAGTGACCAAAGCCCCCTAAAGAATTAAACCTCACACCAATTGGAACCTGGAAACTGGACAGAATCACTTTGCTTTGCTGGCCTAACCAACCAATGCAGCATCCATCTTCAGAGGTTTTGCATTTCTTACAATGTGTCATTACTCATGAAAAAATGTTGTCATTATTACTATGACCATGTATCATTTTTGGCGAAGGAAGGCTTTGCTGATTGATCAAACGGATGCATGTCTGTTTGCCTTAAGGTAAATCCATGATTGTTTTAACATAAATTAAGGTGGATAAAACTATTCAAAGATCAATTAAATTTGTTACAGAATTACATTAACGGCCTGAACTGTACTGTACACAGTTCAGTAAAGGGAACCTATTAGCAGTGATTATAACTGTTCTAAAACAGCTGCTATAAATACCAATACCAGAAATACCAATTCAATTTCACACCTACTGTGATATGTTCAGAGACGCTTTCACTCCTGTGGCAACAATCCTATGTCAACATTAAAAGAAAAGAAAAGAAAAATATTTTCACTCAATTCTAAGTCTGCCTCATAAATTATTTGCTTTCACCAATGGCTTATGCTCACAAGGAGAGCTTTTTCCCCGCCCCATCTTTCTCAGCCTAATCTGTGCAATGGTAAAGTTGAGTCGCCACAGTAGGGGTTTGCTGGTACACTGAGGTAAATAAACTCCAGTTTTCTGCTAGCCTCAGAAACACAAACAGTATTTGTGTCCTGATCTCCTGTGGCCCCCTGAAAAAAAACTAAAATTATTGTTTATTATGTTGTTTTCTTCCAGTACATAGCCAAACAACTCAGTAGTTAAAATGTAAATAATTAAGTAGGGATAGCAATTTACAAAGCCCTGATATGACTTAGGATCTGTGGCAGGTGTTAGTGCCCTTCACACATCCTTGATGTTAAGGCAATTTCTAGATGTAAATTTTGTCCTGTTACATATAACAGGTTGCATACCTTGTATTTTCATTATTCCTGGTATGAAATGTTGTTCCTCTGCATAGGGTGATATACTTTGAAGCACAGGATTAATTCATGTCATAACAGCTGTAGCAAAACATCAATAAACTGCCAAGCAAAGAAAAAGCAGGTTTTAACTGAGAATGAAAGAAATTGGCACAGACCAATAGAAGCAACAAATATGTCATCTGTCTGTGAAGATTTGGAGAACCTCCATGAAGTGGCTTATAATTATATTCCACGTGTCATGACAGACAAGTAGATAAACAACACTCTTTCAATTTGTATTGAATCAGTCACAGGCACTGATTGGAAAGAGTGTTTCATAAATGTAATTGCCTCTTTGATTCTGATCATTGATCTAAATCTGAACAATTGTCTATGAAACAGAAAAAATATCAGTGTATGAAAATGCATTTGATCAGGCTTGATTACCATATCAATATAAAATATCATGGCATTGATGAATTTCAATAGTGTAACAATTCAATTCAAAAGAAAATGACTGATACCTCCTAAGAACAGACAATGTCCACAGTGTCTAATTTCATTTGCAGTTAATTTCCACAATAGAACTGAATGAAAATGTAATTTCATAGTTTTCAATGTGACTTAAGAAGTCATTAGAGAAGAGGGTGTGGGTGGGGGAGGGAGCCAACAGCCTCAGTGACATGCCCTACATTTCCTATATGGACACTCTGTCCAGGGGCACCTAGCCGACAAATACATCACCAGCCGGTCTGAGAAGACATTAGTTGACAATGATATTTGTAATGCAACACTTATGGGAGAGGTATTTCTCATTTTCTGACAGAGCGAGGAAGGATGAATGTAGTAAACAGTGTCTCCTGAGGATAATTTGACCTCTGAAAAGAAAGGCCATTTATTTGCCTCAGTTTAATAATACAAATACGATTGTATTTTATGAAAAAGTACTGCAGCAGCCAGGCTTTTGTGTAACGGTCGAACAGTCAAATAATGTCAGCACTGTTAGCTTTGCATCGAGCAACATCAGGATAGTAAGATTAACAAGGTAAATATGCACTGTCTAGCACTGCTTTTGACAGATAGTTTCAGTGTCTGATGAATCCATATTTTTTTCACCTTTTCTGCATTTTACTAAGAATTTGGAAGCAGAAGAAGTGTGATAAGTGATGAATAACCAATTAACAGATTGGGGATTACTGCTGTATAGTAAAACTCACCGTAAATGCAAAATCCTGATGGTTAGACAGTGAAATAAGTCCAACAGGGATGAAAAACAGACTCAAAATCTGAAGCAACATTATTTATTCCAGGGGGTTATTGGTTAATGCTCAGGTATTTCAGAAAAAAATACATTTTAGCCACTAGTGTGCAATATTACTATTCTCAGGAAAGCTTGCTTGCTTTACTTCTGTTTCTTTTTACTAGCAAGCTAGCACATCTCGTCAATTTCCAATAGCAAATCACAGTAACATCCAGTCTGCCCTGCAGCGCTGCTCAGAGGATATATTATAACCTCTTGTCTTGTAAATACAACGGTGGAGGAACCTGGCAAGCAACCACTATCCACTCTGAGGCAAAAACCACAGAGAAAACTTACATATAGCAACATTAAAGCTCAGTTTCTGTCTCTTTCTCACTCTCTACAATATGGTCTCTTTAAGATAAGATTAAATCTATAGAAAGCATGTAATTGATGTTTCAGTGTGTTAAGATGCAGATGTTTTTTAATCTAAAACTCAAATATATACTACAATGTGATTAGTATTTTACACTCTTGAAACTCATTATATTAATGTTTTCATTGGATGGTGCTGTGGTTTTCTTGCCCCTGGAATGTCACATGGACAACCATGGGTTTAGAGAAAATGTAACCCTCTGTAAGGTAGCTTAGATGTGCTCCACTCATAATTGCATTTGCTCCAACAGCCCATAAAGTTAATATCTACCCCTTTCTGGTGCACTTTAAAGCCCTGACTGTACCCTAAACCTTATCAGAAGCTCTGAAATGAAATTCACCTATATCATACCTCTAAGGCCTTAGAGCCTCTTAAGTGCATCTAAAATCCAGCACAGGAATAGGACTCCTCTCTCACACTTAGCTCTTGATTGGTAAATTGGAATCAAAAGCCAAAATGGGGTAAGCATTAATTAGGTATTAACTTGCATTTAGATCATCAGTAACTACAGACAAGTAAGCATTTATGAACAGTACATATACAATTTATAAATGCTTGCTTGTCCGTAAAATTCGACCATTGACAGCTTGTGAGCCCATAATGGAATCTTTAGCAGTGTTATCAGAGATATTCTTTGAAGAACAGTACAGCCTAAGGGAATTTCTGCACTTTTAGTATGAAGCCTCCCATCTAAAGAATTCAATAGATTTTTTTTCTTTTTTATCAGGTGAGAGTGCACCTTTCCTGACTCAGCATATTTAAAAATCTCAATTTTTCAAGGTGTCTGAGATTAACCTGGGAGTTCTGTCACTGTCATGTATCAAACAAAATTTTGACACAACCCGTCTTTGTCAACAAGCAAAGTGTCTAAGCAGATTCATTTCCCATGTGACAAAGACTTGGATCTGTGCCCAAAACAAGCTAATTTTCCAACACAACATCTTCAAATGAAGAGGAAAAGCCTTTCATTTATTCCCTGCCCAAAGACACTTATTAATCAGCCACAATATGAGTTTGAGTCTTTGTATATCTGTTTGTACAACCCTAGCGAGTTATGCAAATAGAATAAAGTTTGAATTAATTTTAATGAGTGCGTAACAAAAGGGCCAGAGCTAATTAGCCATATTCTTTCTCTTTGAAAAATGGGTAACACTGACCCCCCGTTGAATATCAAACAAAGCCAAGAACATTAGAATATTCATTATAAAACATATTTATGTAACACTGTGAGGTTTATGTGACCGTGGGTCCCATGAGAGGAGGAGGCAGATCGTAAGGTGGAAATATATAGTTTAAGCTTCAAAGCACAAAAAAGGTATATTGTATTAATTCATTCTGCTGCCTGCAGGGACTAAAGGAAGCATAGTGGCATTATGTGCTTATATTTTCTCCATCACTACCTCAGCTTTTGTCCCCAGTAATTTCCATTTTGAAGTTTAGGTGCTGCTGTAAAAATGTTCCCTGTGTAATAGACAGAAATAGATGAAAATAGAGGAATGTGTATGTGTCTTTTATGTTTTTTTTTTTTTTTTAATCCACAAAGCATTTTTTGTTTCTTGTGTCCTTGAGCTGTGTAACAACATGGGATGCTACAATTGCTTAAGAAGATGTATGGTTCTACCAGAGTACTATACGATCTGCTCTAGTCATTAAGGACACAACAGGATAGGATTTCTAATAATGAATGCAAGGACACGGACAAGAGGAAACCATTAACACTGTGAAGAAGAATCTTATACCAAAGGTGAGACCAGTGTCATGTTGTTAATAGCTACAATTATCCATCAACGAGCAAATGAGCCATCAACATTTACTGCTAGTTCTCAATCACACAAATCAGCCCTGATTGCTGTGCCACCGAGGAACAAGCTCTCTGCCACCTTAAGATCTGCTCTAATGCCAGGTACCATTTCTTTCATCCCCATGTCTGCCATTCGCACAGTCATTAACCTTTGTTGTACCAGTCTTAACAGTTGCTGGAAGTTGTATCACATCTGGTGAGACATCTTAAAAGAAATCATGTTGAAACACATAAAAAAGGACTTGGAAAAAATAAGTCTAAAACAAAATTGTTGAGGTTCAGTTTTATTAAATACTCACAAGCCTAATAACTGATTTCAAATTTCTGTGAGCACTGACATGCAAAAGCACCAACAATTGTAACATTTTCTCATTAGCAAGTGGGCTGATTTACTCCCTGCCATGCCATAGGAGCTATTTATGAGCTTTGCTGTTGCTTACTAGTACAGCATTAGCATTGACACCTACTTATTTACTAATATAGCAGTGATGCAGCCATGTCCAGTGGTGAAGAAAGCTTACAAATAGCACCTTTAACAAGCTGCTACTATCAGTTTCTACTGATTAGTCTGTAAATCAGGTCTGTGTTGATTGCCACAAATAAGCTTGGTAAATTAACAACTGGCAAAATTTTGAATATGTATTTAGTTAGACAGTAGATATATTGTAGGAAAAAACAACAGATCCAGACCAGAACTGAGACCCAAACCTAGCTCAAGTCTTCCTGTAATGAAAGGAGCAATAATTGGATTAGGTCTCTCGCTACATAAGGAGAGAAGATTTGTGCTTATTGGCTAAAGGTCCAGCCACACCAGAAAGTGAACTAGCAAAATCCATATGTACTTCTTTGCCAAATAGGCAGTGCTACAAACTAAGTGATGTAGGGACTATTTGCGAAGCAAGTTGGCAAAGTAACAGCTACTGTAATACACTAGGAAGCTGGGGACATAATCTGTCTCCTCTAATCTTTCTCCTCCAGAGAGAAGGTAAAATAAAAGTGGACCAACACAGCTAATAAACTCAGATAGCTGTATAGCTTTATTTCAGACTCTTGGTTTTGATTTTTTCTGATTCCGCATTCAATGTCAGATTATCAACACAGCTTTGTGTTGATTAATGATTCAAATCCGTGATTCAACTCAAAAGAATCTTACATTCTCTTAAGTTTACATAATTTCTTTCCCTTTGTTTGGAGTTGCAGCTTTACCAATGTTAATTAAATGCTGGGGGTGTGTGCCTATGGAAGCTTTAGTGTTGTCCCTCAAGTGTCAAAGTGGATAAAAGTGTCTACCTGTAATGTGGTTTGTAATGTGAGGAGGAGGAAAAAATGAGCAAATCCCCAAATGTATAAAGGGATAAAAATAATAATGATATAATAAAGGGTTTGGTTCATTGACCTCTGTCACTGAATGGTTTCAACTCCCTCTTCTTCACCCCGCTGGTTTCTTCCCCGACTCCCATTTCTGTCTAATATCCAAAACAGTTTTATTTAGTCATTTCGTCGTTAAGTACAGGCAGTATAAAATGTGATGCATTGTATAATCTGTTTGTGTTAAATCACTCATTACGTGTTTGCCTTGCTCCACCAATAAAAAAGAAAGAAAGAGAAAAGAACTGTTTCTAATTAGAAGCATTGCCGTGCCTTATGTAAATGAATGCTAGTTGATCAGTCAATGAGTCAGGTTTGAAACTACTGTTATTCTGCCAGATGTCAACAAAGGTCTTGAATGGATTTGACTAGTCCGTTGCCTTTTCATGATACTAAGCTCTGAAGACAGAATTATTTTGAGGTCTATGACAAAAAATATTGTATCATATAATATAATTAATAGAGCCAATAGATGTCAGTACGATCCTATACAGTCGTATCAGATGTTTCTTAGAGCATGAAAGGAACATTTGGGGGAAAAAATCCATAAGAAAATCACCCAATACTCCTCACAGCAAAGCTTCTCAAGTGCTGAGGACCTGATGACTACCAGAGTGGGTATTAAATGGCCTGAAGCCCTACCCCTATGTGCTAAAGAGTAGCATTGGCATGCTGCTCCCCTGGCATTTCCCCAGGCAAACCACTTTTGATTTGTATGGTTTATTCAAAAATGTACCATCAAACCTGAAAAAATTCTAATCATTACCTGCATGATTTGTTTTACTCTTTGGAAAAACCTATATTTAAATGAAGATGCCCTATGCATTTATAGCAATCAAAGACCAACAACAGATGCCTCAGATGTTTTCATTTGTTCTATTAAATGAAGAAATTCAAAGCTCAGTTCTCTTCATTCTCCATTTTCTTTATACAGAAATCAAACCTCAACATTATGCACAGTTAAAAACCACAGCTGATATAGTTCATATAAGAGACATGATGTCCTAATTCACACTAAATGTTAATGATCATGTGTGAAAAGATACATCATCAACTCCAAAACATACGGTAGATATAAATGAATAAAACGTGGTAAATGATGGGCTTTGTATGAGAGAGGTGATGGGATTTTGGTATCCTGTGTTCAGCAAGTTTTGTTTACCCTTTCAGTACACAGAGGAGTTCACTGATCTGACACTTCCCACACCATCTGCCTATTCTCTGATTCTTTGAGACAAACAAAAGCAAAGATGTTCCTCTCAGTCTCGTGGTGGTTTATGAAATGGCTTGCCAGAGATTTCCATTTGTGATTGGTATCATGGTAAAGCCACACACTGAATGCGGACCTCAGGCTCTGATGTCAAAGACATTTGCTTTCAAACAAAAATGATGCATTTCACTGGGAAAATTAATTATTATTATATCACCTTTTTTTGTTATAGACATGTTTTTCTCATCAGTGTTAGTTCCACTTACTTTTTATACTAAAAATATCTGGTATTATTGAGAAACATCACAGGTACTGTCACAATCATCTTTCCTCATCCCTGATTCATTCTCTATAGAGTGGTACCATACATCAGTTACACAGATCATAAATAGGGTGCATTAAACCGGTCTTGTCTCAGGCTGGGGAAAGATAGGAAAAATGACAGAATTACAACATATTCACCATAGCTAAAAATTTAATTGTTTATTCTTGTGTAAAAGCTTTAGCTTTATAGGACAGTGAGCTCTCCTCTGGTGATGTACATACATTATATATTCCTGCTCTATAATGCTCTCAGCCCGTCTTGTGTACAGTATTTGACCCTTTGTATAATCACATAATTGTTTAATGTCCCCAAGCCTCACTGCACAGTTGCATCACCTCCCCACATTAGTGCATGTAGTCTTGTATTTTAAACTAAATGTATATATAAGGGCCACCTTAGAATCATTCATGGAAACTTATCACAATGGCCACATATCTTTGTAGTATGTATTTATAAAAAAGTAACAATTTTACCTCCATGATCACACCATTGCTCAGAAACCTCCACTGGCTTCCTGCATTTCACAGATTCAACAACAAAGTTGTGCTCCTCACCTACAAGGCACTGCATGCCTCTGCTCTGGAATAAATCTCAGAATTCATCTCTCATTGCTGCCCCTCTCCTTCTCTCCATCCATCCAGCCCTGGACCTTTGGATATTCCTAACACAAGGCTCTGTGTCTCCACGCTACCTCCCACATTCACAGCCACAAGCATATTGGATCTTGAAAACCTGTGTTTTTGCAGAAAGAGTTGACATATGATTGAATTGTTTATGTGTCTATGCAGTATTTGTTTCAGCAGTATTAGTTTTGTTTTCTAGGTTTGATGTTTGCTAGAAGCAATGAAGATTTACTTTCCAAAGACTTTTCAAATTCCTCTACGCTTCAATTAGCCTACTGGTTTCTTAAGAATGTCTCAATCTTTAAAGAACAGATCATAAATATATCAAAGCAAATTATCAAGTAAATCGATTTTAATTAATATCTAGATTTTACATTGTAGGTCAAGATATCCCAGGATATCCCCAAAGAGTTAACAGCAACTTAATATGGGAGCCACATCAGGTATAAGAAAAATAAATGAATGATTTTATAAGAATGACAAACTGGACATGAGAAAATGTACTATCTGTTGCAGTACTGCAATACCCAAGATCCTATAGATAGCCAGAAGATACCTAGGATCCAATATGTAATTTTTCTCAACCATCAAATGTGGTAGCGGCAGTGGGTCATGGTGATGTTCATCTGCTGAGAGCTTCATCCAGGTTGCCAGAATGGGAGTTAATTAATACACTCTCTGAAAAGTGCTATTGGATATTACAGTGACTTGCCCGCTGGTTAGCTAGCTAACTTCACTAAAGGCAAGAAAATGACAGAAATAGAAGCAAGACAAGAATTAAATTGGTGCTGCTTCACACCACTGCAGACAGCTCATGGCAACAAAAGAAAGGAGTTTGGTAACAAACAGTTCCGCTGTACTGGTGGGTAAGAAGCTGGTATTCCTAAGCTTGACTATGTAGCAAGAGCAAAAACATATCTTGTTTTATAGCACCTTTAAGTGGACTAATGGGGAAATTGTTGTATGGTTTCACCAAGATTCTTTGTAAGAGAGGAGAAAGGAAGATCAGTGTTGTCCTCACTCTGTCATATCTGATGGATCTGTGGCTGTGTAGAAAGTTTTGCCCTAGTTTTGAAGTGAGGAGGTCCGGGGGTGAGGAGGAAAGGTTTGCCTCAGGCGTCTGCAGCTGTGTGATGGTCTGTTACTGGGAGTTTTTCCCAACCCACTGGGACAAAAACAACTCTCTGGTCAGTCTCAATCTTTGACCTACCTGGATGAGAGAAATCTGTTCAAAACCATTTCCTTTTTTTCTTTTTCTTTGATATACACCAAATATATATCTGTAATCTCTCATTCCAAAATCCCTCTACACTTGATTGGTTTGTTCCTTGTTTTTGTGTGTAGCAGACTAGCAATTATTAATATTTGTTGCTCTCCAGCATGACTCAGAGATGATATTTTATTGGAAGATCGATGCTTGTTTTCTTCAGTATAGTTCCAATTTCCTTTTTAGTCATGGAGGGACTCAAACAGATACAGACATGCATTAAACCTGTTGTCCTAACACATTATTTTTGCTAAAATAGAATAGGAAAAAGACAGCCTCGGTTTTGAATGAGCATACAATACTCTTTCCAAGGTCTGTTAATTATTTTTTTTTTTTACTTTTACCCCTGCTTTTGACAGCAATTGCCTTGACATAGATAGATTTCTTTTCACAAGTGTTGTTACAGAGTTTGGGTGTTTTTCTGGAGGGTGGAGGGGTTGTAAAAGAAAACTTTGCTATTTCACAATGGGCTTTGAAACACAATGTTCCAAACAATATGACATCTATTTTCTGTGAAACCATTGCTTGGAGGAATGATGGTATTTTGTAGAGTTTTATTTATTTTTCCACTCACCAAATGATTAAAGGTTATAACAGCCATAACACTTTTCATGGATAAAGAATATTAACAGCTTTTCAAACACCATGTTGTCATGATGACTTAAAAATGACAAATATAACAGTCACACCCCTCCATTATCATTTGTGATGATGCCAACATCCATTTTCTTTAGCTGCTCCCATATGGAGAATTTACTTTTTGAAAGTGAACATCCACTTAACACCACTGTGCAGTGTTTAAGGCAGCATTTAAGTGGTTTGTTTGTGTACACTCAAAAATAGATAGTGGGTGTATAGTGACACACTTCCATTTAACTACACAACAGCACAAAGCTTCAGTTGTGTTCGCCTACCTTTAATATTTATAATTCCTTTCATATATCTTTTCCACGTCATAATTTCCCTATGAAAGCAACCAAGGAGACATGTTTTGTAAAGATCCATTAATAATACATTATCACTCAGCAAACTAGAGGGAAATGTAATGTACCTTGACCATTTTTAAAGCTTATTTAATTGTTAAATATTTAAGATGCATATCCTCCTAACATAAGGTTGTGTCACTGAACTGACACGATGCTGCTGCTGTGACAGCGCTTGCTTTGCAGTCTGTTCTAGCATCTGCCAGCATATTTGATAGCACATCAGAGAACACAGTAAATAGTGATAGAAACAGCCATCTCCTCAACACTATATTTTTATAGATTTATCCCAATTTAGATGCTACTTGTCATACATATTAAAGTATGGCAATCATTTACTGTGGTGTCAGGTGAAGACACCTTGTAAGAACTAAGGTATCTATTGTTTTATGACTGCCTTGACCACTTCAGGAATATAGCCCCTATTAGTTGAAAACAACTCCCACTCCTTTTGTGACAACACTATAGCACTGTTGTGCAATATGTGTCATCTATGATAATATTTAAGTTGTTATTTAAACAATGTTTAAGCTGACATTATCGAGGAGGTCACTTAAAAACAGAGTCCATATGCATTCACTGTCTCATGTAGCCTAGTGGGGGACATATACGCTCAAAGCATGAGAGTGCATACATTGTGTTGGTACAGTGGAGAAATGCATAGTTACCACACCACCACTTAACACAGACCAAGGTTAAAAATGAGTGAACAAACAGTGCCAGGAGGAAAGATACAGAGAGCACCAGCCTCATGATGTACATTGTTAGATTTAATTGCCAGGCGTGGATCATCCTTACTCAGATGGAGGTAGTTTGGCTTTAAAATGACAGAAAAGAATCTGCAAACTATGATGGAGTACTGATTCTGTCACAGACTGTTCCACAACTGGTTCCACCACCTGCAAACTAACGATCACACAGAGGATAAGTAGAATATGAATAGTTTTGGGACTCATCTGTCCATTGCCTAAACCAGGCAAGGTATTCAGATTACAAAGGCACTCCACAAACTTTAGCAGAATCATTCTGCAATAAAAAGTGCCTTATGACAAGAAAGGCAAGCAGTGTCAACACAAAACAAATCCTGTCACCGATTACATCACAACAGAAATGCTTCCAATTTAAGTGAGAGAAATGGTTTCAGACAACTTCTCAATCTTCATATCAGAACTCCACACTGCCTGGCAAAAATATTTCAGTCAAACAGCTAAAATACCCAAATTGTAAGATTTACATCACCAAACCCTGTATCCCCACAGACAAACCTACAATTATTCAATTTAGTGTTTTTAGGTGTGATAGCTTTAATGATAACCTGAAAAGAAAAGGAAATAATGATTCCAACAGTTTAACAGTAAATAGTATTACAAGTCTTTTAACATGCACAGGGGAGTAGTCAGCTATTATTAAATAGTGGGAAGCTGTATAATTACAATCTTATAGAAAATCATTTGTTGTATTAAAAAAAATGTTTGATACTTGTAGAAATAAGTTGGATACATATGTGGGAGTCATATGTTTGTGTGTGAGTGATTACAAATATAATTTAAGCATCAGAAACAACCACTTAAACATCCAGCTAAATTTCACATTGGCGTAAGCACATCCTCTAAATTGTGATATGTCTAAATAAAGCATCACATCTGATAATAGTGCACTGGTATTTGACAGTCAACTATTTCTCTCATACTGACTGCTTGAAGCTGCTGCAATATCAGAAAAACTGTATTTGACTCTGTCAATGATTTTCATTCATGATATGAGTATAAAACAAGTTTATCTTTCCTTGTCCCTTGTATTTTTTTCTTCTGAGGGAATTTTATCATCAGGGATATGATCTCTATTGGAGAACTTAGATGCCTGGAGGGGGCACCATGATCAAGGATAATTTGATCCTTATTTGGTTAACTATTTTGTGAATGACCACTAACAGCAAAAGCACAGAGCATGCACTAGGAAATAAATCAGTACAAGATGATACCATAACATTTATTTGTGAAGTTGGCAATTCAACATTAGTCAGCAGGGCATAAAGCTATCATACCATTATCAGAGTTCAGCCACTGGCTTTCCAACATCAGCAGGCAGGGTGAGGCAGTTGGTGCAGCCACAGGCAAGTTTAGATATTTTTGGATTACAGTGGAAGGAAATGGCTTAGGGGCTGAGAAGGAAACATCCACAACTTGGAAGAGCAGATTTGACTATGATCATCATTCTTTAAAACCTTTGCCACAGTTGTGTAACCTACTACTTTGGTGATTTCTACATAGCCAATTTTAGCGTTAACAGCTGTTTCACTTACAAATCTAGCAGAGGTGTTGTATTTTCAGCATCAAAACACATGCATTTATTTGCCAAGGGCAATGAAACACTATGTAAATGGGTTTTTTTTTTGTTTGTTTGTTTGTTTCTGTTTATATCACTTCTTTCTTCCATAGAAAAAAAAAAAAGGGAAAAAAAGCGAAAGTGATACTACAGTGATCATTGAGCACACAACACAGCACACCATGCACACAACAAAATTACCCTCTGCATTTAACCCATCAACTAAGTGAGCAGGGGGCAGCCTGGATGCGCCCAGGGAGCATGTGTTGGGACAGTACCTTGCTCAAGGGTACCTCAGTGGGTGCAGTAGCTGGTGGATTCAAACCAGGGACCTTCGGGACCCAAGTCCACTTCCTTAGGCCACCACTGCCCCTACTTGTTGGAAGTTGGCATGCTAACCAGCTAGACTGTCTCATCACTGTGTCCAAATCTGTCCTAAAGATGCAGTACTGCTCAGATGGAGTACATTAGATATATTAGTTTTGTTTTTTTTTTTTATTATGCCAGCATCTACCACCATCTTCTGCAGAGAGAGAAACTAATGAAACTTTTATGTAGTACCTTTTAATACCAGAAACAGCGCAATATAATACCTGACCGTGAGCCAATATAGATGACATATTGCACATTGTTTTCAGTACTTTCTGTTCAGTACTTCGATATAAAAATGATTGATTCATTCAGCTTTTCAGAAAAATTGACATGTGCCTTTCATGAGGTCATGAGCCTCCTTGCAACTCTAGCAATAATGGCAGTGCTTACTACAGATGTAATGGTTTTGATTGAAATTCCATAAAACACAATGAACGATGAATAGCCTTATGCACACACAGTCTATTGTCAAAACAAGCATGTTCTTACTTTACAGACTGCAGATGAGTTGAGGAATATTTTAGGCAAGAAAATAGGCAGTTTTTTTTTACCCCTTTGTTCTATAGTAAAAAGAACAACAATGTCAGAGTCTAGATGTCCACACTAAAGTGTAAAACTGAAGGCATAGGTAAGGTCATCTTCAGCTTCAGCTGGCTAGTTTATCATCATGGACACATTGTTCAGCTTTTATTCAGTGTTTGTTTTTAACTTTGCACTGACATTGTATGGTAGAGTGTTATGCTCCCCTGGCCCAATTCAGCCATCTTTTTAATATAACACTTAGAAACATGCACCAGTTAAGTCACTTTAGGTTTTGCCTGAATTGAAGCAATGTTCGGAATAATTGTGCATTCCAGCTACTCACTGTCCCACTAGTGAATACTGGAACTATCCCCTGTGTTTTTATGGAGAGCGCAAATCACGACAAATAGTTGCACTGAAATCCCCAAACAAAGAGGGAGGTTGAAGATGAAGGTTATAATGATCCGAGGATTTTATATGCAAACCACAAAAATCAAAGATATATTAGGAGATGAAATCTATCCACTCTAAAGGTCTAAAAGTCAAACTGAAAACACACCCACATGCTGGTACACAGTCTGCGGCCATGCATACACACAAGGTTCAAGCACCCTAATGGACCAGACACCCTGAGGCTGTATGTGGGTGTGTGTACTGTGTGGTGTCAGTATATGTGGGATACTGTGTGTGTGTGTGTGTGTATGTGTGTGTGTTTGTCTGTCTGTTAGCACAAACTAAATGAGTTTTCTCTCCACTGGCCCACACGCATGACTCTAACAAAACGTTTTGTCTTTTCCCGCAAGGCATTACTTACCACAGTGACATCAGGGATAGACACCCGAGAGTGTTCAGTGTTTATTGAGTGAACTGATGTGGTTACCAATATCTGTTTGAGGGGAATATTCTATTAAATATATGATGTCTAAGATCTTGGGAATGAAGAATCCTGACTTGAAAATACAAATTTATTGTAAAAAAAAGAAAAAGAATAAAACATCTTTCTGCCATTCATAACAGCATATTCTTTTAATCAGTAACACAGTACATTCCCTCAGAGACATGTGGTGGCAGATGCATTCAAGATCAATTTCTCACACATTTCCATACCCAAACTCACAGATGGATATAAAATATACAGGCACACAAAAGCATATACACACAAACAGAGATGAAAAATAACCCGTGTAAGGGGTTTCCGCTTCAGTTGATACAGGTCAAAGAGTCACCTGGTACTTCAGCAAAACAGCATTATTTTACATTCTAATATTTGAACCCTTTTGAAATATTCTTGGTATGAGTTTACTGACAAGTCAGGCAGGAATCTCAATGAAGGTTCAATTAAATTGATCAAAGTTAAATAATAAAACGTACCAAGGTTACTTGAGTGAGCCCTTTGACTTAAGGCCCTTTGTTGACATAAGGTCAGTCAATCAGTTGAATCCAACACAGTTTTCAGCCTATGTTTCTGTAAACAGTTGCTTTTTCTAATTGTTGTCCCTCTCTGACGTCCTCCTAACCATTTCAAATGAAGCTTGAGAAAATATAATAAGTATATAGTGTAACTGAGTATCAGTGGAGCAAGACCAATAGGAGCCTAGAAACTAGTTATTACATTAATGTCATTTCATTGTTGTTTCTCATTTATTTTCAATTTACTCTCAAATATAATTGCATACCAAATGGAAGACATCAGTTAAGATCCCGCAATGCATGATGTATTGTTTTCTGTGCCTGTTCTAATGACAGTGTCTGGATTCAGATTGCCTGATGCGTCACTCTCATCATATAGGGTTATTATTCAGGGTTTTGTTTAGCTGTCACATTGTATTGAGTAGCCACTGCAATCCCATCATGACCTTTGATTTGTCCAGTTTCTTTACTCATTTCTGTTTCCTCATACTGTTGTTATAGCAGGCACCCAAAGTTGTTATAAAAGAGTTATTGATTTATGAAATGTTTCATCTGATAGGCTTCTTTACTGCCTCTGCACAAGGCTGTTTTCATCAATAACACAAATTAAAAAAGGATGAACTCTATTTTTAGACAAAATGTTTGATAAAATAGCAGTTTTACATATCAGGTGAAGAGAGTGAATTAAGTGAATGTGTTTTAGATGCATCTGCACAAGCGATCACTTGGCAATGTTGCACTAACAGGCTAATGGCAACAACACATGGGTTTCTAATCCCAATTTGTGATTTCAAATTACACATTTAATTTTAATAAACTGTGCCCAGAGAATTATTTACATATCATCCTTTGGTTGGGGATCAGCTTATTTTGCATTATTATGGGATAATGGACTACCCAGCACAGGATACTAAAAGTAATGTCAAAGTATCCATTCCTCATGTAAAACATGCAAAAAGAGCAAATCAAGACAATGAGTTAAAGGCTACAAAGATCCCTATATTATGAAGTTGATTCTCAGTCAAAGCAGCAGTACTACCTGCCATCACTGAGGTGAATTAATTTATTTCTATTAATATAACAACACTAAAAGCCACCAGGGCCCGTATTCACAAAGATTCTCAGAGTCCTCTCAGAGAGCTCCTAACTTAGCCTAAAAAATCCTAGCAAGGATTCTTAGCCTAAGAGTGATACAGGAAGTGTCTGAGAGCAACTCTGAGCAAGGAGGGGACAGAAACTTTTATCTTAGTGAGGAGGTGTGGTTGACCCCGTTTCTAGGTATGACACAATCTTCTAATAGCTGTGATTGGTTGTTACAAAAATGAAAAAAGAAAAAAACAAAAACAAAAACAAAAACAAATGTGCTCCCAGTAATGAGTGGACAGTGAAATCAAGTGATCCTAGAACTTAAACTGTATTAAGAAATGTGTAATCATGAAAATCATTTTATGTCATGATGATGAAACACAGCAAAATTAAATTAATTGTTACACAGCTTCAAAATGTTTGAGCGTACCTCCTTCACATGTCAATGATTATCTTGATTTGCTTATTGTTATGTTTATTCACCATGCTGGTAATTTTACTACTTAATCTATTTGATATTAATGGACGCAGACTCAGCTGTCAACAATTACTGTGATTGCTGGCCTCCTTGTAAAAAGCAGTTTGATTTGGCAGAAAGACCAAAACAACAAATGAAATGGAGAAAAAGGAATGAGAAAACCAAACTAGACAGAAGAGCAGTGTCTGCTGTTAGTACAGCTCGTGGAGAACAAAAGAGTTTTAAGAAGGAAATCTGGTCCCGGGATCACAGCACAAGGGAATAGGCAAACTTGGGAGCGCATTGCCCAACAAATCAATGCATCCTTCCTTCTTCTTTTTCGCACAAGCGATGAGTGTGAGAAGCACTGGTATGTGCTGCAATACAAAGCAAGAGCGTCATCTCAGGTGTTACTGCATTACTATGCTGGGTGGGAAAAGTAAGCTCATCCTTGATGAGGTCAACCATAAACATCATCCCTGCACGATCAAGCCAGTAACGTCTTATTAAATCACTGTTGTTCAATATACAGAGAATATCTCGCCTTCCTCTGTGTCTTTCCACTATCTTCTCTGTTTAAGACTCTTAGGCTTCTTAAAAGTCCCTTCTCCCACCTCTTAACAGTGTTTCACCTTAGGAGCTCTCATAAGGCCTAAGATGCTTTGTGAATAACTTTTACCTTACGTGAAAATTGACATCACTAAGAGTTATTTTTAGTTTTAGGATTCTTTGTAAAAAACAGGCCCAAGTCATTATCCCGGTTTTATAGATTTTATTTTTCTTTTCAATTTCTAAAATTGCTTTTTGACCATTTGTCGGGTTCACGTTTGTGTTAGTTACAATTTATCTATTTACCTACAATTAAACAGAAAAAATGATTATTTATGATACACCATAATATATGAATGCATGCTGTTCATAAAGACACAATTTATAATAATAGCAGTTTAGAGACCAGCAAACAAAACACTCAACTAAGGGTTGTTATTTGTACTAGCGTTGATATTACATTACAATGAGTACCACTCTGTGTAGCTTTACTAAATAATTCAAAAAGATAAAGGTTGATGGTGGCAAAAATATGAAAATATAATAAGAGAGCAATTAGGAGATTCAATTAATAATTAGAGTAGGTGAGAACACACACTGTTTTATGATGGCTCATATTATCAAAACAACCATCCCATCAGAGAATTAAATCAAAACATGCAAATGCCTAGTACTAAAAGCCAACTATTTTTTTTAGTCTCTTCTTCAGATGTAGACAGGAACACCTAGTACTGAGGAGGTAAAATGGTTTGATTGGTTCATAAGCCTCCCTGCAACCTCGAGCCCACTTGTGAAGTTTAAGTTACAATTCATATTGCACTATACATTGCTTCCTCTTAGTGTGTAATGTATTATGCATTATTTTCTGTTGTATCTGTTCACTAAAAAAAAAAAAAAAAAAAAAAAAAATCATATATTTCAAACTTAAAAACACAAGAGAAGAAAGGACACATGTAAATAAGACTTGAGTGCTCCTCTCCTGAAAAAAGTCATAATATATATATATATATATATATATATATATATATATATATATTTTTTTTTTTTTTTTCTGTAGTAGATGTTAGCACATGTGACAATGGCTGATGATGACAACCTTGAAAACCATGATCTTGTAAATCAGTTGGAGTTCTGAGAAACAATGCACTGAAATGATGCAACCTTGTTTTGTTCACTCTGTCTCAGTCTTGTGTCATGGTTACTTTTGTATATTTATATTGTGCAATTACTATTGCCAATTTCATCATGTAATTTAGGGCAACAAATAGGTAACAGATGTGCACACTACAACCTTGATCACAACCTTTACACAACCTCTAACTTTGATAGATTTTCCAGTGGGCTTGGCTCACAAAAATGAAGCTTTGAGAGGGGTGAAGATGGTGCAGAATACAGCAGAGGGTTGGTCTTACAGGAAATCAGTCTACTTCATGACTCAGACAAAGGTGTTGGAGAAAGGAGAGAAAGAAAACAGGAAAATGAGAGGGACATAAAATGAGCAAGAAAGAATGTGTTACTGTCATGGATCAGGGGTGAAGGAAATGAAGTCATAACAGTGCCAGATTTATCTATTAGAACACAAGTAACTCCACATAGTGGTTCAGAAACTCAGTCCAGTCTAATGTATTGTTTTTGTCCAACAAAAACCTTGTAACTCTAACTTTATATTGAAATTTTAGAAATGTCATGCTGGGGACTGAGATAATAAAAATTCCCCTTTTCAGTATCCAACACATTTTTAAAATGCATCGAATAAACTCAAAAACACATGATTGTCAAGTTGATACCAAAGTTTTTTTTTAGATTTTTTTTTTTTTTTTACACCTGACATACCTGACACTTGCCATTGTCTCTTCAAGTTCAGGGTTTGGATTAGATTAAGTTTGGATGGGTTTTCACAAATTTGTTTGGTGTAAAAACAATACCAACTTGGTAATTTTCAGTTGTAGTCACTGAAAAAAACATTACTCTTGCTGGGACAAATGTAAGAAACAAACACTAGAACAAAAATCACCCTCCTCATGCTGTGTGTTTCCCGGCAAAATCAGATCTAAGACGAAGGCACATGCAATGACGCCACTGTATCGATTTTAATTATCCCATTACAGAGCCTGGAGGTCTTATAAAAACAGATAAGCTAAAGACCTCCAACTAATTACATATGGAGCAGCATCATGCATTTATTTTGCTGTTGATTAAAGTTGCTTCGATTTATGTTAAATAACAGGGTGATTCAAATGCAAAACATATTGGCTTTGACACAGAGGCAAAGAGTGAGAGTGTGGAAGAAAGAGAGAGCCTCTAAGACAGAGTACATATATAACAGGGTACATGTCCACACTGAGCGGAAAAAATCTAAAGACATGTCTTTTTTGTTCAGTTTTAGTCCTCACTCCATGAGTCTTCAGACTCAAAATAGCACTACGTGAGTGGGGGCGTGTTGCTTGAGGTAACCCTACTATGAAGAAATATGATTCAGGAAGGTCAGTTTGATTTTGAGATTCGTGATTTTTCTTTTTAAACGTACCACATGCTAAAACATTGCAGGGCTATTTATAATTAAACATGACAGAAGTTAATTAATTTCATCTGGAAAATCATGGTGGCACCACTGACTTTTTTCATCCGTCGTGATTGCGAAATAAACAGTAGACTGAAACCATTCATGTACTATGGGTAAGTGCATGTACACAGATTCTGTGTCTTGCTGGATGATGGTAAATGACATTTTAAAGAGGATTTATGTTTAAATATGTGTGTGCTGTATGTGCAACTGAAAGGCTGTGGCAACATTCCTAAGAAATTGCTGTAATAATTTGTGGTAGGTCAACAGTGAACAGCCTTTAACTGGTGAAACACGTTTAATTTTATTCTTTAAGTAGCCTCAAAATGCATTGGATTGTCATTACACTCAGCTCTGACCACTACTGATAATCAAAAATGTCTCCATAAAGCAAGACAATGGCCATTTTTTTGGACAGTGGATCCATTTGTAATATAGCAGGGAGTAATGGAACAAGAAGCAGCAGCCACAGTGAGCTGTTAGACGAAGAGCTGCAAGCGACAGACTACAAACTTATAACTTTTCAGCCAGGTAACCAGCTCCTTTCACTGTTCCCTGCTGCGCACAGACTCACGCTGTGTGCAGCATAAACTCAGACAAAGGATGGAAAAAGGCCAATTATTGCCTGATGTCTTTATTACAAAAACAACAGTTTATTTTGCTGCCAACTGCAGGAGTCACCAAAATCAGCCAGGACTAACATTTTTAAGACTTTCACTTTTAGCTACATTTAACTGTTTTGGCCATGACAGCAGTATGGAACTGAGGACAGTTTGTCAGTGCAGAGACTGTACTAGACTGTATTCTAGACCGAAATATCTTACAGATATTGAATGGATTGCCAATTGATTTTCTATAGGCATTTGTGGTCCCCATAAGATGAAACCTCCAGACTTGGTGATTCTCTTTCCCTTTTAGGTTAACATTTGTATTTTAGTGAAATGTCTTGACATTGGTTGAATGGCTCGCCATGAAGTGTGGTACAGAGAATGAATCATAAAGACTTTAGTAATTCCCTGACATCATTTAGCGCCACCAGCAGGTCAAAGTTAATTTGCTCATCTAGTGAAATATCATCAACACTTACAAGATGGATTGACACAGAAGTTCATGGAGACACTGGTGATTCTGAGCCAGTGCATCCTGATGACTTTTGTGATCCTCTCACTTTTCCTCTGGTGCTACCACAACACTGACATTTATGGTTTTGAGTGAAATGTGTTGATGTCTGTTAGATGCAGTGGCAGGATAGATGATGTCCTCCAAGATGTGTTGTAATAATTTTGGCGATCACTTTACTTTTCATCATAACCTTAAAAGTGTAAGTTGTAAGTTGCATAAATGTCACCTTTATATTTTAGGGTAAACTGGGGCAAAACAAAATCTGGTAAATGAGAGTGTTATCCTGGTCAATAGCCATAAGGGGACATATTCACTTCAATCCATACAGTCAACCTGTATTCACATTTATTTATTTCAGATAAATTCAATATAGAAATCAATCTGCACAGTCATACTCACACATAAACATCATCTTTAGATTTAATGTGGACCTTGTGTCAATGGGCAAAGAGATGCAGAAAAAAAATGTGGAGAATAGAAAAAGAGATGAGCGAAGACTGTACGAGAGAGGGGAAGAAATAGGAGGTAGCAGAGTGGAAAGGTGAGGGCGTAAAGCTTGAATGCTTCGCCACCAATGCCACCACAAACAGTGCTGACCTGGAAAGCCTCTGTGTGGTGGAAATCAGCTTTAAGAAACCCTTTTAGAGACCTCCTCAGGGGATTAATACTGTTTTTGGTGTGTTGGGTTTCCCTCTTCCACTCTCTCTCACTTTCTTGCTGTGTGTGTGTGTGTCTACTACAGTATGTGTGCAAATGGTGTTGAAATGCCCATGTGTAACGGATAAAGGAGTGCAAGTCTCTGTTCATGTGCATGTGTGTGGGAGAGGAACAGAAAGAGAGTCAGAGAGCGAGAGGAAAGGCTGATTGGCATTTTAGCATTATGTAGAGGCAGAGATGCAAGGGAGGTGGAAATAATTTCAGTGGTTGAATTAAACCTCAATGGACAGAGTGCATGATCCTCTTTTTGTATTTCACAGTGTATGTTAAGTAAACTGAATCGTCAAAAAGGGAGCTGTGGCCTAAACATAAATAAAAATGTCATGGCAGGAGCATGTTTCTTCATTCCCTTCATGATCTTTTCCTTTTTCTCTTTCCCCTTGTGCTGGACCACTGGAGCACAGAGAGGTTATAATTGCAATCTACCAGTTGGGAATTTCCAATTTATGACTTTGAATGAAAACGGTACCACTTTAGCTGCAAGAAATGTTAATTTAATGCATAATTAAATCTGGTTTATTATAACTTGAATCTTATTTTTGAAGGTTTTAACATTATTTCTCTTGGATATGATAACGTTGTGCTCAAAAAAGTAAGTGCTGAGAAAGTAAGGAAGATATCACATCAGTAAAAAGATAAGAGCAATGGCACATTCATGCGGCTTGAAAAACAACTCTTTTTGAAAGAGGAAACAACAGTGAACAGCAAAATTATTACCCAAACTGTCCACTGTAAACATCTGTCACAGTTTACCGACCTTCTGGTTCAATTTGGAAAAACAGTTTCCCTGTGCAGTGAGGGATTGCTCCAGACATTTCAGGTGCATTGAGCTGTTTCACGTCAAATAAATTGGTAGAAAATCATTGCTAAAGTTTTGGTTGTTCTATCTTTTGGACTTAGCTGTGGCAATGTTGCTGTGTATCCAAATCTTACTGGTTAACCTTGGTGAGTATTTTGTAGAAATGATTGCCAAAACTTCAAGAATAAAAACCAACTGGTGAAATAGAATTCATTATCATTACTTAGCAAACTTAACAAAAAAAAAAAAAAAAAAAAAAAGAAAGATGGAGCAAAGATGGGGAGATAATGAGAGGGAAAACCTTCTCTTGCATTCTTTCAGAGCTCATCTTATCAGTGTTCTCCCTAATCTTGGGACAGGGAATGGACATGGTACTGTGAAGAGCTAATTATTACTGACAACAAACGTCACATCAAACAGGTATTATGTGAGCTGCATCGGGCCTGCCACATTCAGCGGATCTCAACCGACTATTTTCACTCTGGATGCTAGATTACTTTTGACAGAAAACATACAAATAAAACATTACCAGGGCTTACAGGGAGAGCTCACAGATACCCACTGAGTAAATTATTCATACATTGACTTACTGAAGGAATGAAAGCTTCTGTCTTCTCTCTAATCCCCAGCAAAGCTTTCAGTAATAGTGCAGCGCTCAAGAGTTGCCTCTCACAAGGCTCTATTCATCAAACTTTCGAATGTATGAAATCAGCGTCTGACAGGCTTTTGAAATCCTGCAGCTCCCGCGTTATTATAGCGTTTAGCCTCAAACAGCCTCTCAATCTAATGACTTCTCTGCGATGGTGATTGCTTTGATTTTAATTGGGATGTTCTAGGGGCACTGCTGCCTCTAATCCAGCTGTCTCCCACCAGTTAGACAAGGGTTGCTCATGGTGAGTTTTTATTCCCATTCTGAAACCCATCACAGGGTAGCATGGTCGCCCTGTTGTGTTCAGCGATGGGGGGCTAAGGAGAAGGAGGGGCATCATATGTCACAGAGTGATACCGTGTATTTTGCAGTGAAGTCATGGGTAATTGAGAGATGAAATATGGAACCCATCGATGTGGGGAAAATCTCAAATGGGCAACATCCTTGGTCTCCAGAGATGGGGTTATGGTACAGTAAAGTACCATTTAGCTTGTCCATCCTTGAAAGACTAAGCCATGACCCCTCTGGGGAAAAGTAAAGAACAGGAAGGGCTTACCTGGTGCGTATCCATCTCTGCAGACAATTGAAGGATCAGTCCAGGGTTGAGGTTTGTTTGTGTCACTGTCCTGATGCGGATCAGCAACACAGTCACTCCCCACCAACTTCAACAGAAACTCTTAAAACCTGACATCCAATGTTTTCTAGGCAGTTTTACTCTAAATTATATGTTCACGTTTGAGTGCTGAGTATTTTTGTTGGGTGTTGTTGCTCCTCTGTCACTTTTCTTCTTCCACTTTTTCCTCTTTCTAATTGGTAGTATTTGGATTTTATAAACCATAGGTCTCGACGTGCTCAAGCATTGAAAACTTGTTTGACTCAAACATATCAAGCCTCTAAAGAGAGAGAGCCAGAAACTGCAGGTGTATTATGTTTCAAAAGACTTTTAAAAGACCCAATGTCTAGACTGAACCTGCATCTCATTTCGTCATTGTCCTCAAAGCAAATTGAATGATGTTTTCTGAATAAATTATGCTGAACAAAGAATTTCAGATGTCACCACCAGTGGAGACTGAGAGCTATTCCCTTTGCCTCAGTGGTCATAACTCAAAAAGTAGTGCTCCTCCTCATTATACTTTTCAATTAGATTTTTTACATTATGACCGCCTGAAAGAGGGCATAGCTGTACATTTATATACCTAATGTGGGTATAAAGAGTGAAAATTGTGAGAGTAAGAACACTTTAAAAACTTTTTTGTCGGGAAAACTATAGCAGAGAGGGTGATGTCATTAATCGCATTAATAACTGAAAATGAAATGTCAGTGTGATGGAGTTTAAGAACTCCTAGTACTATCTGTGGGCAAACATCAAGTTTGCCCACACTAAGTTTTTACATGACTATAAACGGTGTATTTCCCCAAAGAGCAACAAGGATTTGATTGTATTTGTGGCACCAAAATGGAAAAGCTTTGAAAGCCACTGTAAGACACATGTATATGTGTTTCTTAGAAGCACCCTGGAATCCATTTTTGGCGTGCTTTCTGTTTCTGTCCCTGAAATTAGCTGTAGCTGCAGGTAACCCCTTGCCACCATGAGTCATTCTCTGCTCATTGTGATTTGCCGGACTGAAGAGCACTGATGGATGGAACCAGTGATGGATACCCACACACGCATATGACTGATGGCAGTCTCAGTCAGCTGTTGTCGACCATTTTTGGCTCTTGGTTCCCTCCCCACACGTACCCCCACTCCTTAAGACAGACAGACACACACACACACACACACACACACACACACAGCAAGCTACAGTCTCTGTTACATTTGACACTAAATGATGATTTTTATTTTTCCCTTTAGAGACATGACTTCACCTGACTAATTATTGAAAGAATCCCTAGAGGCTGCAGATATTCATTATACTAAGAGAACAGGGCATCCATCACAAAGATTTAAAAGTTGATAAGAAATTTATGCTGGAATTGTATTTTTTAAGATGCTATCAGTCATCATGTCACACTCCCAAAAATGATTTCTGCATTGTTCTCAATTCCACTGCTACAGTCAAAAAAAAAAAAAAAAAAAATCAAAAATTTAACTTTTCAGAGGGTTGTGGGAATGCGATTTAATTGTAAAACTGTAAAAAGAAAATGGATTTAAGTGAGAATATGGAAAAAACTGGTGAAAGACACCAGCACACTCTTTTCAAATTTTATTCAGAACCAGCCCATAGATATCAACTCACTCCAAAGTGCACACACACTTCCTTCTTTTTGATGTTATGTCCCCACATGCACATTCGTGTTGAATCACTCCTGATTTCTGACCTTCCCCCCTCCCTCTCTTTTTTTCCTTTCTTCATATCACCTTTGTGTGTAAGGCTTTGTGAATATTTCTCCTCTGAACCTCTCAGTAAATTTTGACAGGGGGCTTTTTCAATGTGAACTGATTCCAGAAGAGGAAAATGTAAAGCACTACATCCATTATTGAGCAACATCACAACCTGGGAAAAGTTTCCACGAGACATTTACATTTCATGGCCTCTCTCAGTGCCTTAGGTAAGCAGCCGTACCCATAGCTTGTGGACGCCGAGGGCTCACATTGATAGGTGCTTTCTTTGTGTGTTTTTATGCAGATAGTATTTCTGAATTTAGCATCACCTCTTTCAAGGAATAAAACAGGAAAAATCTGGTTTTAATAGGCTGTCTTGAACCTCCCCTAGAGCTTTGCCTGGGGTTACGCGTCATTTATACCCAAAGTTCAGGCAGGTCATGAAAAATGCTATTTGATACCAACTTTATTTTTCACTGTTGCTGCTACATGCGTTAGTATGCTGAAAGTAAGTTCTGTGCGATGCACACTGTATCTGGTCCTGCAGCTGATGGCTTCTTTCATATCAAGTCTACGATAGGGGACCATTTAATGATAAATGACAAGGACACACATGGCTCGGAGGAAGGTGTGGTATAATTTCAATCATTTTATTAAGTGCTTTGGTGGTCTGTGAAACTGCCATACAGTGTTTTGCTGTCTCACGGGCCTGCAGTGATCTGAGCAGTCAGCAACCTATTAGGGTGCTTAATAAAAAAAAAAAGATCCTATTGTCACTGAAGAAATATTCTGTGACAGCAACATTGTGTTTCTATCCCACTTTAATTTGTACATCTTCTCCTTTAGAAGATTAATTGAAAATAGAATCACCACAATGCTTTCAAGGTTAATACAACACATGCTCAATTAAGTGAGGGGAAACACACAGCTGTACTGTATTTTACAAGGCTTAGCAGGAAGAAGCTATACTTATTTTCCATGCTACCTAATGATAACCATTTTTTTCCTCTAGTTATTTGTAATTAAGTTTCTTCTCAGCATTTAGCTAGAAAGATGTCAAAGAGGAGGGGAGGACGGGGGGTCTAGTGAGCTGGGGGCTGAAGCTGCCCTCTTCCTGAATAGATGCTGAGGGTGAACAGGCTTAGTGAATTTCAAAGTCACCCAGGCGGCTTAATAGCTTTCCTAAATGACTCAGCACATTATTTCCAGTTGTACAGTAGTCCATTACACGGTGCGTTACCATACTCATACAGGGACTAACTGACTAACTGCCCCCACCCTCTCGTCCTTCTGGCTCAGGCCTGGCATGTTTTCAACAAACCACTTGAGCTTGAATGCAAAATTAAGACTTGTGGCTATAACTTTAAGGACAGTTCAGTCTTTGTAGTGCTTACCCAAGAGCCTGGAGCCTGTCAGTGACACCCATAACCCTTTGCACCGCAAGCTCTGATGGCAAAAGGTGATAGCTAAAAGTGTATTGCATTGGCCACAGGCATGGATGTGGATGGAATGAGACAGAAAAAGGGAGATAAATAGAGGAGGGAGCAAGAGAGAGCAATTAGTGGTGCTCTACAGCATAATCCCTGGGAGACAAGGCCCATCAATCATGTTACTAATCCTTTTGTTTCTCAATAAAGATAACCATGCTGCAGGGAGTTAACATTTTCTTAATAAGTCATCCTACTATAGTACACCTGAAATGCCAGATTGGCCCAGAATTATTCTTATCCTTTATGTATGACATTGAGTTGATAAGAGGGTGCTGAGACATTCCCAATAAGTATGTTATTTTCATCATAATAGAGTTAGCAGAGGTGGCTCAGGGGTTGTAGAACTAAGAAAATAGTTGTCTGGTAAAATCACAGGTGAGCTATGTTCCCCCAAAATGGAGAACAAAGAAGATTGTTTGTCATCACTTTCTAAAATGATCTCTGAGCACTTTCGATCCTCTATATCCCGAACCTCAAAAGTTACTGTTACTTCAACCTGTGTTGATTACAGTCACAACCCTGGTCTTCTCTGAAACCAAAAAACTAAAAAGTTGGATTTAGTATAAGAGCTACAGAGCTACAGTGGCACAGATATGATTTTTTTTCTTTGGCTGCACCTTTGTTTTTGGTCATAAAGAAGGGAACATGACGCCTTTTTGTCTGAGAAACAATTTGGAGCCATCTGTGTCAACAGCTGTTGCAGCGATATGGGGATCCAGAAATGCTTTGCACAGGTAAAATCAGGAGGCTTAGAGCTTTGAAGCAAAGTGTAATTTGCCAACGCTGTGTGAAGACTGGGCCCAGCTCAGACCAAAATACACATATTGAAACACCAGCAGGGTTAAAGTGTTCCACAGGTAGGACACCATATATCAAAGGGTAACCTCACAGGATGTTATCACAATTCATCAAGTTGTTTCTGAGATATTTCATCTTGCACCAAAGTGGTTGAATGACCAGCAAATGCACTGGACTTAAAAGTGACTGTGGTGGTTTTCTTATGATTGTATGGATTATACTTCACAAAATGATTGTTATTATCATTATTTCTGTATGACTCATAAAGATTCACTACAAAATTCCCTTGGCTGAAGGTAAAACATATCTGTATTCAAATATCTGATCAAATAAGTTTAGGTTGAAGATCTAATTGTAAGCTGTGCCTTCAAGGCATATTCTCTGGTATTATACTAAGAAAGGAGTTAGCTCAAATATTCATTATGATAGCCCAAAGCCACAGCTTCAAGAATGAACCAACCTTCTAAGGAGCATAAAGGGAATGCCAGGGGGCAAATAACATATCTTTTGCTTCCTAGACTCCCAGCTAATCTTGCGTTTTTTCAGTTGAAATAACAACATTTTCTCGTGGAGTCCATGCAGGTGACCTTTGCAAAATCAAGTCAGCTCCAAATTGAATGAATTCACTGGTGACCTTGAAGACATTTCTTTGTCCGATTCACTCTGCTCTCTCTATATATATGATTCCTGTTGCAGAGGCTAGATCTATCCATCATGTTCTCTTGTTCACCTTTGTCTCACAGACAACATTTTGCACCTTGTTTTTCTACTCCCCATTTCTTTTTTCCTGCTGTTCTATCACCCTCCCTCTCTATCATTTCAGTGGTCTATGAGAGAAGTGAGCCATGGATGTGTTGGTGTGGATGTGGCTCTGTGTTGTAGTGGATGCTTCAAGGTCAAGAGTGCTTAGCTGGATATTAAAGAGACAGATGAGTGTAGAGACAGAGTGGGATGGCAACGCGTTGCAATTATAACCCATGCCCACTGACCACCACACACACACACACGCAAACACACTGAGACCAACAGAGAAAGAAAGTGGGTGAGAAATAGATAGCTAGGGGATCACTGGCTGAGACAATCTAATATCAGCATGAGTGTAAGTCCACAACAGTTAAGAGCATGTGCACACTTGTATACAAACAAACGTGTGTGCACATATACACACGCGTGGCACAGAGATTGCCTGATAGGAATTGTAATGGCTCATTAAAGCAACAAAGTGATCCTGTGGATGGTTCCAGGAGGAGGAAAACAAAGTGAATGATTGATACAGTGATACAGAGTGTGCTCCCTCCACCAGCCCATTAGGGGTGATTTAGAGGGACTGTGGAGTGCAAGTGGAATAGAAAAGAGACTCCTTTTTCTACATTTTTGATTCTGTGACTGATTGAGAGTGCAAAAGAAAATGGCTATGTTTTTCACCGTCATACGATCCCGCTGTTGTTCATAATGGAATCTGGGAGGGTGTGATTACGCAGGTAACAGAAGCGACAAGCGCTGGTGCAAATTGGGGATGTGCTCCTCTTGGTATGTCTGCTTAATTGTGTTTCAGGCTGTTGTCTATGTCATGAGTGGGGTCTGGTCATAATATGCTTCACCTATCAGTATTGGTGACGAACCAGGCTTGGAGTGAAATAGTAAAATGGCATGTTAGACATAGTTGTCTCAATGAACGGTGCATGATCAAGGCCTGGGGTAATTTGCTCAGATTGGACTTTATTCACTATCACTAATGGCCATGCAGTGAGGAGCATTCTCTGGTTTCATTAGTTTTGCATGAGATGTTTCACAGTCACAATAGCACATGCAAATACACTATCATCAACTGACTCTCGAATTGTTGTTGTTTTTTATGCTGCATCCTTCTTAAACATGCAGTGCTAATAGATTTTACACAAATTAACCATAATATTCCTGTGGAGAGTTGATAGCATTGTTGGTCAGTACTAATGAGTAAGGGATTACTTTTTCTAGGTGAAACTACACCTCAGTCTCACATAGAGATGCTTCCAATCCCCTTGCCCTGCCTCCATGGATTTCAAGTGCTCAGCATTAGATTACAGTGCTACTTCCACTGCAGCAACTAAAATCCTTTGTTTCCTTGCCAAAACTGCAAATGACGAAACATGTGTCTTACAACAGTATTTTATTGGATCCAGGTTGTTGCTGACATTTACCAAAAAAAATTTCAACATTAATTTAAAGGTGAAAACCGGTTTTACCTCATCTTTAGTCCACTCGCATTCCGGAACATGCACTAAGTGCTAGAAATTCTGAACATCGTATTTTCATAGAAATTCCTCTTTTAGAAATGTCCTCTAGAAAATGGGTCGATTTCCAAAATGGTTGTTCGTGACGTAAAAATTTACCTCACTGCCCCCCCACCCTGATTCCATTCCCTCCCCTTCAAAGGCAATTAGCTGTAAAAAGACGGTCTGTCTGTGGTCCGAAGCTGGAGAAGTTACATTTATTTCAGTGGCAGTGAAGGCAGCCAATCAGTGTCAAGTGCTTACATTTGGTATTACAGATCCAAGCAAAATTTTATTGTGTATATGTCAAATCACAGAACAAGGATCAAAAGCCCATTCACCTTTAAATTTGTAAAAGAACTTCTATCCCCTCTGTGACTCTAAAAATAATCCCTGCTAATAGAAATTTTGAAGGAAAAATCTTGCTAATTAGTTGCTGCACTGTAGAGTGTTTCAAATGTACTTATTAAAAAAAAAAAAAAATATGAGTAACGGTAACTGAATAGTTTGTAAAGTTGAGATCTTATTAAATTTTTTCAAAATTTAGACATTACACAGAGAAATCATTACATCGGGGTATAGATACACAGCTAAAACTATGCGTAATATATGCATTGTATATTATTATGATATACAGTGTGACACTGTTCTAATTTGCTTTCTTAATCTGTGTCTCACATCAGAATGTGATATTTGTTTGTGTGGCTTGCATAAAGGGGGAAGAAAAACAAAAGAAACTGGAGAATATACAAAGCAGCTGGTGCCTTTAGGTCGTGTGTGCTGATCGATGTTAGAGCACAGCTTTGAAGTGGAAACGTTCCCTTTATAGAGCCAATTTCCTTACAGATGTCATCCTTGATTTGGCTGGTGATGGCTGAGTTTAAATGACTCCATTCACATAAAAGAGAGAGAGAGTGGAACACACATAGATCATGCATAGAGGAAGATATTACAGAACTTTGACTCTGAAACACATACTCATAAATACATAAAGTATATGAATGTATCAATGCCAACACACAAGCATGAATAGATGCACAAAGATCTTTAGTTGCTAATATGGTTGTTCATCCATATGTTTAACATGTGGCTCAATGATCCTGAAGACAAAGTAATGGGCAATTACTCTGTAACAGTCTGCTGACAGTAATATTTGAACTTTAATCTAAATTAAATGTTCATTTTAATTGCATGCAAACTTACTGTTAAGTCATGGTTATCCAACTGAATCCTTCTAGAAAGCTTGATTGTAATAGTGGCTATAGTGATTAAAATGCGAGTCACTGCTATAAGGAATCACAAGAGCAGGATCAGACATGGTAACACATCATCACCCACTGACCCTTTGTCATTATTTACTCATGATGGTAGGGATGTCACCAGTATGGACTCCCACATGAGTCCACGATTGTGGACAAGAGAGGAAACAGTGGTGCTGTGAAATGGAGCCCAGCTCACGCTGAGACAATTGCGACAGGAAATGGGGGTCGATGTTGGGTCATGGCATCCAAACTCAGCAATCTCAGGATTTTGTATTTCCCACAATTCCTTACTCACCCACCCTCAGCTGCTGTCTTGCAAACACGCGAATTGCACAAGCGTTCATGCCCACCATGCCTCCCGGTCCCTTTTTCCCCTGGAGGTGAGAGTGTGATATCAACCAATCTGTTCCAGCCACCCGTGTAACCCCCAGCAGTCGCACCAGCACCACCCTTGATCCTCACAGCTCCTTCATGTTCCTACTCAGAGTGTGCCACATAGGAGCTACACTAAAACACACTGCAGAGAGCCAGAGACCAGTATGTGAATAAGGTCAGAGAGAAAGGTTAAGTGATCTGAGCAGACATGAAGTCCTACTTGGACTACAGTTTGACTGAATGCCGTATTTTAAAGGCAGATGCCATGATCATCACTTAGTGGGTTTTAGCAGTCTTTTATGCTTTTGTGTTTATTTAGATGTAATAGCAAAAAATAGCACCAGCCACAGGTGAGCAGAATAATATGTTAGAAACAGTTGTAGCCACTTCTCTCTGCTGTTCTCATTTTAAACATGTGGAAACTCATCTGATCAATGAGCTGAATTTTAGGCAAAAACTGTGACTACTGAGCCAGCAGGGGACCAGCAGCGTCAGAAGGCATGTCATCTCTTGAGTTGTGAATTTCAGTGGACATAGAGTATTTTAATACTGATGGTGTTTCTTTTGTTTTTTTTTTTTTTTTTTTTTTTTTTTGTAAAAGATACATCTTCTCAATCATGATTTAAATGTCTGTAAATTTAAAAGTGTTTTTTTAATCTAATAGTAAAATGTTGCAGGGTTAAAAGCTCATTAAAGTTAAGTGAACAACACTACTTATGCACTGTTAAAAGGAAAACTGAGATACACTCATTTCATTCACTGCCTTGAAATTAAGAATTAATTATTAACTGTGCAATTAAATGAATTAATAAAATATTCATTTTTTTTTTTTAAATTTTATTCAGGGCTTTTGTGTTTGTCCAAAAAGAGACGGATATCTGTATCAGCAAACCACTTCATCAGTTTAACAGTAGTTTCAACATGTCTATGAAAACCATGGAGAGAGGCAATGAGAAGAGGGGCACAGAGGGGAGGCAGCTATGGAGGCGATGAAGCAGAGCTCAATTTGGACATCAAACACACAGGGTGAGATGTGAAGGCGGTGGCACGTGGGCCTGAGATGTCAGGAAGGAGCGGTGTCCTGACTCCATTTCCAGCCCTCCCATGGGAATCCCACGCATGTTGCAACAATGTGGCAACAGACTTCATCCCATTACCCCCAAGGCTCTTTACCCTCAATCTGTTCTCGTCCTGAAAAACTGACAATTTGACTGTATTGAACTTGTTCAAAGGGGTTTTTGGGTTCCTGGAAAAGACTGGTAGAATGAGGTATTAATCATTCCTCTGTCTTTAGACAGAGAGAATAATTAGACAGAGAGTTTTCAGAGTTGTGCAGAAAAAGGAAAAAAAAAGTCCTGTAAATGTATGGTGAAACGTTTTTTTTTTTTTTTTAATTTCAGATTGTCCTGAGTTGTTCATTACAGTACTTATTTAACATAGTGAAAAATGGAGCAGCTGAATGATACAGCCATCATATTTTCCACTTGCTGATAAAAATTAAGCAGAAGCAGAAATCTGTCATTACTCTAGCAGTTTGGTGAAAGTATAATAGCAATTTTGGATTAAAACATTTTGAAACTAGTATATTCTAAGCATTGCATAAATTTCCTTTTTCCTGACCTTTAAAATACCCAGACTGCAAATTAGCAAAATCATAACTGTTCACATGTTATTACTAGAAGCTAAATGTTAAGTGTTATGTGTCATTCATTTCAGATTATTTTTATTAATTGTGAGACTAGTTAGACCAAGCACTCCCATGACATAACAGAGACAGAATATCAGGAACAATTATCTCTGTAATGAAAGGTAATAATTGTTCGTTGCTCTTCTGTAATTGTATTCTCTCTGTTGTGAAAGGAAAATAGAAGGGGGGGGTGTTGTATGTAAGCAGAGTAGCCATTGTCACTAGCTGCATGATGAATGGAGATGGCCCAGGGATGCCAAATCTATAAGCTTTTTAATGATTGGTTAGTCATGGTTTCCGGATTGGAGTGAATATGGAAAGGATCTTTATCCTCTGTCAGACTCAAGGTCACCACTGATCTCATGTCCCCAGGGTGCTTACCAGGAACTTTTCACAAGGTGCAAATGATACCTGCTTTCCCTGCTCTGTTTTGCCTAGCCAGCATGGTGGAATGTGACACAAGTCATATCATTTATCATCAATGTTTCAAACTGTAATTAACAACAAGCAAGAAAAAGGACACGGGCATAAGGCCTCTAATGCAATCATGGTGTACTTGAAAATTTACTGATATAGAATTTCCCAACCTTTGGATCAGGAAGGTTGTCACTAAATTAGTTTGTGACAACATCAAATATGTCTAAATGTATCTGAAGAATATTTAAAAATTCACTTAAAAATAAAATCAATTAAAATAAAACACAGGGAAATAAAATACAGTTGTAAAATTTAATAATTATATATTTTAATATAAGTAATTTCCAGCTCCTGCTAAAGTCTTGAAAATAGAATACAAAAGTATGCCATACCCAAATTCACATGACAACCTGACAACTCTAATTGGGGTCATGAGAATTTTGGGACCTGAAAATGGGGTCATGGGCCAGAAAAGGTTGAGAAATCTTCGCTAATGTATCCCAGGTGGAGTAGATCAATCTACCTTAAAGGGCTGTTAACCTACCTAAAAGAATGACATCTATCAGTGTTTCAGTTGAAAGTTTTAGTGTCACAGTGTGATTTAAATGCTTTTTTTTTTAGTTCTGATGGCAACCAGAAATCTTTTCATTGTTTGCAGTATCATGTTTGAAATCCCTCTATCAGGTGTATTCAAATATGTAGTGTAACATTAAACTAATGGAGATATGTATATGCAGACCTTCCCCCCAAAACAGATTGCATTCATTTTTCATTTAACCCAAACTGTCAGTGATTGATTTTACCAAGAGGCACTCCAATAATGAGATCTGTGTTGGATGCCACAGACCAGTCTTTTCAGTGACGGATACAGTGATTGAGTGATGTCACCTGCACCTTGATGAACATGTCACAACGGCAACTGACAGGCTCCGCCGCCACCTCATGCTGTCGCCATCCGCGAGTCACTCACCTGATTTACCGCCCTGATCGCTCCGCTTGTCCTCATCATTTTTTAAAAGCTCCTGAAGTGTCATTTCCTCTGCTATGCTTGACTTGAATCTGAGGAAATGAAGCCTTAGAGAGGTGAATTATTACCCACGGTGACTTTTAGACTAATTGAGACCATTACGCTATGCAGCACAGCAAAGAGAGAGTGCCGACTCTGGTGGCGAACACAGACGCCCAGTGCGCACACCCTCAAAAAAACTGTGCCCTAATTTGTCAGTTAACCTTAAATGTCAAGGTGAAACTGTTGGTGAAATGCAAAGGTTGAATGTAAATCAGTGGCATAAAAAAACATAGTCCCATGACCCTAGTTGGTATAGTTCATGGACTATGTTTGGATTTGCTTTTCAAATGGGTTATCTTTAATTATCGGTGACCCTAAGGCTGAATTGCTTGGTTAGTTCATTCTGTTAACAGTCCACTGTGCAAGGATAGTTGACTAATCAAATGTCACAGTTCACTTGGGACTACAGTGACCCTCATCATTCTAGTTTACGGTAGGAAGGGCCTGAACAGAGGGCACTGCTTTACCGTGATATTTGATGGCGAATATTCTGCACAGTCTCTGAAATGGGATCCATGTAGTCTTTCTAACGGATAATACATGCAAGGCTGTAAAGAAGATTTCATCCCTCTGAGTGTGAGTGAAAAAGGAAAGAACAGAATGAAGCAGAGAGCAAAATGGAACCCAAATCCCTTGAGAATAATATGGAGATCTGCCTAACATAAGATCCTTGTGGTAATGCAATTTAAGTTGGAAGGAAAAAATGTCAGGGTAATCTCATCAGTCCGTCAGAGAGAGGGATGTCAGACGTAGCCTGTGGCGAGCCTCCAGCAGGGCCGCTTCTATCCTCCACTCTGCACCGCTCTGTCTCCCCTCTCCCCTGCCTTTCTTCCTTTCTTTCTGTCTCAGAGCCATGTCATCACTCTGTTGTGCCTCCATCCTCCGTCAATACACGTGGCCATGCAGATCTCGCAACATAACCCAAATTCTAGGGATAAATAAACTGCACAACATCAGAAACAAAAGGGCATGTAAACACAAATTTGCATGAGAAAAATAGCCTTGCCATGTCAAAAACAGACAGATTATGCCTTGCCTTAGGTACCATATGCAGAATGTCGTGGGGTCAGTACAGTATGAATATGATATAGTCTGCACAGGAAGGGTGAAATGATATGCAAGAAAAACATCCTGTCCATCAGATGTTCCTTAAAGCCCTGGCCATATGTTAATACGATCTGCAAATCATCAGGCCCTGTAGGCCCCAGGGCATTAACGAGAGGGCAGTGACATCCCTATATGGACTAGAGGCAGCGGGTGGGTGCAGGGCACCCTCAGAAACAAGGAGGCATCTTTTTCTTTGGACGCCTCAGGCTGCGTTCACTCCGAGGTCACCAGCCTGTTGGGGAGAGCAACTCAACAGGGACAAAAGCCACAGCAGGAATACAGGGGAGCGACAACATGATGCGGGAATCATTCTTAGTTAAACTAATGGTGCATGGAGGGTGAATACAGCAAGAGAGGGCTGCCAGGAGAGCTGTAGACTCTGATATTTGGAAAAATAATAGGCTGAGCTGTCTTCACTTTATTTATTGTTTTTCCTTTTTCTTTAAAAAGTTATTTTACCAAATTTAGAATCTTTGACTGTGGTTCAGCTATGCTGACTGTAGGCTTATTGGAAAAAGGTGGCAATCCATAATTGCTGTCAACGCTCTTAGATGCAATGCCGGAGGACATTAGAGGATGTGGAAAAGTGGCTGTGCAGCATATCAGAGAGAGAGATAAGGCCAGATTGTGGTGTATTGATTATAGATAGACATCTACTCTCTAACACAAGCTGCTGGTCTGGTCTCAAGCGCTGGAGAAGACCTGATAGGTTTGGATGTGCATGTCCCCTGTTGATCACATCTGTTATTAGAATGTCAGTTGTAGTAGTTTTGTACACTGAAGCCCAGATTTATTTAAGGTGTGCACAAAAAGTGCTCAATATGTCACCAACAATGAACAAATGAGAAAGCAATGGTGTTTACTCAGCGCATGCAGTGATTGGAGAGTGTGCCTTACAGTGCTGTCTACAAATAAATCCTATTGTCAGTTGGCATACGCTTAAGGATCACCTGTAAAGCACATATAAAACACACCCTGTTTACTTGTATGTTTTTCACACAGCTAATCAAAGGAGAAACTTACGAAAAAAACATTTGATTTTTTCAATGTATCTTATCAATGCAGAGAGAGGTTGCAATCATTTCTATTCCCGTGTCAGTTATGCATCACTGTGTGCAATTAATTAAGTGCTTCAGAACACAGAGCCAACCTCTCAAAGATTAGTCCTATAAATAAAGAGGACAACTTGTTTGAAAATACGTAGGAACAACCACAGCTAGTATATAAATAGAAAAAGAGGTCTTTGTGTCACAATGAAACTTTGGAAACAATGAAAGCTGTGGAAAAATAGTTATTCGCCGTTATTCTATATTAAATTAAACTGTACATATGGTGGCTTACTTACACTCTATTGATATAGCCTTTTTGTTATGTAACTGTACCTTTGACTCGTGTGTATTTTTTTTTTTTTTTTTTTTGCTATCTACTGAGGTTCTCTGTGTTGAGTAAAAATGTAATGGACTATACAGGCTTTCGGATCTGCTCATATTCGGTTCTCTGAGGGCTCCCAGCCATTGAACTAAAAAGTCTTGTGTGTATTTCTGAAACGCTGCTAAAGGTATGTGGTAAAATGCTTGCCATCAACAATACTGTTAAAAAGAAAGAAAGATAGTTGCTACCTTTACAGATTCCAACAGGAGTGCACTAAACTTATCAGTCAGAATGGACTGGCCAAATATATGAAATATATGTGAGATTTGCAGGGAAAGGTATACAAGTCACCTGTCAGCTGCCTGGTGGTGAAGTGAAGGACAAAATAAAACCTTCCGGTTTATCAGTTTTGTTACTGGCACTATACTCGCACCTGAATGATGAACAATAGCCTGCAGAGAGACTGCTAGCTGAAACCACTCAATACAGTTAGAAAGAAGAAAGTTTATTGACCTCTGTAGCCTGGTTCACAGTTCTCAGCTCTGCTTGAGTCTGGTGCCTTTACGCTTCAGCTTTTTTGAACTGTCTATCATGAGTTTAATGGTGTTTTAGGGATATTCAAGTGTTTATGTGACTTAGCATTGTGTTTGATAACAATCATTTACTGTGTGGTTGTTTCACATGACTATCCTTTACTCCTCCTCACTGTATTTTTTGTATTTCTCTATTTCAAATTATTTTTTAACAAATGTAATAAGCATATTCAAAGGGCTATAACAATATGATCACTGACAGATGAAGTGACTATCTTGATTATCTATATATATATATATATATATATATATATATATTATTTTAAACGGGAAGTGAACATTTTGTCCTCAAAGTTGATGTGTTGGAAGTCAGAAAAATCATCAGTTCAAAGATGTGAGCGATTTTGACAAGGGCCAAACTATGATGGCTTCCTGACTGGGTAAGAACATCTCCAATGGAATGTTCCCGGTGAACTGATGACAGGGTCAACAGCGGCTTTGCAGTTTGTTGTAAATAGAGGCTACATGACTGTGGGACCAGTGACATGTCCATGCTGACCCTGTCCACTAACAAAAGCACCTACAATGTGGATGTGAACATCAGAATCGAACCAAAGAGTAATAGAAGAAAGTAACTAGGTTTGATGAGTGATATTTTCTTTTAAGTAATGACATCTTATGCCTTTCCATTCATGGATGTTACTTTGACATATACCATCTACTGAAACATTGTCGTAAACCAAATACACCCCTTTGTGGAATCCATACTCCCTAATGGCAGCAGTTTCTTTATGGTTTAATGTTCCTTGCAAACTGGAAAAATGGTGCAGAACACAACAATGAGTTGGCCTACATATTGTCCAGATATCAGTCCAATCAAACAACTGTGGGATGTGGTGGACAATCAAGTCCATGAGGCCCCATCTCAGAACTTATAGGACTTTAAGGGTCTGTTGCCAATGTCTTAGTGCCAGTTATGACAGTGCACACTCAGAGGTGTAATGGAGTCCTCCCAAAAGTTAAGATATATAATAACAATCTATATATATCTAAATCTATACTATTATTTATTAGATTCTGCCCAAAATGTACTGTAATGAAGAGTAAATATGATTTTAATTCCTCTCAACCAGTAAAGTAAATTATATTTACACTCCACTGAAATACATTCCTGCAACCACTAATTTTCTTTTCAAAGATGCTTCTATTTGATCTCTTTTCTAGTTCAATTGGTTATACAAAGCAAAATCAGATATTTGTGTGAACACAAAGCCTCTGTAAGCTACATCCATTCCTTGGTCACTTAAGAGTATTGAGCCTAATAGCACTCACTGATGCCCCTTTAAAAAGTAATTTGTTTATCTCAGCTTTGTACTGCAGTCTGTATATTTGCAACATAAACTGAACAGCATTGGAAAAAAGAGACCATTAGTTAGAACTCTTTCCTTCCCTCAGCTTTTTGCTTAAATTTCTCCCAACGTCTCCATGTATACAAACTTTACAGCACATGCACACAAGCTTGCACCGCAGCCCCCACGAACACCCAGAAACACTTGCACACAATGCTGCACATTGAAACGAGAACAGAGAAGGCATTTTTCTCTCTATGGGTGAGAAATGGAGAGGACACTGTGGTTGTTTGTTGTTCTGTTGGCCCTGTTTTCTTCTCCTCATTTATTCAAAGCTGTAAGGCAGCGGTCTGGTGCCATCAATCTCAATCGGTCTGCACTTCCTGCGTTGCTCTGATTGGATGTAATGATCTCCGGATGTCACTCCACACACTGATATGTTCCTCCCTGTGACCCATCTGCTTCACTATTCTGCCATGAACAGCCGGGGTGTTTACCATGGACACACTGGCAGGATCCTCCCACGCTCCATTCACTCCGCACCACCTCTCCATCCTGTGTTATCATCACCCCGCCTCTCCATCTCCATCTCTTTTGTGTCATTGTGGTTTTTGTGGCACATGGATATCACTTACATGTGTAGAAAAAAAAAAACATTGAAGCATTTTTTATTAGAGGATTTGTTTGTGAAAAAGGTTTGAGTAGCCTCTTTTTTCTAAACTACTGATTAAAGCGGTAACCTGGTGAGAAAAGAATACAAAAATATGCCTCTGAATGTTACTGCCTGTGTAGCGTGTCAACAATAAACTAATTGTTCAATGTAAATACATACTGTAGATAAATGTTGTCTCGCAATTATTTCACAATTTTCTGGGTATTTATTAACTTTACTGAATATAAGAATTCCCCTTTTCTGTTTCATTGTATAGGAAAGATGTTAGATGAGCAGACCCAGCTTTCTAATTCATATTCACATTATTCCTGATATTGTATAGCTCAATAATTATGACCCATTTTCTTTGACCACTGCAGTGGTGCCCTCAAATTACTCAGACCTTATTCTCATCTCATTCTGTTGTCTACCAATCAAATCAGACCCTGTGTAAGCCTGTCTAAGTGGCTTTTGGCAAAGATCAGATAGCCATCATGTTTATGAGATTAGGAGTGGAGAAATAGCACTGTTAGGATACCAAATCTGTGTAAACCAACTCCCTCAAGAACACACATTAACAGTGGGCAAAAGAGTGCAGGCAAGACCCACAAGGCATTAGTGGAACAGCAGCACAAAGATCACAATAAGGCTGTCACTAAGTCAGATGATACAAATCTGTTTTCTTTGACTTTCTGTTTGACATAGAGGAGTGGTCAATGGGCTGTGTCATTGACACGCAGAGACCCTCAGCTGGAGGCAGTGAGCACATGGAATGCTTAAATGCAAAATGTGCCTATTACCACATAATTCGTACCCAAATTCATCAAGTATCTGTCATTCAGCTTGTAGAAATCTATGAGTAAAAACACTTCTCAGTGTAACACTTGAGAATATTAGGTTGTCTGCACTTTCTACCAGCGTGGAGACCCTTGGGAAAAAGTGTGACACTTTTTTAAACACTTTCAAAAGAAAAAAATGTCATTACATACAGCAATGTGGTTGCATAAAAAGTGCAAATATTACACCATTATTTCTTATGTGTACAAGAAAATAACCTAGAAAACTAAAATATCTGGGTTATATGTGCAAGAATATGATACTGAGGTGAATAAATATCTCAAACCTGCAGTGCAGAACTTTTCTTTTTCCCCTTTGGCAGTGAAAGTAATTAACAATCACACCTTTGGTAATCATGTTCGTCCTTGCCATCAATTGCTTTTTTCTGTAGAACGTAATCCTTTGAATCAGCTGAACGTTGAGTGTCTTTTTTTCTCAGACACTTCCTGTGTTTTCGTACTATATGCTGCACTACTCTAATAGCTGATGTAACCATCTTCGTCACTATGGTTGCCCCCCCTCTTCAGCTCTGATGAACCAATCATTGTTAACACCGTTAACAAGGGGCCAATACAGAAATGTCAGCATATAGAAATACAGAAATACCTGATTTCTGATAAATTAATAGCAATAAATAACATTTTATGTACATGTTTGGCACATGTTTCAATGTAACAGATGTTCATGTAAAATTTCCACACTCGATCTTCAAATTATACATTACTTAAGTATTTGAATATGCATGATTTGTATGGTAGAAAATTAATATGTACAATTACAATTACTGTAGCAGTAATTAAACTTTGATTTGCCAGTGGTGTTGGATGTCGTAAAGCTTTCTTTTCTCTGTTGCCAAAAAATGTAAGGTTGCAAGGTTCTTCAATGTTGTAGATTAAGCAACTGCGTGTTTCACAAGGTCAGGCATCAAAATTATCACATTTTTGTGATAAATAGCATTTTTTTTAACAAGCTAATTTTCCTCAAGCATTCTCAAAACATCTCTTCTCACATCGAACATCGTCCTACCTGGTCCAGAAAACTCTGGGGATTTCTTTTTGATATTAGTTGACTAATAATGATTGATTTCTCAGGTTAAAACATCTGATAAAATGCTTTTACATCTGAGCTTAATATAAGAGAAAATATGTGTGAGAATTTGTTCCAGGTTAGGACTGATTTGCTACTCTGTGATGCCTGATGAAAATATAACCTGAAATGACACAAGAAACACTGTCACTTACACAAACAAAAACTGGCAAACTTGACAGACGTTTAATAAAATATTATTAGTTTAACCTAGTGGTGTACAGTAGATAGCATTAATTTAGACACAAGAGAAAGCTTCTGCGCTTGCCTTTGCAGAAAAGTACCAGAAGCCTTTTTTGAATCTTAGGTCTGCGCACCATGATGTCGGATTGGGAGAAGAAGTAGAGCACAGACGGTTTCATCATCTGGTCCAAGAGATCTGCCGAGATAGTGCTTCAAGGGTTATTCTCACATTATTGTAGCAGACTGAGGCCACATTTGAAATAGGTTCATTATAAACATAAACTACATCCTAGTTTGGTGATGGAGATGTGCTTGTCCTGTCCAAAATGTTAATAATTCATGAGAAAGAGGTGCTGCTGTGTTAAAAGAAAAGCATCCTATGTGTTCCTAGCCTTAAGCTGAGTTGCTCAAGGTGTAATGGTTAAACAAAATTAAAGCTTGTGGGTTTTTCTACCACAACAGCTCCATAGACTCTGTGTGTGTTTAAGAATGTTTGTGTGCTCAGTGCAGAGGGTGGGGGTGGGGTGGGGTGGGGGGTGAGGGGGGGTTCTGATGATCAAAGCTTTGAGAAGTCTGTGCTCAGCAGGTAGGGAGTGTGTTTGGTGAGCTCGAAGGAAGTGTGGAAGTGTGATCCATAATATACAAACCCTGAAAATTTACAATATCATTCCACCATATGGCCACCTCTGCATGGGAATTCTTAACCAGAGTGAAAAACAAATGCAGGAATACAGATAGAATAAGAAAGAAACCAAAGCAAACAACCTTGCAGCATATATCTTAGACACATTCTTTCTATGTGTTTTTTAATATGAACAAACATTGTTCTGTGTGTATGAATAAAAAATGTTGTTTCAGGGTATCTGTTTGTTTTTTGTCCCCAGACACTCCTGTGTGATGTTGTGGCTTGACAGTGGACATGGAGTGCACAATGGCTGACATAGAGAGAATACGTTACAGTCAACAAAGGACAAGGGCTGATATGACCACTGCGTCATGCAAGCACAAGAGCTGACATGCAACTATATGACTCTTTCATAATTCATCAGATCTCACCTGAGAGATAAAACAGCAGTCCCTGTCAGGAGCATTTAATCCAGGCACACTGCAAGTGAAGATGTCAACAATCTGTCAGCCTAATTTGACGCTCAACTTGTCAAGGATTCTGCCAAACACCTACACAGTTAAGTGACGAAGAACAAAGGAGGAGGGGAGTGAGGCGGGGCAACAAAAAGAAAAACAAGATGCTGGTGTGACACTGGTGTGAACATGTCACAGAATGATACACACATTGTCTATTTTAAGCTTGCACTTTTTCAGTTACAGCTTCAGATGGGTTTTTACTGTTACCCTTTGGATTCACCCCATTTCTCCCAAATGAAATTCAGGAATCAGGTTTGGTCACTTCTCCACTCACAAGTGAAATATGAACTGTATCTCTGAAGGAACACTGAGCACTCTGTCCACAGAAACGATAGACTCAGCAGTGTTAGATAATTTGCCTCTCTGGTCAATTTGCCTCTCTGGTCCCTTTGCTTTCCTTTGGCATAAAGGATCACAGACTGGCTGCATTGGTAAACATTTGCCTGCTGTCTGCAGTTTACTGACATCATGTCATATGATTTGTGAGCATTAAAGCTCAGAGTTTTTCATTGTTGGTGCCATTTGCGGCAGGGTCACCCAGGGTGCTTCACTGTCAGCCTGTAATTATTTTTGATGGGGTTCCATAATAGCTGTTTGCTTTACTCACTTGCCTCAATGTGTCAACACCTTAATCCTAAAACTTATTTCTGACCAATACACAACAAATTCAGATGTAAAAATATAATAATGAATCTGTTGCTGACAAAGACAAAATACTATTGGGGTTGCTTTTAATAGCAGGATTTACTGATTTCCCAATTGAGACAGCAACAGAATTGATTGAAAGGGAAACACATGTTACTAATGTTACTCTCTTCCTGTCACAGGATAATTGGCAAGAGGGATATAATTCTAAAATCTATATCCTCCCCATCTATTTATAAAAACTAATGTATAGGCACAATTTTACTAAACATCAAAGCTTGAATAAAAATGAGTCTATTAAGTGAGATATATGTAAATGTTCTCTGCCGCTGGTTCCTTCCCAGGAGCAGGTGGCTGTGTGGTTGCTTGCCAAGCGCTTCAGCCATTGTTGCATTTAAAAGACAAGAGGTTATAATACACCTTCTGAGCAGCGCTACATCTTCAGGGCAGACTGGAGGCTCCACTTACTTGCTATAAGAAAGTGATGAGATCGGCTGGATGAGCAGGACAAGGTGGTTAGCGTGCTAACTTCAGCAGTGGCAAAGAAGCCATAATAGACACAAAACAAGAGTTAGCATTAGTGTTGGAGCCAGTTCTTTTAAAGAAAAGGAAAGTAACTTGATGCTGTTAAATTAGCATTTGTTAATGTTAATATGGATATGAAATGGTCCAGCAAACTCTCACATAGCACTTTTAAATGTGAAAATTAGTTTTCCATGTTGTTAATTTAACACATAATGGGCTTGATTTTTTAAATCACCCATCATTATGGACTTAGAGTTGTGTATGTGTCTAGATAGGTAGAAGAACTTTCTTTCAAGTCAAATCACAGATGACAAACTTTTTTATCTTCTCTGGATAGATAAAAGATAAAACTGTGTTCTGTCTCCACACAAGTTAGGACATAACTGTCCTCAGAACATGGGGATGACTTTTTCAAGAGATTGTGTGGTATTACCTTTCAACTTGAAACATTGTCTTTTTGCTCTGAATGGCTACCAAGTGTGTCTGTATTCCACCACTCTGTCTTGCCATTTCTTACTTGTTGTTGTTGTTGTTGCTGTTGAAAAAAAAAAAAAAACATTTGTACAAGTTATTTCAATATAATTTGTGAATGCTACAAGTCAGACAGTAAAGAATGCAGCACATCTATATGCGATTGTTGAACATCATTTTCCAAATCTATGGGCATAAATCAGCTGCTATAACTGCCTCCATACTACTGGAAATACTTTCCATTAGAGTTTGGAACTGGCTGGAGGAATTTGCTCCCATTCAGCAACAAGAGCATTAGTGAGGTCCATCAATGATGTTGGGCAATAAGGCCTGGCTACTAGTTCACATTGTAGTGACCTCAAACCCTTTCCTCCAGCACTGGATGTACAGCTCAACCACATTTATATAAAAAACATCTGCCCCACAGTTTGAAAATGTTGCCTAACTCTGCCTCTTATTATCTTGTGCAGCACAACAGCAGCGTTGCGTAGTAACAGTTGCTAGCAAGTCGTCAATGCAAAAAGCAAATTGAAAGTGGCTGCTTAACCCTTTATCAGCAAGGGAAAATGAAGAGCCCATTCCCTTAGCCTGAAATGTGAAATGTTTTGACTTACTCTGCCTAAGTAATTTTAGTTTGGGCAGAATCAAGATAGTAAGAAATACAAGGTGTGTAACTGATATATAGCATGATATATTCATTGAATTCTCTTTAGTGGAACTTTATCCTGAAAAGTAGTAGTCTGTTGTCGTCTAAAATATATTGGTCAATATCGACAAAGCACTTACAAGCATTCCTCCTGTGGTGCCAATACCAGTTTAACTTTAAGGAGTTTTTACCAGAGAGAGAATTTATTTTGTGTCCACATGAGGTGAGAATACAATTGAGGCCATATTTTTTATGGATTGAGATCACAGCTCAGTGTTATATTTCCACACTGCTATATAGCTTTCTCTAACTTAATGGTCACCAGAAAAAGTGTGCCACTTAACAAATGGGCTGCTTTGCTCAATATGCAATTAACCTATATCGCTGGATGGAAGTTTTCAGTCCACCAAGGAGAGTTTTGACTGAGTGAATATCTAAAAATGGCAGTATACTGTGTAGAAATCAATCCCCTCTCTCTCCATTGATTCCATTAAAAGCCTTTTTGGAGATTGATTACACTGAAAGCCTCCCTCCACTTTGGATTACAGTTGCACAGTTCCAATCTCATTTTTACCGATATGGGCATTTATTCTGTTACACTGCAAGGTGCAAAGCTTGGAGCCTGAACATCAGAGACCACCCTTTTCTAAGAATAATACTGTACAGATAGTAGAACATCCGTTTGCGTATTGGGTATTGCCCTGCTTTCTCAGATAAACGTTATCACTCTTGTCATTCCCTTTCAAGATCAGTTTTCTCCCATCAAGATCAAAATGCATGTTTCATGAAACCTGAAAACAACTCACAGCAAAGTGAAGTGATTCAGCCTGTTTTCAACTCCCTGTTGTGCTGCTTTTTAGAAGCACTGATGATAATGCACACAGTTATTTTAGTGTGTTGGTTGCTGTGTTGTTTTGTGGTAAAACTGAGTCTAAGTCCAATATACCATAGCTCAGAGGTCTGAAATCCAAGAAAAACAAAAATAAATTGCATATAGATTTCTTTGTATGCCATAGGTCTCAATACAGCAGCCTTATCTCTTTAATGGAATATTTATCAGTAAATAGTACGGCAAAAAGAATGTTGCCTATGGCAACTGAATGCATAAAACATTTTGATTTCCTGGTGTTTGTTTATCAACCAGATAAATGATCAAGAATATTAAGGCCTGTGTGGGGGAATCCTTACTCAGCGCCTTGTGAAAGTAGCCATTTTTAGGGTAAACTCTGAGACTGTGTCCTTGTTGGTCTGCTGTATGATTCATTTATCTGTCACATATTTCTGCTGAGCATACCACTATCTGGTAGTGGGATGTTTATGAATATATCCACAAAATGATATGAAAGCAATAACACTTCACAAGATCCGGGATATTCCACCGAAAAATCGATCAGATATGTCTCTTGAAATTGCATTTCTCTCACTCCCGAGTTGTTTAATATTGTATGCATCTCACACGGGTGCAGCTATGTGTATATGGAGAAAGACAGCTGGGTTTTGCATATGGCTGTGTTTGACCTCTCCCTGGTCTGCAGTGCTGCTTAGTGCAGTATTTTTGGCAGACTTGGTGTTGTTGTTGAATAGATAAGCATTCATCCTGAAACCTGCCTCTGTGAGGTCTGGATTCTCAGTACCATACTTGCATTTTAAAAGGTTACTTTAGGATGCCAACTTCAGTTTCTACGTTGCCCAAGGCTACTCCCTCTGTCTCACCATCCCCTCCTCATGGCCCTCCTCGTCTGGCATGAACCAATAGGATGTGGAGTAGGAGGTTGATGGGGACAGGGTAGGGGGTGGGCAAAGAGTTTATGGGTCTTGCCTCGACTGCCAAGTTTTGCCAGATTACAAAGGGGAAATCAAGGGGTTGTCTGCCCAAACATATTTATGATTATAGCATTGCCTTAAAACATATTTTCATTTTATTATGTGTCAAATAATGTCTGACATTCAGTTTGCCATCTGGTTTGTTACCCTATACTGCATTTGATGTCATTATTTTGGAGCCATTTGGATGAATAAGCCAACTTGACATGCTGTAAAAAATAATGCTTAAAAACAAGCCCCAAGTACAGTATATATACACTGACGGTTATTAGAAACTCTGAGGCAGAAATGTATGCATATTTCTACTTGTAGGGGAGTTGTAATTATTCATTGTGGATTTATTGATGACTTGGGAAGTTGAGATAATGATGAGTTGTAATGTGACGGTTCAGTAAAGGGGACCAAACACACATTGAGCAATACTCAGTGGGTATGTGCACAATTTGAGGATTGGTTTTAAAGGCCTATATAAAAGCCCCAAAAAGGCCACCATTGTTAGTCCAGTGAACGGCATCATGCCGCGTCTATCATGTGAACAATGTCTCTGGGCACTGGGTATGGTGGAGGCCGGTTTGAGCTACAGTGATACAGCCAGGTGTATGGGCTGTTCCCAACCCACAATCAGAAACCTGGTTGAATGCCACAACACGGCAGGCTCTGTTGACAACAGACCGCTTCCAGGGTGAGAGAGAGTGACAACTCCCAACCAGGATACTACATCCGGTTGCAACTTTTTGTTTGGCAGGTGCTATTTTCTTTTAAGTTTTTTTTTGTTTCAAAATTATTCTTGAAACTTTAGATTTTTGTTTCTGTATGCCAATATCTCAAACAAATGATTCATATGAAAAAAATCCAGTTTAGGGCTTCAAAATAACAATTATGGCGAAAAATATAGTCTCAAAGTTTTTAATGACTGTCAGTATACAAACAGCTACATTTTAGTGTTTAGATGACTAAATTACATCACATAGTGCTGGCTGGAGTCTTTCATTAAAAAATTGTGGTACACAGAGCAGTATGTGTGTTATCTTTGTTAGCTACAAGGCAAGGCTCTCTTACTTTCCTTGCAGTACTTGCTTTGTTGGAGTTCTCTTCCTTAATTGGAATTTCTGCCACACAGCAGGTTGAAAACTTGACAGTGCATCTGCATTTTCAGCATTGCCTGAGTCCATTTTGTCACTACATAAATCTAGACAGTACTGAGGGAAGGTGTGATTACCCTTTGCTCTCTGGTATGTAACCAGAAGGTTACATGTGGGGGAAAATAGCATTCATGTCATCAGAAATCACAAACATTACTTGTGCATGTGATTAGATGATTGTACATTGGCCAGTACATCCTGAAGACAACAGTGGACATGATATTTCATGCCAGCAATTAAGATTGGTTCTTTTCAAGTGTATCTTAATGCAGTTTCTATATGCCCACATGTTGAATGAATTTAATTTTCAAGGTCCTATATGTATTTTTTACCATTGCTACATAGCCAACATTAGCATTGGCAGCTTTGTAATTAATGATGTAGCAGAGACTTTGAATGTTTAGCATTAAGGTATTCCTTTCCTTGTCAAGAGCTGTCTCTGATGGAAGAAAGCACTGAGAAAGTTAACCTAAATCATGTTTTTACATTTCCTGAAGTTACCATGCTAACCAGCTAGTCCTTGCCCAACATGTTTTGTTACTTTCCAGTATGAAGTCATTGTAGTGTCCACATCTGATGAAATCACACTGCTCAGAAAGTATATTATAATATAGGCCAACATTGGCTATGTACCAATAGAATAAAAGTTTCATACAGCACCTTTAACCAAGTACTTTAACAGTACTTGACTAACCTTACTGTATTCTGTAACTACTATGCACAGACAATCGGCAAACCTGACAAAAAATAGAATAGTCATATAGGATTCTTTTAAATATCTAATATGTATTTAACAAATACATAATCAACCAGAACTAAAATGAAGAAAACCTCAGCCTCTGCTATTTTAAATTTGACTTTACTTATGAAAAATCTAAATTGCTGGCATACCTCTTAAAATTAAAGGTTTAAGTTCAAGGTTAGAATTAGACATATGTGCAACATTAGGCAGGAGGTTAAGAGATGTGTGTCTTTTAATCAGTAGTAAGTCAGTTTTGCCCACAAATGAAAAAGAACACACACAAATCGTGGCCTGCTCACACATGTGGACTCACACATACACACCTACCCCACAGAGCCATGACTAAGCCTGCTAGATTACCCCCGTCCCTGTTGGCATTGCACTGTTATTGGGAACACTGGGCCTTGTCCTGTGTGGTTGGCTGGCCAGCGTGTTGTGTGTCCTGGGCTTCAAGGCATAGGGCTTAGCTACTGCTGCTGCCACTGACCACAGCCATCTGAACTCCTTTCCCATTCTAACCTCAGGCAGCACACAGTCTGCTGCTTCATTAGGTCACTCCAACACCACCTCTAGCTAGTGGGGAATTTTAAGGCAGGTCCAGTCTGGATTACCATATGGCTCCTCTTGGTTATGCTGTCATGAAATATGAATCCAACACAAAGACTAAGCCCTATGCTCCTAACACGCTCAGAAGTGTCACATGGCCAACAACTCTAGGGGCACTGTTGCTGTAAAGATTTCATCACACTTTAAAGTAATGAGTTCTTGTATTGCGACTCACCTGGTTCATGGTAGAATCCACCACTGATATGCAGTCAGGGTAGTTAGGGCACTGCCTACCCTGAGTAAACAGCAGAAAAAAATATAAAATATAAATAAATAATAATAAATAAAAATAATGAAATTAGAATGTAATTAATTGCAAAACATTCATCAATATGTCATTTAATGTGCTTTCCATGATCAAATCTTGTTCATACAGGGAGATTCACAATATTGACAGGCAGGCAAGCTTTGGCGGCATAAACTTACTTGCATTCCAAACACAAGCGTAGGCTCTGCCTGTCCTCTGCATTCACTTCAATGCTGTGTTTCTGGAAGTTTGTGCATGCGCTCTGCATAGTTTAGGTGAATGTCTATGGGCAAGCAAAGGCGATGCTTATGGCAGGAGTGCAAGCCAGTCACAGCCTGTTACCAGGCAGGAACAGTTGATTTTTGACCTTTGAACTGATAACAAAGCACCCTGGGAGGTGTAGTTGTTTTGGTGACATTGTTGCTAAGAATTCACATATTGTAAACAAGATAACAAAGGTAAGACAGGTTTTATGATCGTGTTTATCGATCGTTTGACTGTTATTAAACATTCTATCACTTCTGGTTCTGTAAATTTTAGTCAGATCTTGATAAAAACTTGTAGTTTTGGAATCTATGAGACCTCCGCTCTTAGCAGAGACACCACTTGTTTGTTTACAAAGCATCGTATGGAGATCATATGAACTTCATATGAAGTTCATATAATATATTTATTTATGAACTCACCACACACCACTAGAATCCACATTGTTTACATTAGCTCTGTGTCAATCCATGTTACTTTAACCTGCATAGATGCATTAAAAATGTTGCTAGACACAAATATGAAGGTCTTGGAAAAATCTACTCAACTGGAAAAATCATCTAGTAGACATAGTATATGTAGTCAAACACGCATCTAGGAGAAAAAGCATGTCTTTAACACTCTAATTGTCTTGTCTCTTTCTCCACCCACACCCTCAATTAGTGCAAATAACATCCTCCCTTTGCGAAAAAACTGGTCTACAAAAGTACTACAGTAGTTGAACATGACTTGGAGCAAAAAATAGACTTTTAAACTACAGAGGCACAACCCGTGTCAGGTAAGGAGACTCAGGTAAGGATAGGTATTATTCCTCCAGGCCCAGAGGTGGCTGAAGTGACAGAGGCCAGATGGTGGAGTCTACATGCCTGGGAGGTGAACACAGACTGACAAGACAGCCAAGGGTCTTCCATGATAAAGTGTGAACCATAGCTTATATAAAATTCCACTATAAAACACTCATTTCTCTGTCTAACCATGTTTTCTCTTTCTCTGAAATATTAACAATAACAGGCCTTGACAGAAGAAAAAGAAAACATGTCAGTTTGGTTCTTTTGCACAATTCCTGTTTGCATTTTACTTGACAACCCTACTATGCTAGCACTGCCCCAGAGAAGATTTTATTATATTATATTTTCTTAACTAAAACATGCTATATATTCTGTTTCTGTATTTCTAGATCACTAAATTAGTATTTAAAATAGGAAAAACATATTACAAAACAAGAATCACTAGAAACAAGTTAAACTTTTTAATCTGTCTGGCAGATCTGTCTCCTCTGGCTGTATATTCCACCCAACTGGCAGTATTTGTCTGCATGATGGAGATCTGGAAGAGGTTCTGATTCACGTTGATAAACTTCGCTGGATCCGTTTGCCATTTCTGACAGGTGTTGGCCCTGCGTATGAAAAACAATATCTCAAACTCCTGGCCTAAGCTTGGGGACAACCTTTGGGGCATTGAATGTCACCATCTGTTGAGGACCAGCTTAGTTGAAGTCATTACAGCACGTGGAGGGAGAGCATGGCTCCAGCTCTCACCCATGAGGGCCACGGTTTATTGCACAGAAACCCAGGTGAGCCCTGATCTGATTTCAGAAGCTCAGCTGGAAATTGTTGGGCGCAGTTGGGTTGACATTATCTACTTCTAATTGTTGTACACTTTCTCCCTCAAATGTCCAGGTGATTTATTGGCTCAACCAAATATGGCACACTCCATAAACAACTTTTTCTTCAAATTTGTATTGCAGCTGAGGAAATAAGCTATACGGTTGTAAATTAACTCAGTCCTGAAAAAATCTTAACATATATTTAGTCACTCAATGTAAAATAATTTATCCAGAAATGTTTTGTATTTCTGCAAAGAAACTTTTCTGCAGAATTACAGTTTTTTCATTTGTCTGAATATAAAAAAGGGAAAATATCAGAAATTCCTGCCACTTTGTTGTTTTATTTGTGTGACACTGTCATTGAGGGATTAGCTGCAAAACAGGGTGTTGTATATGCGTTCTGAAAATCCATAGGCAGCAGATCAAGTCAGACTGAAAGCAAAAATCAATATCAAAACAACATTTGGATTTGATAATATTAGATAAACATGTTGATTTATGCTAACTTCCACCAATTTCCAACAAGTCATCATCAGTCCAACAACTGCCAAAATTCAACATACTCCACCAAACCATAATTTATTGTGTGCTAACCCATTTGAAGGATGCATTAAGTGATTTGTATTCCAACTTGGAGGACAGACAAATTCCCAGAAAAAGTCCCAGCTAATGTGTTGCAAACAGTTATCTACTTACGCATCCCTAGAGAAGTATAACTTCTTGGCTTTGTCTGCAAATGTTTGGAAAGGTAAAAACAGATTTATCTGTTTTTTGTTTTTTTTTTGTCTTGGACCTCAAAAACAATCACCTAAAATGGACAAAGAACATGTAACGGATCTGCTATAGTCCATTACTACATCACCTTTACACACCAAGTGTAGTTGAATTATATATGGCTCCTTTCAGCAATAACTTAGCTGTACTCAGTCCCTGTATAATCATTTTATTTTGTTTTGTTAATGTGAATATCTGTAATGTGAGCATCTATAGTATATTGTACACTCACCTCTTAAACATACAGAGGATGATTTCAGTGCTTTGAGATCCAGTACAATTAGTTGCGGCAGTCTTCCATGGTAAACAGAGTTTGATTAAGTTTTCTGGTGGTGATGTACACACAACAGGGCGCTCCATCTTTCATCCCTGCCTCAGGTTCGTGTCACACATCAGTCAGAAACGACTGAGGTGCACCGATTCACCATAGCCAAACTTATCTCCGAGCAGATAATTCTGCCGAGAGGAAGGTATTATGTTTCTCAAAACCAACTCAGAGCCATAGAATCGTGGCTGATGCGCCTCTCAGGTGGCCATCATATTGCTTGAATGGATTTCAAGCAGCGATGCGGATCAATTCCTTTGAGAAAGGTACCTGTTCAAATGAAGATAAAGTCATTAAGCTGCTGCAGCTGTCCTTGCATGTTTGCTTTTTCCTTGATTGCCTGTGATGATAATGTGTGGCGCATATGTTTCAAGGATAAGATACTCTTGAGAATGAAGTTCATTCTCAGTGCACAAGTATTAAAATGTAGTTTCCTTCATTACTACTTGAGGACTGTCAGTTGTCAATTTTCCACTTTTTGTAATCACCAACTCGCTTTATTTAAAAAAATCTAGGCATTGCATATCAGTATAGGCATTGCATATCAGCATTTTATAGACATCCTCCATGCATACACATTCATCTTCATACACACATGAACACACACTTGTGAAACTCATTTCTAGAGTTGCCCTGCACTGCAGAACTTACCCAGCCTCCTGTTGAGTGGATGTATTTACATCCACCTTGTCTCATCTCAGAGATGTCTGCCTGCTGGCCTGGCATTCTAGTGATTTGTTACCACCTGGCACATTTCCTGTCTCCCCTGAAAAGCCAACTCTGCCTCATACCTGGCTGTGTCTGCTCCATCTCCCCATGCAGAAAGGTGGTATTGCTGTCCCACAGGTGTACAACATGCTAGCTTCTGAAGGTGTAGCATGCTCAGTTGGCATCCGACCAAAATATTTAAACTAAATATATTGTAGCTGTACCTGTATTTGAAAAGGTTTATGTACAACAGTTATCTGAAATGTCACTGTTTTCTTTTGGTGTTGAATGTATTTTACCAAATAATTAGTTTATATTTGTAATATACAAGGTTGTCTTTTAGACTCTTGTGGTATAGGCTTTTGTGTGGTATAGCATTTTACAGTGTGTCCTTTCCTTTTACTTCAGCAAAGACATAGTGTACTTTTGATGAATCCACGAATTGAAGAATTTTATCTAATTTATATTATGCTTTTTTAAGGATTCGTTTTTTCTTTTTGTTTTTCATTTATTTTCACCTTTCTGTAAAAGACCACTGCTAAGGGTTTGAAAAGTTCCTCCACAAAAAATGAGATCTAGAGTCTGAGTTTACCATGCTATGGGTAGTTGTTCTTTACTCTTTTCTTTATTTTTTAAGCTGTAAAAGAGTGCTGCAGGGAAATGTCAGTGGTTGTATTAGTGAAACCATGTTGCTGTGTTGTTACAGAATATGTGAGAAGATGAAATACCAGCAAGTCCACTTACAGGCTTTAGCAGTTAAAAAAAAAAAACAATGTAAAGTTACCCTGAAATCCATGTTTTTTGTCATTGACTTTAACACAAAGCTACAGTCTACATGCTTCAGAGTCCTTGTTCACTTACTTTTCCAACTGTATTTCTGTGTTTTTCTTCATTAAATTTAGGGGATTCTCAATGCTGCAGCAGAAAGTGAGATTTGTGACAATAGCATGTTTCCAACATTGCAACTCTTAGGGAAAACTTTCATGTTTCAGTGTGACAGTGCCCCAGTAGTACTCATAAAACAAACAAACAAATCCTGTATAGTGCTTTACAGTATGCAACCAGTTGTCATTGGAAATTAACCACAGATTTGCAGACAGAAAGGAATACAAAACCTCTTGCCTCGTTATGCATTTTATACAAAACCAAACCAGCAATCAAACTCTAACTTGCTGTAAACACTTCATGTGCTACTTGTACAGTCACTGAATCTAAAATTCAATGTGTAGGTTTTTATATATATATATATATATGGAGTGCTGCAGGAAACAAAAGTCGTCGGTGAGGCCATGTTCTCCATGTAGCCTACCACTTGATATTTTGTAAAGAATTAATAGCTTCTACTTCAACTCAGTTCTGACACATTTACATTCCATGCAATCTTGCAACCTGAAAGGTGCAGAATAGTTTAAACTTTTGAATTTTTGTGCATAACTTGAGGATTTAACAAAGTTTTACCAAAGCAACACAACATTCCACCCCCTTGGCTGTACAGATGAACAAAGCCTTGTCATAAAGAAATGATTCTCCCAATTTCATGTGGAAAAAAGGTGACTGCATAGAATGCTGTGCTCAATCCCATTATGCACCTTGGGGTGAATTATAATGCATGACTTACTGCCCAGCATCACCTCAGTAATACTTTTTGGTTGAATGGGAGTCAGATTCCAAATTTTTGTGTGAAGCCAGTAACAGGAAGAGTGAAGGCTGTCAAAGCAATGGATTGAATCTGTTAGTTTGCAATGAGATGTGCACATTACAGCAATATGTAATTGCTGTAATGTGCATATGTCCGCATATTTGTAACATCTGTGTGTTCAAATTAACAAAATTATGTGTTTTCAAATTATGTTGCATTTCACTGCAATAAAAGTTGACTCAGGATCAACATTCTCTGCCTCTTACCTTTTTCTCTCACACTCTGTATATCCAGCTGAATATATTTATTTTAGAGTTCTGAAGGATGTCAGCTTTCAGGATATATATATCAGTGAGTAGATGCCTTTTGATCGGGCAAAAGTCTCAACAAACTTGCAAACAAAAAGCTTTCAGGCATTAGACACTCTTCCAGGCTGTGATGACACCAGTGCAGAATGCAGCACATTGATTAAAAAGAATACATTTCTATTCAGAATGAGACAGATGGGTGACTAAAAAATGCAAGTGAGTCACGTCCGGAGGAGACAAGGTGTCAGAATTACAGTGCACAGGTTGAAGTTGGGCTGGTGAAATATTTGAACAGCAAGCAACAGCAATGATTGTCTCAACAGAGCAGTGAAGGCAGAATAAACCATTTGATTTTGAGTGAGGTTTTACCTGCTTTGATCATTTCCTTACAAGTGCCATAAAACAGGTTGTTCATTTATTGTGTCACAACAGTGTTGCTGAAATACCTCTTGCATGTGTATGTGAGCTTATTATCAAACTACATACTTCTAGCTGTGGGATTTATTGGAGAGAGTACACCTTATCACCTTTTCTTATACCTGTGATGTGTTTCAGGTGCATTTTATGTGATGTGTCATGAGCAAGTCATATGGAACACATACTGTGCACTTAGGGAAGGAATGGACTGCATAATGATGTGTGATTCACCTGTGCTTTATTAAGCCCACTGCAAACTATTTTCATGACAAAAAAGTCCAACTGTGTAACATATTGCAATAGGTTTTTAGGCACAAAGGGGCCGTGGCTCTTGAGATGGCATAACATTTCCATGGGCCACAATTAGCATTCTTTGTTAAGTGCTAATTAGTAGAAGGTAGTATGTTAACTGCTAACATGCCTGCAGACTCTCATTTATACATCATAATACCCCAATTATTGGTTTGATTAAACTCAGTAGTTTCTTTGCTCATATGAATTAAACTGAAATTGACATCCTAACTGATGTATAATTTAATGCATTGATGATATTTTTGACTGGACCACTTTTGAAATTGCAAGTGTCTGATATTTACTTACTAACAAAGTTTCACTATTAGTCACAGAAATGCTGCATGAGAAATGAAGTCAGCTTACCACTGACCAGTGCTCTTTCATGAAAATGTTCAAACAGTTTCTAATACATTGTCAGGTTTGAGCTGTTACATTAGTTGCTATACTTACTAGATTTTGAGACACCTTTAGCAAGTTCTTTTTCTTAGAATCAAAAAGCATGTAGCAACAAAGCTAGACTCTTCTAGAGACAATCTAGCTACTTTCCATGGAGAAGAGTTGCCAGCATTGCTGTGCAAGTAGAGGTCAACTTTCCCTCCACAGGCACACCAGTCAACGTGCATATTGACCAGTCGAACCATTTACAACTTTTTTCAGTAGTTGTTGGTAATCGAAACCATTCCCACAAATTCACCAAAACTAATTTGTTAAAGAGTTGATATTTTGGAGAGAACTTCACCCTGTAGTTAGGAGGCACTTTAATCTGAAGTATAGTAATTTAAATGTTATGGAACAACAGTTATAAGTGCATTTATGTAAATCTGTATTATTTTTTATCTTCACTTTTCAACTACATTACAACCAATTTTAATGTCTAGACAGCATTTGACGACTAAATCACCAGATCAGTGCTTACATAATGACAATCAACCAGCAGTAAGAGCAGATCACAGTTCCTTTGTTATGACGTGGCCCTAAGTGGCTACTTTTCATTTGAACACTGAGTTTTAAAATCTCAGACTGAGTCTATACTCAGAGACCACCAGTGATTCAAATGAAATGGGTCAGATAAGTTGTTTTAAAAGCTTAGATGTGGTAGTTTCACAGCCAAAATGTTTCTCTGGCATTCTTAGCAAGACCTGATAATTGACTGAGCGAGTAGAGAAAAATCATCCAGCCCACTGGAAAAAAAGCACTTCCAAATTCCTTCAACATTCACCACAAAATCATGTTGATATTGTTTCATGTAAATACATCACTCATAACAGACCCTGGCATAATTAACTTGAGCAAGATATTGTCTGAGACCTATGTTGTTATCTACTCTTCCACCTAAATTAACTTTGCTGATACCCAAAGCCTTTTCTAGCTGATGTAACCTTGTTATACGAACACAGCACTATAGCAGCACACTTAAGTATTCAGCCCACTGAAACGTTGGATCTAATCTTAGAAACTTGAACTAGAGTAAGTCTTTATTGATTGTGAGCCCAGAGAGCAACAATGGGCGCTTTACCCTCTAATGGGATTGTGTTCTTTGTTTGAACACAAAAGTACACCTCTGACATGACTTTTTTCATTTGCAATCAAACAAACCGTGTCCGTCTGCATCATGGGAAGTTAGCCCTCTAATGTTACCGAAGCCTGAAGAACTCCTTGATTGTTACCGTGTCGCCAAAATTAAATCTTTTCTAATTTCACCCAGCACTTGTCAAGATTGTTGTCTGTGATTTTTCAGATTGCTTTCCTTGATTGTTTTGTCTCTGAGCAGCTCAGATTGCCTTCAGTAATGATGTGTCACTTTTCATGTATCATTTTTTGAAGCTTGATAAAATGCGTTGTGAGAGACAGTAGCTGTATTACATTAAAAAGGCCGTTGGCTGTATGGAGTTCATTATTCTTTTTTCCAGGCATTATAAGCCTTGTCCCAGAGAAGCTTCAGAGATTTGTACGCTTGATTGTATCCTTGATGACAAAAAAATGAGTCTCTGAGGCTTTCAGGAGGATTATGACTCCATTGTGCTTCTTTTATTCAGGCCAAATCATGGTAATCAATTGATTACCAATTCATAGGTTGAATTGGTAATCAATTGAACATTTCCTGGTCTTTGGTTAAAGAGGAGTAATCACAGTTGTTCTCTCATCAAAGTATACCAGTATGTCTTCATCAGAATGTCTGAGTGCGTTTCCTCTTGTCTGATTTTCAGTTTTAAATAGAGTGCCACAAATAATGTGCCACACCATATCTGTTTTAACTGTTGTGTCAAAGAATCGACACAACACAAGAATCTTGCTGCTGCTCAGGTACTGCTTGTTCCCTTTTTATTATCTTAAGTAGATAAAGATGCATGATACGCTTCACAGAAGAGATTTGAAGTACTTTCCTACCTTTTCCCTCAAAATTTGTTTGCTGTTGCGAACTTGTTGTTTAAAGACAGATTCTGTGTTACAAGGTTGGAAATTGGTGGTGTATTGTCAATTTTCTTTTAATAACTTAATTGTTCATACATTTACTACACACTAGGAAAGGATCTATGAAAAATTATTCTAAAAATAGTAATAATTGACCTTGTTTATGCTGTAGTTCTATTGATGAATCAGACAAATATTTGTGGCTCCTCAAAACATTTTGAGAAAGGTTGCCCTGATGGTATGTCATATTAGCACTATTTGCAAAGACAATTGTAAATCCTCATTGACTTCTCATAAAGAGATAGCTCCCAGTACACCCTGGTGATGTGTTTGTCTTCCCAGCCTATGTATGGTGTTTCATATATAGGCTCTACTTGGCCTCAATCTCAACCAGTGGGAAACAATTCGAAATCTCTTGTGGTAACATATTTACATGTTTCTCCTACTTTGTTATGCGAATACTCTAACGCGGGGGCACATTGTGTTATCTATTCACTTTTATATTATAATGTTTGATTGAGCAGAATTGACTGATGACCTGCTTCCCCACTGAGTTTTGGAATCACCACCACTCATATTTTGAATACACTCTGGAATAAGATGCTCCAATTGCCATTTCACTGTCAGTCTGAATAGCTGAAATAGTTTAAAGATAACTCTTGTATAGAGTATCAAACCAATTTATTTGGAAAGTAAACCCAAAAGTCAGAGCAGCTGTAAAAAAAAAGAACTTACTTAACTGTTATGTACTATCTTTGCAAGGAACAATTTGGGCAGTGCTCTACCATTTTTTTTTTAACATTTCACATATCTTAAGTTAACCTGCACAGTGGTTTAAAAGCTGCAGAGTTTATTGTGTGTTAACATATACTTTCAGAGATAATGGCCAAACATACCATTAAGATCAATGTTGTAACAAAATGTGATTTAAACCAATTACTTAATTACTATAAGAAATATGAATATTTTAGATCATTTAAACATGCATGACAAATAATTATAAAGCTATAAACAAGATCTGATTATGTCTGATGAGAAAAGTATTTCCCTTAAAATACTTGTGAATGGACAGGTTTAAATCATGTGTTAGTTCAGGTTCATGAATTGTAAATTAGATAAGCTGATGTGTGAGAAGACTTGGGTATGATGTGAAAAATCTAACTTTTTTAAGCCATTTTGCCTTTATTGATAGCAAGTGAAGTCAGTGCGGAAGGTGGGGAGAAGAGTGGGGGAAGGACACGCAGAAACTTATCACGTAGACACGCAGAACTGCCGATCGCTGCCCAGCTTATACACCAAAGTGGTGCGTCCTAACCACTCGGCTATCCAAGCACTCCAAGGATAACTTTTTAATGATATGCATATGCTCCTCCACTATATATTATCTTTGTCCCATTTTTTAATCATGCGTGTATATTTGGAGATATTTACTGAATTCAAGGAAAATACTCCTCATGCAACTATGAACAAATGGTATGGAAATCCTTGAACTTAACTCAAAAAATGTTTTTAATGGTCCCAGACTTCAGTTCCTCTGATGTCAGCTGGAGTGCCTCGCAAAAGAGCCTGAATCCCACTTCCGTTGAATTTCTTGGATTGGTGGATCTCAGTGGCATACTGCAATGTAATTTTTTCCAGGTCTTTTATCTCCTATTTCAAAAAAATGTTTTTTGATCTGAATCTACAAGGGAGAGCTTGTGAATGTTATCATTATGAGCATAATTTCAACTGGAATATTATTTTTCAAGGAAGCTGCACAATAAGTGAAACTGACAATTTCAAGATGAGATAGAAAACAGATGGGGACAGAGACTAAATGAATAGTTCCTAACTTAAGAGGGGACTGTAGTATGTGAAGATAGTCAAGCTGTCTTCTTCAAATTATATTTCCTTGGAGTCCTTGTTCTTTTTTTAGTGTCTTCATCAGCTACTGAATGGAAATTGGACTCACTTTTTAGTTTATTTGTTTCATGTGTGTTAGTCTAGTCTTCTATTTAGTGATAGAGAAAAGCACTTAAGCTTTTAATTAAGTTTTTCACTGTGGCCAAGTGGAGACATTGTTTCTGTGCAGAAGCAATACTTTAGTAAAGGATGTATATACACATATTACTCCAACTGATGTTTAGCGTTGTTGGTAAACAAAAGAAAAAGTGTTTCACTTACAAATTATAGCCAACATTTAAAAAATTAAAAATTCTAGAAAAGAGGTTGTTTTCTCACCAAAGGAAAAAAAATCATATTTTGCTTGTTTTAGCCTTCATTTAATCACAGTGGTCTCTAGAGAACAAAATATCATCTCAACAAGAGGGCCTGGGACAAAATGGCAACATAATTATGTGAAGAAACACCTGAACCAATATTCACAAATTAAAGAAAAAAAAAAAAAAAAAAAAACAGAAATTTCAGTGCATTGAAATATTTCCTATTTTTTAATGCACTGGAACTAAAAGATATCAATGTTTTTATCATTTTCCAATTTACTATGGAATAAACAATAAATGCCCACTTCTCTTTATTTCTACAATAGATAAAATGTCCTAGATGCACGTTCACAGCAGGAAGTCCTGCACCTGGGTGAGTCTTTGTAGTCTTGTGTACTGGCTATAGACTATTGTGACGAAGTGATAACTTCAGACAGAGTGTGGCTGTACAATTTGTTTTATGTCTTCACAGAAAGTATACTTTCAGGGAAACTTCTGTAGCATCAGAGCACCTTCAAAGTGCCGGAAAGCTAAAGTAAGGCCTTGATTTTGTTTTTTTTTTTTTTTTTTCTTCTGTCAGCCCTCAGCTGTAAAAAGTAAGACAAGTCAACTAGGTCAGAGCTCTGTCGGGTTATCAAGTTGTTTGGCTGTAACCTCTCCTCAGAATGACTTTCAAATAGAAGTGCCCAGTGACTCTTGTTTGTTGGTACCTGAGTGAGTAGGATGAGTGTCTTTTCGTAAGTTGTTGTGGTAGTCCAAGACTGAGGGGTGTGTACGGGGAAGTGACAAAATATGATAATAATGAGATGCATGTTATTTGTGGGTTCCTCTTGAGTTAGTCTGATAATCAGACTGAACTGTCACTTCGTTTTCACTTCATTATTTAGTCTGATATTGTTTTCTTTTTTGAAGGGCAGCAATGTTGGGGTTATTCACCCTGACAAGAAATGACTGATGCTGTTACAGTCAGTTTCAGTCGACACAGAAACTTTGAGATGCAGTTGCACAGTTGTTTGTATGAGCGTAAGAGATATTTCTTCACAGTAAGTTGACTTATAACAACTACTCTAACTGTTTAGATTCCCTCCACCTTACCACCATCTTTTGGTTAATTTTCCTGGCTCTGGCACAGGAAGACAACATTTCCCTGTTCATTGTTAGCACTGCGCACAAAGTATTGGTTTGGTTGTTTTTGTAATGAGGGCCACAGCCATCAACAAATACAGTAATGGGAGATATGGGCAGCAACTCTCAACTGGAAGCAGGGTACTATCATTTAACAACCTCACACATTTTAACACAAGTACACAGATTTTAGTGTGAATATCTGGACAAGGTCACTGCCAAAATGGATGAAATACATTGATAGTAATTCAGGATATCATGAATGCATTCATTTGCAAAATATATTTACAAATGCAAAATAAGAAATAATACTTACATGTTCTCACTTTATGATTTATACATATTATGTATTTATGCATATAGTTTGTCTTCAGCTCATTTGCACTGTATGTGTAGTCATGGCAGAGATGGATGGGGATTGGTGTGACAACTAGAAAAAAACACTATTACTACCTATGGCTGACAGTGACAACCAATCAATGTGCGCTAACTGCATCAATTGAGGCTGTTGTACTAAATAGTCTTAATCGACTGAAATGCTATAATACATAGAGTTAATAGAGTAGCAGTCATTCGGTCAGACATGGTAAATGGGTATTTATTCTGTTTGGCTGTTAATCACATTTGTTATTGTTATTTCTTAGATGAATGATTATTTACTGCAATATTTTTGTAATTAATTGTGTATATGGAACCAGGATGGTTGTTTTATCTGTTCAGTCTGTTCACAGGTGTGAAATAATTATATATATATATATATATATATATATATAAAATCATACAGTTTTAGAGCAAAAAAAGCACAGTTTCTGGGATGTATTTTACCTGCCTTTCAGCCAAACATGAAACAAATCCAAACAAACTGTTATTATACTTTCAGCTTGACATGCAAATTATACTATTAGCTGTTCGTGCAATGATAAAAATAATATTATAAGGTATGGAGTGACAGGAATATTATAACCACAACACAACACTAATTACTGACACAGAGTACGACTCTGTAATCAAAATAACATTAAACACTACATATCATAGTAAATAAATCATCAACTTGAGCTCAGCAAATTAAAAGCTTGATGCTGTCAAAGTGCCAAATTTTATTTCAGGTTAATGATATTCCTTATAGTCTTTACAATGTGCAATAAATCAATTAGTGCAAATTGGTGTCACCCCTTTTTCAGATGCTGTATGTCTAATTTTGGAACAAAGCTGTTCATATACAAATACAGTCTCCTTACAAACAGGCTGTGTGATCGTACACAGTCATATTCATTCTGGAGTAGCAGCAGCCTCTAGTCACATATGGCATTGTACAGATGGACAATCTGTTTGGGGCTTCAAAGTTAGGAGGCAAAGTTCATTAACACGCCATGAAGCTTTGAGCCTACGATTAGAAAATAATTTCATCATCCTCCTAATTATATTCAAACATTTCAAAAGTTTTTCTCACTGTGCCAATCACAGTGACATAAAATAAATAACTGCCTCGTGGAGATTACATTCACATCAGAATCACTTCATTTGTCGCACAAAATAAATGTGCACTCACATCAGCAGCTATCAGGAAGACACCAGCACATCCTGGAAAAGACGTCACAAGCAGAGAAAAAGCTACACTTGAGAGTAACAGACGATTATAAACTAAACAGTACAAGCTTGCATCCAAAATATAATACTGCCTAATCTATGTATAACAGTTTAGAACATAAATGAAGCAAAAACAAAGAAGGAATACAAGATTTAGAAATGCACAAATTTTCATCCAATTAAGTTACATTCCTTTGTTTAACACAAGCAGACGTGTTTATTTTATCTTGTTTACTCCCTCCCAGTTTCTCCTCTGTCCCCACCTGCGTCTTAGATGAGTGCGGGGAAAGAAAAACATCTCTAAGAGCATAGGGACATCTTCCAATGAGATTCAGAAAATAGCCGGCTCTCCTGGGCCGCATTAGTCTGAAGGTCATCGAAGGGGAAAATGACCCTGGTCCCTCCCTTTCCTCTCTCCTGCTGGCTCTTTCCTCGTCTCTCTCCCCTGTAATTGAGTATGGTGCGTGGTCAGGGAGCCTGTGCTCATTGGCGGGCTGAACATGGTAGTTAGTTACACACGTTTTCACCGTAATTACCAGGCAGACTCTCCCTGTCTCCAGATCTTTTCAAGGTCGCATCAATTTCACAGCTATCCACACTATCCACCCCCGCTGCATTTCTCTGTGTGCTGGCCACTGTCATTACAGGCTTTCAGACCTTCCTCATTGTGAACTTCCTCCTTTCTTAAAAGCATATCAAAACTAAAATGGCAATTATTAGTTGATCATCCCATCTCTTTCCCACAACTGTCGCTGTTGCAATAACCTTCTAGTCTGAGAGTGGTGCATCTGTGGCTGTAAATGCTATTAGACTACTGACTCACTGTCATGCAGATTTACTACTTCTCTAACCACCATTAAATGCAGCTTGATTGCCTTGGAGGGAAGGGGTCAGTGATTTTGGCAAAGGTACCAAACATTTGAATGGCCTTGGGTTGCACTGCTGAACTAACCAAGGCCAGAGTTACTGACATAGGAAGGTCTGCAACAGTTAGGCCAATGCATTCTGTTCACGTTTCCCTCTCTTTCACTGTCTCGGATCAGTTGCATTGCTTATACAACTGGATGTCTGCACCCTCTCTCTCTCTCTTTCTCTCTGTTGCCCCCTCTACAGGCTCCCCTCATTTGCTTGACACCCTTGTCAGACCATGCCCAGCAAGGAGTCAGAGTCAGTACTTACTGGGTTCACAGCCGCTGTCAAGTCCTCCAGCAGGCCCGTCAGCCACGCCAGGCACAGTGTATACTTCAGTAGGCTTTAAAAGCATGAGCACCACTCAAATCAAGGCACAGCACAGCAGAACATCTGTTTCGCCATTTTATTCCATTTGGTGCAGCGTGTACTGGCAAACCGCCCGATAGAGCCACCTGTTTACCACCATCACGCCATAACCCAATCCCCTCGACCACAGTCTCAATTTTGGAATCTTGCAGAAGATGTCCACTGAGTGCTGCTGAAATGATCGCTCCGCTAAGTGGTTGTGATTTGTTTATGTTGCCTATTAAACTAATAAGTTCTCATATCGTTGTCAAGGCCTGACATTGGAAAACGGAGGAGGATGATACCGGCTCTGATTACATGGCACAATGATGGCACAGATTAGCAAAAGTGCTGCTTCACACATCATTGTCCTATGAGAAAGGAGGGGGGGGGGTGAGCATGTGTGATGGGGGGAGGAGGGACTCTTTATTGTGGCACTGTTTGATTAAGTTGCAATGTGTCAGGACTATCACCTCATGCCATCTGCACATGTCCCGCATCCTCAGTGCTGAATTGATTGAGATTTATTGTAAAGGATGATTAAAGCACTGGCGGCATAGTCGATATACGAGGAAGAGTGAAGCTGTGAACACACATCAGCTTCCTGTTCTCTGACAGAACAGGCTGACAGAGCCAAACAGCTCCAGCAGCAGCTCAGAGTAACAAATCGTTAGAAAGGCTCACTAGTGCCGATGTACCTAAATAGAAGCAGGTGAGTGTAAGACCAGGGAAATGCATGATTTAGCAAGAGATGTGTGCATCCCTCTGGGCTGGTCGTGCCCCGGGATTGGCAGCACTCGGCCTAATGCATCTCCAAGCTGTCCTTGAGTGGATACAGTATCCACCATGCCAATACCAGCATGATTAATTGCCCGGATGGTCTCATCTCTTTTAGTCCAGAAAAGGCTCTGAACCCCTAAGGAACAAACAAACCTACTTAACCATTTAGTGTTTTCTCCACCTCCGGTTACTACTCAATCCACCCACCACGATACACTCTGACAGCCACGGACACAAGGGAAGCATGAATCTTACAAGACTGCACTCTTAATCATTCTGCATCTTTGGGCAGATATGTGAATGTTGCTCTGCATTTGGTAGGTCAGAGCATCGAAGTGCAACCCTCTCCAGGTGATAGTATAAAAAAGTAATAATTTACTGGCTAGCTTTTTGTTGTTAACTTTATTAAGTTCAGACTGCCTGTGTGTGTGTGTGTGTGTGTGTGTGTGTGTGTGTGTGTGTGTGTGTGTGTGCGTGCGTGCGTATGCATACATATGCAGCATACACAAGCAGTTGACTGCATCTCTTGCCTGTGAGCAATAACTCTCAGTGTACTCTCATGAAACTAAACTTGACTTTTTCAGGGGTTGTGGCGCTTTGCTCAGGCAGACATGAGTGTGCAGAAATGGCAGTGCAGTGGGTAAATCTATCCTGATTCAGAGCCAATCCCTCAGAGGTGAGCCTGCGAGTACAAACTGAAAACTGAGTTCTGTCCGCACAGATAAGGAGGTCAGTGTGGCCGTGTGACACAGACCAAGATTGCTGGACTTCTCACAGTCAGCAACCTTTTGCTCTAATGCAGCCACCTGAGCTGACCCAGATTTCTGAACGTCTCCAATTGGCCCTTAAGGAGTCCATAGCAGATGGCCGTCATACACCAAAGGGTGTAGATAACAGCCATTTATCAAAGCATTAGAGGACTGCCACAGAATAAGGCCACCGGACATGCATCACCTTATCCACACATTCTCACTGCTGTTTCCAAAATGTTGCTCATAAATAATTCATTCGCCTTTATGACCACCATCGCCTCTGACTATATGGGATATTTATATAAAAAAGACTGTTTATGGCCACTAAAGTCACCTCAACCCTGTATTGGTTTCCCTCCTCCACCCACCCAGAGACTGAATTTCTCTCTGTCTCTTTTTTCACTTAGCGCTGGACCAGCCCTTGTGTGGTCTTTCTTAATCACCTGGTGCTGGATCTATTTTTCATCTCTCATTAAACAAGGCTGATTTGCTCCCAGGCCAGAATCTGTTAAACCATGTTTCCGGAACCAGAATCTCACAATCAGGAATGATGTCATCCAAAACTGGAGTTTGTTAATTGGAGTCAATGTGCTGTAGAACTGGAATCTGATAAATACCAGAACCCTTTTCATCACTTGTGAAGTGAGGCCGACGTCTTGCAGAACCAGAATGTGTCAAATGAAACTGAAGACTGCGGAAACCAGAATTACAGACCTTTTCATCATGCATTAAATTTGGTTAATGCATTCTAGTGCTTTAGAATAGAGAATAACAGCAGCAGTAAGAGCAGTAGTAATGGTAGTAGTAGTTTTACATTTTTGGAAATAAGCTAATTAGCAAATTAATACATCTTTCATGTCTTTGTAGTACATATGACGCTGCTGTTTAGCTTAGCTTAGTGGAAAGACTGGAAACAGTAAGTCTGGCTGCATCCAAAGATAACAAATTGCAATTCTTAAAAAGTTGTTGCCAGTTCTTGTGTTGGCTCGGATAACCTGGTAGTAGCTTTATATTTAACCTGACATACATGAAAATGATCAATATTCTCATGTAACTCTAAGCACTTAAATAAGGCTCTGTTTCTAGCCTGTTATGTTGCATGGCAGAATATAAGTGTATTACATGAATTAAGCCTTACATTTCCTGAATTAGAACCAAGAACCAAGCATGGGCTGGAACCAAAATCCAATAAATGTTTTAGAAACAGTTTAATGTTGATACTGATATGTAAGTGTAATGAAACCATGAAGTTATAAATGTAACTTATCTGTTCCAGAACCACGGTCCTTTCAACTCTTGCATCTTCTAGAACGCTTGTTGTGTGTTCTGGTCCATGGAAGTCAGAATGCAGTGCTTTCAGCTAGAAGTCAGATCTTACATAATATTTAAATTTGTATTGATCTCTGCTTTCAAGCCAAGTCCAGTGGAAACTTTTTCTCTCTAATATTGAAGTTCAAATCATTATGAAGAACTTTTTCAATTGAAATATCTAACACCTTTCAAGCTAGGAGACTGATTGGTAGCTCACCAAGGTCTTTCTGTCCATCAGTATCACTGATTATAATTTTCATTGTGTCTTATTGTGCGTCTTTTTCCAGCCGTGGGTGACACAGTTGGGTCTCGGTGGCCTCTAGACACTTAATTTGAGGTAATCAACAACTTGGCATGAACTCCTCTGATTACTCATGACTTCATAAGCCACCCAGGAAACCTGCTTGCAATGACAGTTAAGCCTGCCATGATGGAGGGCAGTTTCTGGGAGTTTGATTGGATATTTGTCATGTGGTAATTCCTAAATAGGAAGCATTAGTGATCTAGGTCAGAACCCAGTGGTAGGAGTAGGGCTGTCATTGACCATAGTTCAGTTAGACATATTTCTTAATTAGCCTCACTGTCTGCTCCCCTCAAAGTAATTAACGTGATCAGAAAAGACCTTGCCTGAAGTCGGAGTAGAGTCAGAAAAAAATGTCATGGCAATGACTAACTACATTAAAAATTCTGAAATCATATGTTTATCCCAAGCTGCCTGTAATTAGTATGCACAGAGAGCAGCCCAGTTTTAAATCCTCACAGATTACTCTTGGGGAAGTGATCTGGGAATGTGCTATCATAATTTATTTGGCTCAAGGTGTTTTTTCCCTCAACTAACAGAACACAGTTGAACAGGTTTGTAGTGTAACAACAAACAAATTAAAAGTGAACATGACACTTTGGCTTCTGCTGTTTTTATTTTTATTTTTTGCCACACATGCTCCATGCTTCGGTGTTGTTTTTTGTGTTTTTCCATTTCTATGCGTGAGCGAGCGAGAGTGTAAGAGAGAGCGAGGGCAGAATCCATGGAGACTGAAAGATAAAGCATCACATGATGGGCACTGTAATTGGATCCGAGACAACGAGGCACATTAAAAAATCCCCTCCCTTTCTCGCATGTTTTATTGCCTCATGCGCTCTCCTTGATGGAATTATTACCCTATTTGTCCTGAGAAAGAGGAAACTGGCAGAAACCATTCAGACAACAGCCCGTCTCAGAGGCTAGATTGTCCCCCATGATATGGATGTGCTCTGACACAGTGATAGAGACCTATAGTCATATCAGTAAGGAAAGGATTTAAAGCAGCGATGGTCTTGGTTTCTGCGCTGTCTATCATCTCTCTGTCTGTGGTCCTGAAGGTATAATGCTGGGAGAGAAAAAACAGGCACAGCTGCATATTATTATCATGCCTGACAAGATATTATTCTCATATATTTACCATAAACATTTCATTGCCCAGCTGCTGTCCCTCCTACTCAGTTGCATTTATCATCAGAGAAAAAAACAAAAGGCAAACTCCTTTTTTATATGGACTTATGCTGCAGATTGCTAGGCTTTCTCTTCTTTCCATCTCTCCTAATCTTTTGTATGGATCTGTAGGGTTTAAAGTCCATCTTTTCCAATTGGCTAATGATCTATTTTGAGCAGTTGGAAAATATCTGTCTCAGTTAGTTCTGGTGTTGAAAAGTTTGAGAGATGGTGCTGAGGGGAGTGCAAAATCAATAAACCTATCAGAGAATGGTGACATGATATATGCTGGCTGGGCAGCCACTCTGCAAGAGCAAAAGGACTTGGCAGAGCCATGAAAAGATGAATATACACTACTTAAAATATCATAAACTGTGCACAGTAAAAACAAAACTTTATCGGTAGTTGTCTTAGCCTGTCATTTATCACAAAAAGTAAGATTTACTGTTGTTGAGACCTTTAAATCTGAGACATAAACAGTTTTGTAGCAAAAGAAGTTCACCCATCAAGAAGGATACATAAGTTCAAGCCCCACAATCAGCTGTGTGTTTTTTCGAAGACACAGAAAACGGCCAGCCACAATAAGCTTCTCAGGGAAAACAAGTCAGCAACAGTCATCAACATAAAGTTATTCTCAGGTCCAATCTGACTCAGCTCTATTAGATGAATTTGCTGTCCCCTGTTACCTGAATACATACAAAATGTCATAGCCGTAATCCTTGATGAATATACTTGTATTATACTTGCAATTACAGCACTAATCTGGAAACATGTTCTCTTTGGCAAGTTGGTGTTTTCATTCTTTTCCAATCCAGGATTTAGGGGCGTTATGGGAGCCATAGCATTGTCTGAGCATGCATGGTTAAATGAAGAAATAGATTTTGTTAATGAAAAATGCAACAGATGGTGGCTGTAAACCCAGTCCCTGCAGAGCACGAACATTTCCTGCAGAATGACGGAGAGTGGATTAAGGTCATTTTTGCCTGGTTTTTCAATTTATAAATTCATGCTCAGAGGGAACTGAAAAAAGGGGGGGGACTGGCATCCTGCCTCGACACTCTCTGGGAAATCCAAATGTCAATGAGCACATATTGGAAATGTGCAAATATTAGAACAAAAAAAAAAAAGCACTGTTTAGGAACAAAACGTTAAGGCAGCCATCATAACAGACTAACACACATAGAGGCAGACAGCGTCCACCCCAGAGACTCTGTTGCCTGAAAGAAAAACTGTTATTTATCAGCACGAAAACAAGACTTGAGTTGATCAGAGATATATATTGTTTCAATGATGAAAAACAAAGTAAGTGCTATTCATTCAGCTCGCAATCAATTCATTTTCTATTTCATGTTTGTGCTTATCTCCTTATTATACTGCACTTGTAAAAAAAAAAAAAAAAAAAAAAGAGTCGCCATGCATGTGGGCTATATCTTTCCTACTGTGTCCTTGTGGAGCTTGCAGACTAAGGCCAATGTCATTTCAGTGTCATAATTTGAATGGAACAATCTTCCTGAAGACAATGGCCAATTTTCAGTGCACAAATTGCATTTCATTTTTCTCCCACAGCTAACAGAATAGAAAACTAAGTTGGGTATCTGTCTCACCTTTTTTCCATCTGTACCGTTAGTAATAGGCCTGTTTTTCTAAAAATCCCTTTGGAAATACAACGATCCTGCTTGTGTACACCACACACGAAGTGATCAAACAGCCAACCCCGTGTCAGCATGACAGCACATTGATGGTCATAAACATGCAAAATGAAAGAGGAGGAGCCATGTCATGGCAATGCACTATTAACAGAATAGCAATTCAATGTTCTTGTGTCGAGCTCAGAGCACCCACATGGCAACTCCCATGCGAATACACAAGCCAACGGCCGTGACAGATGCCAGGGACGCAGAGCATTAAGTGTCACATATCTGCATATGCTTTTCAGCAGTACTCTTTGCACCACACACATAGCAGCATATGTCTGATGAAGGTCACTGATTCGAAAACAAGGCACCTCGGCTGTTTCTGTTATTGCTACTGCGGAGGCTGCTGGGGCCACTCGAGCTCTTCACTTTTCCCTTAATCCTGCAATGACAGAACATAGCTAATGACCAGCAGATGGATGTGACAGAATGAGGATGATATACAGGAAGACTGAAAACTGATGGAAGACGAGTGAAACCAGCCAGACTTGTTGTAGAAGCACTGCTGCTATCACAGGGGCCTCATTTCTTTATTGCCATGAGTATGCTTGTTTATCATTTTCCAAAGTGGGCAGGAAGAGGGAAGTGACTAGCAGTCATTTAACCCCTTCCATCTGGGCTTTAACCCCAATATCCTTGTTGTATGAAATTCTCTGCCAGCCTTGACATTGCCATTATCATCCATCATCATCACCATCCTTTATAGTTCTATACATCTGGTGTATACAGGCCAAGTTGGCAATCTGGTGTTAAACACATAAACATTCTGCCAGAGGAAAGTTATAGCTCAAGCATGATTTTGATTAGAAAAAGATAAATTAAGCTCAGATTGTGATTCTAATTGGGAAAGCTAGTGGTCTGAGGCATCACATTGCCTGGTGGGAATAGTAGAACAAGATGTGACACATGGGAGGAGTCTCACAGTTGAAGACTTTGGTGGAAACATGGCAATAAAAAGGGAGGTTAAGAGATTAAGAGAGACAAAGTGTTGCAGAAAGTGATGGAAGAAAGGATGTTCCCCCATTGGAATTCAGGACAGGCATACAGAACACATCAGAGAGAAAAAAAAAGTAGAACGATGAGCCGCTGCATCCTTTTATTAGAGCCTAGAATGTCTAGAAATTTAAGACCACCATATTTTTAGAACCCCATCAACCTGGCCTTTATATAGCTCGATAAAATAGGCCTCCATGTTTCGTTGGAGATTGAGCTCGACTTATCCCACCATCTGAGGACTAGCTGCATTTGTGAATACTAAATCTCGGGGGGAGGACATTCAGGCAGAAAAAATGTATGGGCTACATCACTGAATCTTATTTAGATTGATAGAAGCTGCTCAGCTTGTCAGCATCCTCAACGTGTGCATGTTTGTGGGCAAAATGATCCACATTACCTTGGGAATGCAGTATGAAGTAATATGAGTGAGCAGAGAAAAATGTATTTTGCTTTTATGCAGCTTGTGTGTGTGTGTGTGTGTGTGTCTTAATGCACATCTGGAGCAGAGACAAGTGTGTCAATGTGTCTGCAGATCCTGAGAGGTGAAAAGCAGAAAAAATGGAAAGTGAAATAGCAGTAGAAACAAAGTGAAAGTATCTAAAGGCATCCACGATCACACACATACCCCCTCACCCTCCCACACCCCACCCCCACCCATCACGTCTCTCCCTAGGGTGTTCGTTAATCACCCTTTTAAATCTGTCAGTCTGTGGGTGGGCCCATTACCCTTCAACGCTAGCACTTTTGTTGCCCAAGACAGTGCCTCCATTCAGATCTTCTAAACACACCTCAGCCCTCAGTGTGTCTCTGCACAAGCCTCACCTTATTAGAGGAACATAAGAGATAATGAATAAATAAACAAAGTGGAGTGGATTCTGGGACGTGAGGAGCATGGTGACAGCTCAGGGTGTTCATTAAGACAAGGTGCCGGGTATCGTGCTGCGTTCGACACCGGGTGGCAACCGGGACATCAGTGGTGCCGCCAACGACCCCTCCTCCACATCCCCCAAAATTGCAGTCTCCTGTCTTACATGTTATGCAGACACACACATCCACAGCTCACCTCCAAGGCAGGCAGAGTTCTTGTCAAAGAAAAGTGAGGCAGCATATGGATCCAGGTTCAAAGATAACTAGGCCTGAACTGTCAAGGTTGCCAAAGCACTTTCCACGAGGTCAGCTGTACCTTGACATCAAAAAATTGGTCTAAATGAGTGCAGGTCTGTTTCTTCAGACAGAGTCCAAGACAAGTTAATGTTTTAAATGAGACATGATAGTTTTGTTAAACATTCACAGATAGTGAGACTGAAGTGCAGCTAGGAAAACCTGAAACCTTACACTGAATTTCCTACCATGTACAAGGCCATAGTGTTTTTTTTAGCTGAATTGTGTATATGCTCTTTAAGCATCCATATGATGGGTGATTGTTAGTACTTGGAATTAGGCAGGTGCTCATGATCTGCAGGTTTGTAAATCAGAGTAAACAGTGAAGTAACCTATTAACCTAATTGACCAATTCAGTAAATGGTCAATAAATAATATGTTACTGCCAATTAGACCGCATCATGTAGGGTGTTTGTGGCAGAAGCCATCTGTTCAATCCAAAGGTGTTTGACCTTGGTTTTTAAAGGTTGCACTTTGAAAACCTCAATGGGTTATTATGGGCTAGTCTAACGATGTGCACTGCTTTGTTTCATATTTAATTTGCTCCACTAACCCCAGTTGCTTAATAATTCCTAAGAACTTAATCAGTGATGTGCAAATGCATGCTGTTCCTGTTTTTTTACTAATTGTCTTAATCAGCACCGTGGCTGACATTGTGATGAAACAATTTGGACATGCTAATGGTCATAGAAGACAGCTCAGACTCATTGATTTTTGGAAACTGATCCAGGTTAATGGTGAAATGGCTGCTCCAGATCCATGAAGTTGTGACAGCTCTGTCAGGTGTGTTACCTCTAAAAATGTAATTTCTTTGGTGTAAAAAGTTAATTTAATATCATGTTTCACTTTTCAGATGTGACTATTTGCTGTTATGATTGTAACAGAATGTGTAAAAATCGTTGTTGTTGAGTCTTAGCAGAGGTGTTTAATCTCACCCATTACAAAATGTCGCAAGTTCTTTGTACTTCAAAGCCTTCTGTGTTATAGTTTTTGCATTAGAGACACAGTCGAGGTTAGCATTACCAGCTTTGAAGTTACAAATCCAGCAGAATCATCTGTTCCAGCATTAAACTTAAATATTTTCCTGATCAGGAGTTGTTTCCAGCTGTTGAAAGCAACATCAATGTTAATTCTTGTTGTGCCGTCACGTCTTTGCTCCTACTGGAGATAGCATGCTAACTAGTTAGCCATTAGCAATTCAGTGTAGGGTCCAGTCTGCTTTGGAGTGGAGCTTATCATAGGTTGTATTATGACCTTTTGTTTTGTGACTAATAATACCTGAAGCTCTTGGCAAGTAACCATCATCACCATGTGGTAAGAAACCACAATTGGAGGCAGAGAAGGCATATGGCCTTTAAGGTATACCTATACAGTAAAACCCAATAGACTTTACAACAACAGCTATTGCAATATTTTTATCATCTCCTTTTCAAGATTAATAGAGAGCGTCAAATTTTGTTTTGACTACCAACTACAGCCATTCTTTACCTACAGAATATTTCAATTCCTTACCATGACTGTACTGTTTCAGAACACTGTTATAATGAGTCTCATTTTCACATTTCTTAACACTAGCTCAGTCTGCAAAGTAGACGTTTGCAACACCAGAGACTGCAGTTTTAATCCCGAGTGAGTCATTTTAACACCATACTGATTGCAGTTTATCATGAATTATGTGCTTGTTTACAGGCAGTTTTAGATTAACTCCAGTCAACAGTCACAACTGCTTTCAGTGTTGATTTGCTGAACTCACCAAACAATTATAGAACTCCTGCCAATCAAGCAAATTTGCAGCATTTGAGGGAGATTAGAGGAGCTGTTGTTGTCAGCCAATTTAGTTCTCTGCCTATGAGTACATATAGTAGTTTATAAATGTACTGAATAACTATCTTCACAATGTAATTGCATTTGTGTGCGAAACAACAAAAAGCATTTGTCCTCCTCTGAGCTATTATATGTGGATGACAAAATAGATGTAACAACAAATGTGGTTTAAAAATTGTTGCCAAAAAAAGCAACCAATATGTAAGTTGCCACTTTTAATATAGGGAACATTTGTTGTAATAGCCACGTAACACCAGCAATGAGATCTACGTTGTATACAAACTCACAACACACTCAGGATTAGCGCTCCTGGTATGAATCACAAAGTAATCTGATGGTGCTGCACCTCACTTCAGTCAATATAAATATAAGAAAATGTGCAATGAGCTATCACAAAACGAGTAACTGGCTACGCAGGGTGAAGGAAATGAAGGGGAACAGGTGAACACAGGGAGGTCACATTGAGTGAAAAAATAAATAAACTGAGAAAAACTCGCAATCACTGGCAAGAACAAACAGATGGAGCCATAAACTCAGCAGATTAATTAAAAACAGCCGTGCCTTCTTGTATAAATTCAGCAGAGGCACAGGGTACGAATCACGACTTCTCTCAAACATACTATGAAAATAAAAGTTATACTTCATGTAAAAAATAACAATAATAATAGAAAAGATATATAAATATATGTTCTGGAAAATGTAATGTTACTTTTGCTGTTTTTGAAATGACAAGTTGAACCTGCCCGTGATCCCTTCTTTGTCCAAGCACTCAACCAATATATACGCACTCTACACAAACCACACACTACTCCCGATTATACTTAATATCTTGAGTGGAGATACATTATTTTTATTGTAACTTAGCGTAATCAAAGAAAGAAGCAACAAAAATGTTTTTTTGCCCTTGGTAATAGTCATTTCTATCACAAAAGCTCTTAGGGTTGAAAATGCACAGACCTCACAGTAATATATTTGAATTACTCATGATTGGTTGCAAGACTAATGAAGAGAGACAACACCTTGCCAGTTAAAATCATGCAACCCCAAAGGAGATTTCCATTCACATTGCACAGGGGTCACCTGTCCAGTCCTTTGAAAACTGCATTTGATCAAAAGAGAAAAACACACATTAAAGATAGTAATGTACGGGCTGCAGGGTATACAGGAGTAATGTGTGATTTGATGTGGACAGACAAGACATCATATACTGACCATGTTCTATCAAAACATTTTTGGTGCTGTAAATGTAGAAGATTATTATGTTCATTTTTTGAAACACAGCAATTGTAGTGCTTTGAAATTAGGACTGGTAGATGTACACGTGAGTGAGGGTCAATGCTGGACTTGTTCTGCTTATATAAATTTCATGCATCAACACGGATGAAAGACAACGCATGTTTTGCTAAGTGGTCTAACGAGGAGCTCTGCACATTCTGCTGTCGAATCACTTCATGTCAGTTCCTGTCAGTACATGTTATATTATCATAGCACCTAAAACAAAACTGTCTTCCCGCAAAAACAGAGCCCATAGGTCATTTCTGTCAGCAGAGAGTCATGATGCATAGTTATGAGCTATTGATAGGTGACCTCTAGCGGCCATAGTAATTATGCTGGGAGCAAAAGAGGAATCCATGTAATGTATAGACATAGACTTGTCATCATTTCTTTTAACCATAATTATTCCATCTTATAACTTATAACTATATGCTCATTGTTGATGCCATGAATGTGAAGGTTCATTATGCCACTGTCACCACGTCATCAGAGCTTTGTCATGACACTTCCATTTCCAAGTATCTTTATGGGTTGTATTAGGGGCCAAGGTCAAACAACTAATATAATAGTTCAGGATGTGTTGTCCAAAATGCAGACTGTTCTCTGATGGATACAGTGAGAAACATCTACATCTACTCTCTACTGAAACACTTGTCAATAGAGAGAGACAGAGAGAGAGAGAGAGAGAGAGAGACAATTAGAATGAGTCATGATATTTGTGGGTAGATATTTCATTGCAGAATTGGGGGTGACGATAAGTGCAAACTCTTACCACTACTATATATACTGCATATAAGGTAATTACTTTTAGAGCTGTGCCAGCCTGATGTTCACTGTTCTAAATAAACTTAGACTCTATGAGACTCTATGATTGTCTGACTGCCCCTGAAAGGAAATTATTGAGGTCTACTTACTTACTATTGGTGCACTGAAAAATGATCTGATGTCCCTTTTTCTCTTGTCTGCCATTTTAAGTGACTTGTTTGGTCAAAACAGACAAGACAGACTTTCTCTCTTTCTTTCTCAGAGATATTACATAATACATCCCCAGACCTCTTACCCTAACTTTAACTATTCCAATTCCATTTGATGTCTTAACGCTACCCCTAAATCCATGTCTTACCCTCAAACACCCATTTACACTTGTGAGGTCCAACATTTTGTTCCCCATGAAGCTGTCCCATGATCCCATGATTATAGTAAAACAAAAAACAAGCCCACACATATACAGCATATAGATTATTTACAGTAGTAGCTGAAGTTGCGCTGAAGCACCCATTAAATGAGCTAAAATTAATTACGCCTAATTATGATTTGTTTTGCTGTCAATATGTTAAAGTCCAGAATGGAATGAACGTGACAGAAACACACTTCTTTTAAATGTTGTTGCTGTAAATGCAATTGTTTCTTCTCTTGTAAATAAATCCTTCATTCATTGCTATAATTACAAACAAAATGACATCCTGCAGCCATTTAGAGAAAAAGTACGGAAGATCTGAATTATGTGAAATAGTTTTAATGACTGAAATATAGAAATTGTGCGATATATATATAAAAGATTAAGTATTTTGATGTTGGAACCAAGAGTCATTTGAAAAGTCATGATTATTATTTTCTTGTTGATAGACATCTGGCTGCCAAAGACATACATGCAGCAACAGGGCAGCTGCCTCTATGCACAAGATTCACAAAGTAATATAGCAGACAAGTGTGCAGTGTGGTTACAACTGTACATGCGTGAGTGGTAGAGGTAGAGAGAAACGCATCCTTTGCTTTAATCTAACCTTTGCAATGTAGCCACTTACTGAGCTCAGCCACCATTGACACACCTCCAGAAACACTCATATCAAGAGCTAATGTGTGTGGGGTTCAAGGATGGTAAGCAGTGAATGAAATCACTGTGAAGCATATGAAAGATACAATCACACATTATTTAGCGCCTATAATTAACACAGGTACATTAAATGCATATTATTAAATTATTTAAAATGATGTATTTATATCTATCATGAATATTGTATATATTTTAATATTTGACTTGACCAACTTTTTTCAAGAAGGTGTGGGGGAGTCCACCCAATCCTCCCTGTCCCCAACAGCAATTTCTGCCTTTGTACAGTGACAGACTGGAAAGGTTGAAGTGGCCCTTGTCAAAGTGCACTTTCCTTTTCTAACCTTATTATGCTGCCTTCTATCACTGTTGAGCACACCTATACATACATGTCACCAGTAATTACTGAGAGAAAAAAAAGAAAACAATAGCAAGGAGGAAAGCTTAGACAGTCTGTGTGGTTTGGGAAATTGTACAAAAGCAGAACCCTGAGTCCCCATGTTACTGCAAGGTTGTACTATATTTCATATCAAACTCAAACAAGTATCCATAGGAGATCAAGGCCAAAGATGATCTTAATCAGAGATATTAACTGAAAGAGAGAATATAATTTTGTATAACCCACCAATATTCTCTAGTTTTCTAAAAGTTGACCTTCAGTATTTTAACAAGGCAACTGAACACTGAGAGAGCTCCGGCCTTAAAAACTTAAAAAAAAAGACGTTTGGAAGTCGAGTATTCATACCAAATATTCCAGTCACTCAAAACACACACTTAATTGCATCTCTGACACATATGGCATCTCAAATACGATTGATTGCTGCTCAGAATTGCAGAAAGAACCTTGATTTCAACATAACAGACTTCTCCAGAGTGCAGAGAAATTCCTGACGGGAGTTCTCTCTGAGAATTGTGATCGACCAAAACATCTGCCAACTGTTTTCTTGCAACTCTATGAAACTGAGTGAAGACACGCTGAATCAGTCATCCACCCAACTAATATCTAACACACACACAAAAATCTAACACACACACACACACATCACCTATCACTGCTGTGTTTGTAACAGCTGAGAGAAGTTAATTGGAAATTCTTTAGTGGCAAGTTACAGCGATAGCCTTTTCAGCTTTTTAAAGCCATATTTTGAGCTCAGCAACCATTGGTCTGGTATAGTTTGAAGCAACAGATCGATATACAGTATCTAGCTGCCTGGACAAAACTGGAATTTAACTACTGGTTGTACTTTCACTTTTACATGCTCAGTGGTGAAGTAAATATAATGAACAAATCCCCTGAGAGTCAAACAGCGTGGGTAGTTGTAACTTTTTGCTGTTGACATTTGAGCCTCATGTAGGCGCCTCTCTTTTAGATGGCTGGCTGTTGACTGCATGTCAAGGCATTTTTCCAGTCCAAAGCCTACACAGCAGTAGCTATATGTGCTTTCATGAAGTGGCTATACATGGAATCAACACTGTGTTATGCTGTCTAACAATCAACATTATAATTTGTCATACACTTGGAAATGTTCACATTTGCCAGAATTTCCCACAGGGTTTTCAATGTATGCAGAAATAATTTTGCAGCTCCAGTAAATCTGAAACATTTTATTCTTTAACAAAGGACACAGCCATATAGCCCCATCATTAATTCTGAGGTATCTAATATATTTTCATTTATCTGATATAAATATCTTTTCCTGAAATAAATTTGGTGGAGACACTCATGTACTGCAGAGGAAGATTACTCTGTTGTGAGTCTTTGATTTATTTATTTTTTTCTTGTGACACTATGATTTACACATTTCTTTTTTACTCATATATCTCAAAATCTGTCTGGTGGATTGCTGTGATGCCACAGTGTCCAGAAAGAGATTCTGAAAAACACTGGTGAAGCCTTAAAGGAGCTATTGGCAAAACCAGCTGTTTATTTACCAATCTCACGGAAACATGGTGAGTTCAGCTGCAAACTTCATTCCCTCACTCACCGTGCAGTGGCTCCAACAGTGAAAGACAACACCAGTATTCGCTCATGTTCCACTTTTACTTCTGTCCTTCCTTTGATTCTACTAACATCAGCATGCTCTCCAGCTAGCCTGAACCAAAAGCACTGTAGCATCATCCAGTCAGTCCTGAAAAAGCTGCTCAGACTGTCTATTACAACTTTTTGCCTTGTAGATGCAGTAAAAGCTGATCACACAATGTGTATGTGAAAGTATCCAGCATAGAAATGAGTGGACTCTCATAAACTTTCTGAAAAAACAACTTAAAGATTCAATTTCAATTTACCTCCACGAAGCACAATGGAATAATTATTTATCCAATGAAAACTGAGGATTGTGGGCCATTTAAGTACATTTACAGCTCACTGCCGCTTCTTTGTAGCTGCTGATTGGTAGAATGAATGCTAAATTACAAGGTTGAATCAGTTCTTCATTAAAGCTTTTGATTATGAGGTGTTGATATAATGTCACGAAGGATTAATGAGGTCCAAAAAACAAAAGTGGGCATTTGATTGTGCCCACGTGAAGCGTTTGATTCAAATAATCAGCAAGAAAGGATCATCGTCCTGAAAAAAAAAAAAAAAAAAAATCTGTAACCTCAATATTCTAGGATGTTCTTCCCCCTGAATCGCAAAGGGGATCCTTATCACCTGAAGTCACCTAAGTTCAACGCTGCGAGACAAGACCAATTAAAACATGTTGCTTTTCCCACGCTCCATGTTTTTCCCTTACCCTGCTGTGTGACTGGTGGAGTCACTAATTCAAATCAAATCTGAGACTTTCAGAGGGACAGAGTGTGATAATGACAATATGTGGGCAGTGGGAAGCATATGAGTCTGTGTACTAACATACTGTAATTATGTGCATGCTTTTTGTTTAGGTAGAGGTTGCCTGCTGTTCTAGTCCAGATGTCCATTATTGGCTGCCAAGGTCTTTGAATGCATTACAGTGACTCTCATCTTGATTGGAAAAAATGCAAAATCATGTTCCCTGTATCTGAGGCGTAGTCAAATCCAAATGCCAGATGTAAAGCTCACAAAACCAATTTTGTCTTTTTCTGATGTGCCTAACATCTTTATGCTCACTTTGACTGCTTAAAGATTAGATGTAATGTGATGTGATCTGATAGCGTATTAAAATTCATGCAAATGTGAAAAGTCACACCAGTCACACTGGTTTGTGTTGGTTTCAGGTACAAAAGGACCTAAGGACCAGAGTCAGACTTTGCCTTTGTAAACGAGACAGCGGATTTAGCTGTGTCACAGTCTGTGGGCAGAGGGCACTCAAACTTCATTTAGGCAAGTCTACAGGTTATCAATCAGCTTGGAATGAGACAGTCTTCTCTGCTGAAACCCTTTCTGATTTAAACTGATGAGATGGAGAGTAATCTTTTTTTTTCTGAATTCTTGCTTTATGCAGCCCTAAGTGACAAGCAAAGGTATATGGCTGGGGTGTAACAGGGTCAAAGTCATCTACATGTGTCACAGAACTGTGACATTTAGAATCCACTCAACTGCAACCACAAAGGAAACAGAGAACAGCATAAAAACACACAGCGGTTTGCCTCTGGGGGGTTTCTGCTTCCTGTGCCATGTCTCCTGCTCACCTTGGACACTGGGTCAGTGTCAGCTGTCAGTGTCAGGTTGAGAGCAGGAATGCTAATGGACCTTTACCACATTGCCTCTCTCTTGCTCTCCCTTCCTCTCTCTTCTCTATGCTCTTTTTCTCTCCACTGTTTGTCTGAGGGAGGCCAAGCTATTAACTCTCCTTTAGTAGTCAAGCTCTGCGTCTGACTATGGTAGCCTGCAGTCTCTGCCTCTACAAAAGATAGGCAGGCTCCCTTTGAGAACCGAAGACTAGCCTCCACTCTGTCTGTCAGAGGCACAGTAATTCCATGTGCAATCCCTCCCTCCTACCTCTCCCTCTTCCTTGTGCTTGCATAAATGCTTGCAGATACTGCCGACATCTCCACTTCTAAACCTCAGAAGAGTGCAGAACTGTCGGTAAGTTTGAATGTGAAAGAACCTGGGGTCACTGCAGAGTCTCTTTATCGTACCACAGAAGGTGTTCACAGAACAGCTCAGTCTTCAGATCTGGGATTCTGCCAGTGTAGTAGGAAAGTTGCACATGTTTCCAACAGTTTTACTTATACCAAGAATTAATAATAATTGACATATGCCTGTAGGGGAGCATAAAAGATAGATATTTATACTTTTGGTCTTCATTCCTATCTGCTTTGATAACAAAAGCCATGACTGAGATGAGGAAAAATGCATCGGCAGCATGTTAATTCATATGCATGTTACACATGCAAAAAAATTGTGAAACTTCATGAGCTTCTGAAAAAGATTCAGACATATGTCATGACATATGTGAGTAATGAATGCCAACTGTGATGGAATACCTGAGTCAAACAAGTTCCAAGAGTCTGCAAATAGATCCCTGTATAATATTGAAATTAATAGAAACCACTGGCTGTCTGGTGTGATCTCCGAAACACAGCAGCATGGTTTGCAAAATGTCTGGCTGTGATGCTATAAGTATACATGATTTGCAAGAAACAGTCTCAAGCCAGAAAAATAATAAGCCATTTTCACACCAGACATTAAAGCTTGTTATGGTAGGAAAAATATAGATGTTAAATGAAAAATCTGGTATTTTTAAATATGGGAACAATTTTCCTCTTTTTGTGTTTGAATGATTAAAAAAGACAAAAAATGGATATTGGAAGTGCTCCACTGGAGAAAGACTGGAATAACTGGCAACTGTAGTATTACTAAAATGCAATGCGACAGGACACGTGTCTGTGCCACAGTATTTTATTGAAAATTAACTTTTTGATTAGTTTGTATTATTGTGAGATTTTCAATGGTGGGGGAAGTCCTCACAGCTCTACTAATACACTGATGTACAAAATACTCCATTACAAGTATCAAGTACCTTGTCAACAAAAATAATTTTAGCCAATAACATTACCTCCAGTCTGTCTGCAGAAAGTCTCTTTGCGCTTTAAACCATAATTTCTTTCAGGAAAAAGTGCTTTGGTGTAGGATTTCTGCTACTCTTTGAATAGCAGTGGTTAAAACAGTTATGGCAGAAGCAGACATGTGTTCTGAGAAATAAAATGAAATAAAAATTTTAACAGTGGTGCCTGACTTTGAAAAGAGTGACAAAATGGCCTTTCCTACTTAAAGGGGAAAAGTATATCACTCTTTAATAATAAGATCCATCTCTATCAATCCTGTCTGTAATGTTGTCAGATATAAATTTTGTAATAAGAGAATGAGCCTGTCAGTGGCAACAACAAACACATAACAAATGCCCGTTGGACGACACTGACAAAGACAATGGGAGGACAGGGCCAAAGTTTAAAAAATACAGGAATTCTCCTTTAATATTATTCTTAAGTACCTTGGTGAGTAATAAATCATGACACTGAACCAACATGCACAGTACTAGAAATGAGAAACTGAAGCAATTGAATTGAATTGAGTTTTATTTAAACCTATGGTTGTCAAAATATGTCACAATATCTTCTGTGAAAAATACTTGTTGGCTTAGTTGTTTACGCGGTATCTTACGGACATAAATTGTTTTGTAAGTACTGTACATTGGCTTCAACATAAAATTGATGGTGGATGTAACATTACAGTGACTGAAACATGAAGTTTTTCTAACGAATGGCTCTGAAAGAAAGTCAAAACCATCACAACAAGTCACAACAACATTTGGATGAATTTCGGAACATAAATATTGAAAGTGACATTTCATGAAGATTTCAAGTACAGTCTTTCATTAAGAGCTAAAATGAAAGGATATGTTCACAACCAATCACTTTGAGAAATCTCATTGAACTATAATCTGACAACAATAACAACAGCAAGCTCCTTTTTTTTTTTTTTTTCCACCGGCACAATTAATCAAAAAGCAATTATATTAGCATGCTCAGGAGATGGATTAAATGATTTTGACAATTTCTGTGGCTGCTTTGGCTTGCTCAGGCCCTGTCCTGCTGTCTGCTGCGCACTAAAATCAAGGAGACGAGAACATTGGGATAATTAGTCCAGAAGATGAGCAGGGGCTGTTCATGTCTGTGGCACATATCCAGAACCAACCCCCACGTACTGTTCCAGCCACCGTGTATTAAAGCAAACGTCTGTTTAATCACAGTGCACCACAGACCCTCCATGCTTTATTAGACTATAAATGTGCAGAATGAAGGCTCACCGCCTAATTAGGGTAGACTTCAGTTCACTCACTATTGCATACTGTTCTCCTACCTTACATTCCTCCTCCTTCTATCCACTGCTCTCACAGCAACTCTCTCCACAGTGGGAGGCAGTGCTGAATCCCTCCAGTCTTAAGAAGTCAACTCGCCTCCAACTTGGATGTTGAGGGGATTGCACCGGAGGCAAATCTCAGTGCAGCCATATCAGCCATTTTCCGACTTTGCAATGCAGGTGGCCTTGGCAAGAGTGCGGGGGGTGGGGTAGGGGTGGTGGTGGGGGTAGTCATGCAGAGAGGAGTCCTCTATCTCAGCAGATGGACTATCAGTGGTGGGAGTGTAGTATCAAGGCTCAAAGAACCAACTTGAGAGGCACGTTTTCTGAAAGAGTTTCAAAAAGGTCAGGAGGTATCAACCCACATGAGGCTTTGGAGTAAATGATGGGGAGCGAGCCTGGGGAACCGATTTACCAGGCCAAACTAATAAGAGAGCCAACATACAGCACATGAGTGCATTGGTTAATAGCCTCAGTCGTTGCAGATAATAGGTGCAGTCTGTGGGCCAGAGAACCTGAGATCCAGTCAAGGTCCCAGTGGTGGAATTAGGGTGAAGGACGGCGTTAGAGATATGGGGCACCGCTGGAAAATTGCCATGCCCACCTCACTAGTCATTTATTTATATAAGCCTCTTGAATCACAGAATGGTTGGTAATTGTCATTAGCAATTACCACTGAGCAAGTACAGACACCTCTGTTGCTCTGGCTGGAGGTGCCAGATGTGATCTGAAGGTGAGAATGGGGTCTCTGAAACACACCCGAGGGCACAGTTCCAGATCTCTGATGCAGCATCAGTGGCTTGAAGCACATCTTCCCAAAGAAGCTCTGAGCTGACTGCAGTGCTGTACAACCTAAGCTGTGGCAGACAGATATATTCTGCAGCCACTTTTTTTATCTGGCACGAAAAAAAAAAAAAAAATCTCCTTTAGATTGGTGTTATTATTATCTAGTGGAGATAACGACTCCCTCTGTATGAGAGGGAGACCACGTCATACACGTCTAGGGAAGAGGAGAGAGAGAGAGAATTATAGGCAATGGGAATAATAGGTCTGGCCAAGTGAATGCATCACTCTCTGTATCCAGGGTAAAATGGGGCCTTATTTGCAGACCGGGGCTGCCCATTAGCAGCAGGTTAGCAGCAGATTTTCAGGTATAGTTATGGCAGGAGCTTAGGAGGGGGTGAGCAAGAGACTACTGGACACCTCTGTGTCCATGTCCTCAGCTCAAGGGGCTGGGAGGCAGGGGACATCATGCTGTTCACTGAAAACAATGACACCCCGCCACGATGGTAATGAGACAAGACCACCACCACTGAGACAGAGGCGATAATTACAGACACATACATAAACCCACACATACACACACCCAAGCACACAATAGTCTCCCAAAAGCTCTCGGTGCCTAGTCATTTTCAGCTGCACCTAAAAAAAATGAAACACTGATCTACCTTAGTCACCGTGTAAAGGTGAAGTAAAGGTGTTTTTTGCAGTGTTCACAGTTAATTTTTAAGACGGATGTTGAAGTCTGATTCAGAGGACATTCTGTAGTTATTCATTCTAACTACTCAGAACACACAAATTAGATCAAGATGGTTATATTAGTTCTGAGAGAAGTGTAAAGCCTCTTAGTGTTTACACAACTTGCAGTAGGCGGTCTCATTAACAAGATATACCTTAAATCACAGAACAAACTAAAAGCCTATTTAGCTGTACTTCCTATAAGCACATTAAATGACTACGATCATGAACCAACTCTACAACTCTTTAGAGCTTCTTAGCCTGTTTTAGTTTATTGTTTTAGTTTATTGTTTTGAGAAGCAGCAAGCGGGCAGTGTTCTCTGAAAAACCCATTGTATCTGCCAAGCACTAACAGCTAAAGGGATAGTTCAGCATTCTGGGAAATACACTGTGCCTTCTTGCCAAGAGTTAGATGAAACGATTCATGCCAATCTTACTTCATAATCTCCCTCCCAGCACCTGTTTAGTCCACTAATCAATGCTTGTGTTATCCGTAAAATCCAGGAAGTGACAGCTTCTAGCCAACACAGACACCAAAACATAATACTTTGTGAAACCATTACTATACTCGTATACTTTTTTGAGCAGATTAAATGATAATAACAATCATAACTTTTAGAGATGCTGATCGATGGATTATGTGACATCTGAACAGAGCCAGCCCTAAACTAACTAGTGGCTGTTTCTAGCCTTAGAGTTAAGAGACAGATAGGATTTCATTTAACTCAGGATGGAAATAGTTTGACGTTTTTTGGTTAAGTTTTGGTTTGTTTGTAAAAAAATGTATTGTATTTTTGAGACTATAAGGTGTACTTAAAATCCTTTAATTTTCTCAAAAATCAACAGTGCGTCTTATGTATTAATTCTGGTTGTGCTTACTGACCTCAAACCGTTCATTGTTATTGCACTTTATAATCCGGTGTGCCTTATAGTCCAAAAAATACGGTAAGCAAGACACAAAAGTTGCTATCCCACGAGCTATCTATAGGTCAAGTCCATTTGCTCTCAGTTTTGAGCAACTATGATGTTGATCTTCCTCATATACAGTTATCGCTTTTAACAAGTTCATGGGGTTATAATATTTTAGTTTCTTTATTTGTCATTCCGGGTTGTTGTGGGGTTCTTCTGCCACCAAGTGGCAAGAAAAAAATCAAAAATTGCCAATCCCCCACCCCCACTCTTCTGATTTGACAATACAACCGAACAAAACAAATATCCAAAAGAATAGTGTGTGCCAAAATTTTTTTTGGATGTGAGCTGCACACCTGAATATAAACTTCAGAACACAAGTTGCACAATTTTCACAGCACGTACATACACATGAATGTGCACCCAGTGGTAATGTTGAGGTCAGACCTACAGACTTGTTTCACCCTCTGCTCCCAGAGTTGATGTTCAGGTGGTTAGATAAGTGTTAGCGTTGCTCTCTGCAGTGCAGCGCTGTGCTGTGTAATTATCTTTTGCCAGGATAATCAGTGGTGCTAAAAGGTGATGGATGGTAAGGGAATGCATTGCAATAAACCAAGCAGGCAGTCTGCCGATAAGCTGAACCACTCAACTAGGCACTCTAAATTTGTGCTATATCTGACTCATTTCAAATCAAAACACACAGAGCAATTAGATGGCTTACTGAGTGTTGTAATTGTAAAACATCTGCAAGTGAAAAAAAAAGAAAATGATAGTTTTTTGGGATAATAAAGAAATCCACAATTAATAAAATCCATAAAATCCATGTTGTTGCTGTTTTAAAATATGAATATGATGTGAATATCAATGTTTCTGAGTAGCAAAGAAACTGTTTAGCAGCCTTTGTTCAGGTCCTAAACACAAAATAATAGCCTCTCAAAATATTGCCACTGCAAGGAACAGTTTCATCACTTTTGCTGAATCTGATTGAAAAAATCTGAGTGAAAAATGGCATGCATTTGCATTTGAGGCATTTAGCTGACGCTCATATTCAGAGCGGTTTGCAGAAAGGGAGAAGGCACAAGTTCGGCGTCTTGTTCAAGGACACTTTAGCACAATGCGGCACTGTTTGGTGGGAATAGTGTGTGCTGGAGTGATGAAAACATGTGATCTTCTACTTTTGAGGACACTTTCTAAGTTTACAAATCATGATGAACAACAGGAAGATCCAGTGTTATGTTTTCTTTCTGTTTTGTGTATCAAAACAGACACTGCAACTCATTTATGGGAAAATCTCAAAGCATCTCATAATTTGTGAATGAACAGTTTTTTTTTTTTTTTGTTTTTTGTTTTTTTTTTTTATGTGACTATATTACACAGTTGAAGTACAGCTTCTCTTATTGACACTATTAACAAAGTGTCTGTTAAATGTTTTAAGTTTGCCAGGAGGGAAGTATCAGGTGAGTTTCATCAGTTCTTGTTGGACTGTGTCTACTGAGACAACGGTGCTTGTAACTTCAATATGTTCAGTCTGTAAACAAATTATTAATAACATATTTATACTGCATGTGTTTTTATTTAAAATTGCAATTAAGACTAAATGCTTTAGGGACAATCCTTTGAATCTGTAAACAAAGTTTTTTTGGAAGTTAATTGTACATAAAATGCTGGGGCCTCTCTTTTCTTCTTTAACAAGGCACAGTGTTTTGTAGCTCACATGCCTCTTCCCATCACTGTCTTTACTGTGTATACTACAATGAACTCTAAATAGCAGTAGACGCAGAAAAAATAACACTTATGCATTTTTTTTTCCCATAGCAGTTCTATCTGTTAAACGATGTAAAGTGGCTGTGTGTTTATCATCAAAGGTCACTGATGACACTGCACTGATGACACTGTCAGCTATAGGAAGACATCTTTACAGAACATTGCTTATTCATGCAAACCTAAAGGCTGTGTGGCAGTAAATACATGGTTGTATCTGACAGTGCACTTTTGTCACTAATTCAGTAAGTCACTATTGTTAGTGAGACAGTGAAACACATAACTGTCAGTAGAGAAATTAGACTTTTTTATAGCCGTATACTGTGACTCAAGAGCCTCTGCATGTTGATCTGTACTACAGACAACAACAGTGTGTTTTCCCTGTATCCAGTCCAATCCTTTCCAAGAAATTGTTAATTAAACATACAAATTTCTGTGAAAGTCCTCCACTAAAAGACTTAATTCAGAAGCTATTTACTTTGCATATAAACAAATAAACAAGCAGTATGTGAATCATATCATTTTAACATTCCTGAGCCCATTAAATTACTAAATTATCCTGTATATGTTTCATTAAACAAAAACAAATTACACCATTCAGGTCTCCAAAACTAGGAGGGGTCGCTAAAACTTTAGGAATAAAAGCATCTCATGAATCTGTTTAGAATGCAGATATTTTCGGTGTAAGCAGTAACAGCACCAGGTGCCAGATACGCAAAGTGAAGTAAAAACATGCAGATAGTTGCATCAAACTGCAGTGTAACTGCTGGAGTGAAATCCCAAACTTGCTGAATATGAAACTACATTAGCAAAAATAGAGGTATGTATTTAAATATTAATCTAAGTACAGTACTTGAGTAAATGTACTTAAGCTCCACAGCTGCTTCTGCCATGTAAATCCATATGGTGATCATTTCTGCAACAGTTGCCTGAGTTAATTGTTAATATGCTTCTCTGTGGTGCACAAGCAGTCTCTGTTAGTGGGCAATCCTACATGTTTTTCTTTTATTTCTTTTTCTTTTTTTGCAGGGGCTATTTTCACAGATTGTATGCCTCTTAAAAATTATTCAGCCATCCACCAACTTTAAGTATATAATGAGTGTGCAACAGCACAAAATAGAACATCTGTGAGTCTGTGATATGCTAAGAAATGCAGAAACACAATTTTGAGCTTATAGAACACTTCCTGGTGTTGCATTCACACAATGAGTGACAGACTGGGCAAATGATTGATGTTGATAGTAGGTTTAATTAAATTTTTGACAACTCCAAAATCCTGAAGTGGCACTTCTTCAGCACTGTGACTGGGCACTGAGAGTGAGAGAGACTGGGGATCGCTGCTGACGTGTGGACAGTCAACAAGCTTGTTGGCTGAGAAGAGCTGAACTTTTCTCTCACGTAGCAGACACCAACAACCGGCAAAATGCTTATTATCCTCTTTTGTTATGAGGCCATTTTATTTTTTGAACATAGCCCTGCTTAGCAAGTCAAGAAGAAAGTGTGTGAGACGTTGGTAACAGATCAAAAAACTACCCAGCTTCCTGTAACTTTTATTTAAACAAGAAAAAATCTGTACCAGCCAACTCTGCATGACTGACACAAATGACTGATATTGAAGACTTAATAAATTCTGGTTTATCACAGATTGCAGCTAATTTTCATGTTTTTGATGATCCTGACTGCAATTGTGTGCATCTGCATGTGTGCATTTGTTGATAAGTACTGTGTGTATAACACAAGTGTTGTATAAAACATGTATTTGTGAATGGGTAAATGTACCCTTCACTGTAAACACTACAAACACAATATACATGTAGTCCATTCACCAAAGTGTCTACTGTAATTTGAGTCACTCTAATTGCTGTACTTTATGCATTAAGAGGTTCTGAATGAATTTGGGATGTGTTCTTTCTTGTTTTTGTCATGGTATGAAGTGGTTTGGATTCTCTGCTTAAATGATTACCTTTTTCACAACCTTTCTGATTTTCCATATTTCCATCAAGGTATATTTAAGAGCATTTTCAAGGTTTCACATTTAAAAAAAAAATGATGAAACGACCAAAAATGTTTGGATTTTGTTTTGCTTTGTTTTGCTTTTGTGTGTGTGTGTGTGTGTGTGTGTGTGTGTGTGTGTGTGTGTGTTTTTAAACCTCCTCAATTGTGCACAAAATTTTTGCTTGAGGTGATTTTTGCGTTATAGGAACTATTATGGGCAAATGGGAACAAGTTTTTGATGTGTCCGTGCAAGCGTCAGCTGTAGCCAGACGCATTACATCGCTCCCATTCTTGTGAACATGATATCTCCAGAACGCCTTGTGGTGATTCTTTCAAACTTGGCACAAACCATTACTCTGACTCAAAGATAAGCTCATTAGATTTGGTGTGCAAAGTTCAAAGGTTGTTGTGACCTCAGATAACCCATCAGTGTTAGGACTAATTGTTTGCAGCTGAAGTGGTTTGTTATCCTACTTTTCTCATAGATGGTCAGTGGGACTGGTTTTGTTTCTTCTGCCTCTACTTTTGAAACATGTACTCCTTCTACTTCTTCTACTCTATTACAGCCATTTGCTACATAGTCTTAATGATGTCACTTTTTGACCACAGTATATTCCCTCCAAACAGATTTTCTTCTTTTTTCAACATTTAAAAAAAAAAAAAAAAAAATCCTGCAAATTAGCTTGATAATTACATTGAAGCAGTGATCGCTGAACTGCCTGTTTGTTACCGCACTTGATTTGTGTATCCACGTTACTGTGTTCCTTGAACTCAGCAATTATTTTGGTGATTACATTGTCATCATAGCTGTTAGAACTGACAGCCAAATATAACTCTGAACTTCTAATAAACTGCATTTCCTGTGCCTGTGGAGTCAGTGTCAACACGGGTTGCTGGCAAACATCAGTAAAGCTATAAATTATAGTTATTGTTGCCTATTCTTTGTGTATAAAGCCACAGAATGACTCAGGTGTTGAACTACAGCAGCACAGTGGGCAATGAATGGAACTTGTGCTAAAAAAAAAATGCCCTGGCCTTCACTATACATACATTATTACCATCAAGCCTCAGTGTAGTTGGGTAACAATATAAAACTTCACGATTTTTTCATGAGGATGAAAAAGAGGTGTATGAGAGAGGTTATTGGAAAATGCTTGATAATGAGTTTACAGTAACTGAGGTTTATAAGCAAGATCCTTTGTGTCAGTGAGCTGAAATGTTTAGATCATTTACTGAAGAAAAATATGGATATACTTACAGTGAAATCACACACCTTTCTAAGGAGATTCTGATTAGGTTATCTGCTTGCAGTTATCTGTGTCAGCTTTCAGACACAGTTTCCAGGAAAAACCACATCTACGCAAAGGGGTGGGGCTGACACACATGTGCTCGACATGACATTTCAAGCACAAGGTCAATTTAGCGAGAGTGGAAACCAAAGATCCAACACCTGACTCTTGCCTGTCGAATCTAAATTGTCATCTCTTGTGGGTTTTGATGACTTTAGAACAACTGAAAATAAAAAAGCGTTTAACCACAATTGCTTCACTAAGCTATTATTATTATTATGGAGAGTAAAAAAGCAAATTATTTTTTGTGTTTGGATATCTTTGTTATTGCAATGATCATTTCAGTCACAAGACACTAAAGTGCTATTTAAAATGGAAGAGTAGCACTCTTCGGTCACTTGTGGCCAAAACAAGTATGGCCCTTTTTCACCAATGTTTTCTAAAACCTTTTTAGATGAGATTTAGCAATCAGATTACTGTATTCTCTTTATTTGCATCCCAAGGGCTCTGTATATTACCCATAGCTGTCCCAATGGATACATTTTGGGAATATCCTAAAACAACACTATTATTATCTATTGTCTGCAAATATTCTTTTCATGTGTTTTTGATCTATGCTTCAACTTTGTGGCAAATCTTTGAGGAAGATCACTGTCTCTCTCAAAGTGACAGTGACACCAGAAGAGTTATAGTAGTAGATTAGTGCCCGTGGTTTGGGGTTGAGATGTTCAACAGAGACATATGGAAGTAATTTAGTCCCATACTTTCATAATTTTGTATGGGTACATAGTGTGACTCAGAAAACCAATATAACACTATAAAAGGCAGCTAAAACTTTTACTGCTGCATTTCACCACATATATAATGGAACTGTCTGCGCCACCCAGAATGCATCAAGATGCAGAAATCATTCAAGGAGTAGCACGCATCCACCAAACACATCAGAAAGCAAAGAAAGCCTCAGAAAACTACCTATATATGCTGAACCAGAACATAAAACCCAGTTGTTATCATCATCTTGAGATGACCTGATCATAAATAAACATCTTAAAATGTTGTTTGTTTTTGTTTCTGATACATTGTACACAATTAGTGATTTATAGGTAGATTTGACAATTCAGCAAAGTGCAAAAACAAAACGCTTCTTCAAAACACTATAGTCACAGTTCACTGCATATTTAATGGACCTCTTGAATTAAACAAAATCCATCAGGACACAGAAACCATTCAAGCAAGGTTCTTTTAGTAGCGTGGAAAGCCAAGAATACCTTACAGAAAACTAAGTGTCTGAGTGTCCTTTTCAGATGGTTAATTTGGTAATATCGCAACAACTTTGAAAATGGAGATTCATTAAAAAATGTCTGCTGCACTAAAGCTTGGCTCCGTTTCTGATAAAAGTGCTTGTCTTTGTCGTGCTTTGCCATGTGTTCAGCAAACCATTCTGTTTTGTGTGCAAGGCCTACAGCAAATTTGTGTTTATAAGCGTTGAGGTTGGTTGATCGAGCCAAGCAAACCAGAGAGAAAGGGAAAGACAGACATTAAAGAGGGGTAGAGGGGTGGGCACAGAGTATGATAGAAAGAGAGGAAAGAAAGACAGGAGGGCAGTTACCTCAGATACAGTTTGCCCATGTCTCATTAGTGCCTGCTTTCAGCCCAGCTGATGTTCACCACCTTCTGAATTATACATCTGCCACTAATTTGGGAAGGATTTAATATTGTATCTGCTTTATCTCTATCAAAAACTGCAGGCATTTCATAATTTATTTGTTAGAGCCCTCTAGTTATACCTTCTAAACTTTAGAGGCAGGGAAGAGCGCTTAAATTAGGCTAATTTTAAATCTTACGACCCACATGTATTTCCATCTTGGGTGGCTTATCAAAACTGCACTTTAATAAAAAGAAGAAAAAACACACTTTTAGAAACAAAAAATTATAACGTAACACCTAAGAAAACTTCTAAAACATGTCTTGTTATTTGTTATTTGTCATCAATTAAAAATTAAAAACACTGTGAGAGTTACTGTGAGCTACCTGACGGGCTGTATGCTATATATATGACATTCTGCTGGCTGTATGAGGCATGATTGATGCCTGTGTGCAGTAGATTCCCAATAAGTCATGCATATTTAATACAGTAAATTATCTTTCACCTACAATTTCACCTGATAGATTGTACATGTAAAGTAAGAAATATTACATGGTTATATTTTTAACTACATTAACAGAGATTACGCACTGTACAGACATAGGCCACACAGGGTGATTTTTTTTTTACAGTGATAAAAATAAAGGCAGCCATCCATCAGAGGCTCATAGAAAAGTCTGTCGCTCTGAGGCTGCGGGGGTGGGGATGGGAGTGGTGGTGGAGGGGTATTTTTATCTTTACAGGTGATTTGCAGGAAAGCAATCACACCGAACATGTATTCAAACTATGAAAGCTTCACTCTCAGAGGAGGTAAATTATAGCAAAAAGCTCAGACAGGTCCATCATGCTTCTCAGAGGTTATGGGAACTAGACTGGGATCTGTTCCAATCACCACCTGGCAGGATGACAGGTTACCAAAACGCTGTCCAGCTGATAAGCTGCTTTTGTTCAGAGGCCATGTTTGCTTTGTAATTGGGCAGTGTGAGCAAAACACACATGTACACACAAAAACACAACATAAATTATTCTTACAAGGTTCAGAAGGGGATTGAGGGTTAATTTATGTGAAATATAATTTTTCTGATATACAGTACAAACATGTAGCATCATGTTATCATGTTAATCAGCCTCCAGATTTCTTTGAATAATTAATCACACAAGCAAGAAGCAAAGGCAATTAATTATCATTTGTTCATGCCACAGTTTACAATTTTTTGTAGCTGCCCCCATGATGCAGTCTTTTGTTGTGTTTATATCTCAAAAGGTCAAGTTCCTGCCAGTCTTCTTTTTATTTAATATATTCGGGGGGATTTTTGTATAGAGCTACCAAAGCTGAAGAAAAAAAAAGGTCTTGTTCTGGATTTTTCCTTTTTGTTTAATAAAAAAGTAAGTTCACATGAAATGGTAGATTAGTTCAAGCGAGACTTCAGGTGATGGCTTGTTAGTGTTGTGTTAGCTTTCCACAATTGTTATGAAAAGTAAAAAGTCTGTGTAAATCACATCTACTTCCATTGCAGATTAATTTCAGCTACCTACAATTTGAGGACTCTTTGTCAGAAAATGGAAGTGTAAAATGAATTGGTAGTACCTTCTGCAATTTACAGGCATACCTGAAAAAAGACAACACACACACACACGAAAGTGCCAACTCTATTCAACAGATAATTGAGACTAAACATTCAAGGCAGCATTTCTATCTCAGTTCCTCTGATTAATATTATGCTGTGTTTTAGTACAACAACCAGTGAAACCTCTCATCTCCCTTTAAACATCTCAAAAGAAGGAGAAACAGAGACTCTTTTTAAGGTATAAATAAAAAAATATATATCAACAAACGCAAAACAACAAAAACAAAACAAAAAAATAAAACCTCACCAATTTTTCTGTGAGATTATTGGTCCTGTTGCTAAACTCTCTCTCTCAAACACACACACACACACACACACACACACACACACACACACACAAGGAAATGACACACTGGGAATCAGCAGAGTTAATCTCGGGCAGGATCACCCGGGGAATAACGGTCCCTTAGCTCATCAGACTCTGAGGCAAAGTTGAGGAAGACACCTCTAGCAAACACCGCCATAACATATCCAATATCTCTGACATGTTTAGCTGTCTGGCCATGTGTCCCCTGTCAGAGGAGGAAAAAAACTGGAGATTAGATCGTATTAGATAATGGTGCAGATGACCCGCTAGGTGAGATTTTTATTTCAGCTGTGTTTTGAACCTTTTCCATCACGGGCAGTGATTCTTTTGTGAGGCTAAAAATGACATAGCTACATAGCTTGTCAAAGCTCATTCCTACACCAGATAGATCAAAAAGTTTTTTTTTTTTTTTTCCAACATAACATTGCAGCATGGACACACAATGCAGTTTGTTTCTGCAGAAGCAGACAATAGATTCCCCAGGCCACTCTGCTGGTTAATTTTCATTCCTTTATAATTTTCAAAAACAGCTGAGCCCCCATTTAAAAATCCTTAGATAATATTCTCTAAGACTATATGCACAGCCAAATAACATCCCACAAAACCAGTCAGCAGCAGACCCACTAGGCCTACCTTTATTTTGAAAAACAAATGCAACTGTTTAAATGGATCCTTTTCATGCACTTCTCCAAACCCCATTTGGATTTGATTTCTGAATACAAATGAGGATAATTACTTAAAAAAAAAACATCTAACCAGAGATGTTATTTGAGAGAGAAGGAGAGAGAGAAAACACTTTAAAAAATCCTGAGAAGAAAAGTTTGTATGTCATATATCGATGACAGTTTCAGCCAATGTGGTGGCAGGAAGGATTTGGTGCAGACAGACTTCAAATAAGCATGGAAGAGGAGAATATCACACAGATGTGACATGAATTAGCATGGCATTTCTTCTAGCGCTCTGGCATCAGGTTGAGCTGTCAGCGTCGTGTCACATCACAGAAAATACGGAGTGGTGAAAAACGTATGCAGTGTAGCAGAAGTATAACCTGTATAACCTTATTTTTGGTCAAAGTCACCCAGTCCTTTCAGGTTTTTTGAAAATCATATTTTGACTGATGATTCATTGAGGTAAGGTCCTGGTTTAGTTAGCCTGACATAACTGCCCAGGGGAGTAACTCTATACAGACTTTGATCTAACTACTGACAGCATATAATTAACAGCATCTAACATGTTCTGAGAAGAAGTAGCAGCCAAGAAGAGTTTGGTGTGTATGTGTATGTGTGTGTGTGTGTGTGTGGTGGGGGAGGTGTTTGCTCTTAGATATCTGCATGTTACCAGTCGATACGTGCGTCAGGGATACAGGAATACGCTGAATACTTCGGAAGGTACAGGGGAGCAGTGAAAAGACAGTAACGTCTGTCGCTGGCATTGCGATAAACTGATGTGCTCCATCCCCCCTTTGCATGGATCAGTTCTTTGCAACTCCTCTTCAGAAATAATAAAGAGTGAGCTCTGTTTGTGAATTCCTATCGCGGAGAGACTCAAGGAGGAGCACTGAATTATGGGCACCCTGATGCAGAATGAAAGAAATCTTTCCAAAACTTCCTGCAGAGCAGCTGAGCTCTCCAGGCCGAGTGAACAGAATTTGATTTATGTTTAATTTCACTATTTTTCTTTTTCTTGCACCTGACTCCTGGACAATGACAAGGACCTTGTACAGTCTGATGCAGCTGGGGGAGAAGGACTTTTTCAATATTAGCTAATAATAGCTCAGCTGCCATTCAGTTGCAAGGTCTTGTGTGTTTGGGGCCCATTGTGTTGATTGTGAACAATCTGTGCACACATGTAGCTTAATTACAAGTATAAAACAATGATTCTTTTTAATCAAACTCCTTGTCAGGATTTCAACTGTCTAACCCACGTGCACGTGGGCCCCATATGGCAAAGTTTCCACCAAATCCTCTCTGTGGTCCACCACTCAGTTTTGCGGATTGCAAAAGCACTTTCATCATCTCAGCTATAATTGACAGGCTTGTTTTTACTCAGTCTGCATGCAGCCACTGGAATTCTATTCGACATCTGTTGCGGAAGCCAATGGTATGGCATTACTCATGGTGGTAGCAATAGATTTTTTTTAAAACAGTATAGTGATAGCTATACTTTTCCTTTTTTTTCTTTATTCATCTCAGTCTGTTGGAAAAATGTGTATAAGTTATCTTACATTTGCTTTGTGCTTTTCTAACATGGCCTGTGAGGCCTATGTCTGTGCTTGAGTTCATTTTAAGGTCAGTAATGGGTGAATAGGAACTGAACTCGCTTTGCAGAAGGTGGTTGAACAACTGCCAAGAGAAAGGAGATGTGGTTTTCGAAAACGACAAATGTCTGGCAAAATAAGCGTGAAATATGTCTATATATAGACATATCTGTTGCTTCACCCCCACACCCTTTAGAGCAGCAACAACCATGTTACTAGGGACCACCCTAAGGAAATAAAAAAGAAGGGTTCGGCAGAGTGCGCTCAGAACGGGTTGGAGATTGTAACTGAACGTATCTCTGTCCGTTCTCCTCGCGAGTATTTTCTCTAACCAATTGTGTGCTTCTCTTTTTGTAGATACTAATGTTTGAGGTTGTTTAAACCTGACATTAACTTGGTCCTACGAGCCGGACGCCAATAAACCTGAGCATTCCAGAGGGCGGGATGAACACCAAGAAGACCGTGGCCACGGCAGACTGTGTAAAGTGAGTTTTTAAAGACCCTTTCCGGGACTGGGGATCAGCCTGCCAGCTGGAATCTGATGGTTGACGGTAGTCCAAGAGAGGGAAGACACGTTTGGTGAGTTGAAAAGTTTTCTTAAAAAGGAATGAATGAAGCTTATCGCGTGTGATAAATAAGACCATTGTCGATGCAGAGGTAAGAATTCTCCACTCGAAAGAATAGAAGTGAGAATTACCACAAAGGGAAAATTTGAGTCACTGTCCCATTGATAAATCCCAGACTATCCTAGGTAGTGACACACTGGGCCAAAAACATAAAATGGGGTGTGGGTATACTAAAAACGGTAGAAAAGAGAACTTACAATGTAAAGATTGGAAATATATTAAGAAGAAAAAACCCAGACAAATTAAAGTAACTTGACAAGTGGATAAAAAAATACGATTTTAATGGTCGACTAAATACCCAAAAAAGATGAGAAAAGATGGCTATGATGATGTCAACTTTTGGTTGAAAACCGTGCAGAAACAGGAGGAGGGAGATAAAAAAACCAAAGAGAAGGAAAAGAATAAACAATTGATGTTTCATAGGAAGGAAGATGATGAGACAGGGCCTAATGGACGGCGTAGATGGAGAGATTAGGAGGAAGATGATGAGGAGGAGGATGTAAACATACATCCACCTCCATATCTATCCAATGGTGACAGTTATCTGGTTCAAACTAGATCTAAGACACGTCAAGAACCTTTGAATCCAGTACTGGGGGGTAATAGGCCTTCAGCCCCCCCTATATCTGCTGGGTCTGACTCGTTCCCCATGATTCAAGTGGCAAATCCTAACTTTAAAGGGGACCCAACCATTTTAGTGTAAAGAATGTGGATCCCTGCACACATATCCCTATATAAAAGTAAAAAACTGGAGTGGAAAGATTTGGGGAAAATGGTGCAAGAGGGAGAGAAAGCAACTGATTGGGTTGCAACGTTCGTAAACACACGGACTAGCGCTGATACCGGCCTGACGAAGAAAGCTTTGTTTTGGACATTCCCAGTACAGATGGGAATACACATGCACTCTGAAAAACAATGAGATGTGTTATTGACTGAGGAAGAAGAAAAACTGTTGCAAACCATTCCTGATAAATTATGGTCTAAAGGACCAACTGATGTTGGATTGGTGAAAGGAGCCTTACCGGTAAAGATAAGGCCAAAAACTGAATATAGACCCTGTGTGAAACAATATCCTCTTCAAATGGGTGCACAGGAAGGTATCAAACCAGTAATCGAAGACCTTATTAAAGCAGTGGTTATAATTAAATGTGAAGATTCCCCATGCAATACTCCAATCTTCCCAGTCAAGAAACAAGCACCATCCATAGGATGGCGCATGGTCCAAGATTTGCAAGCAGTAAACAATGCTGTTATACAAAGAGCATTGAGACCAGACGCTAAAGTATTCACTGTAGTAGACATCAGTAACGTGTTCTTTTCTGTTCCAGTACATAAGAACAGCCAATTTTGGTTCGCGTTCACATTTGGGGGGCAACGTTATACGTATACCAGATTGCCACAAGGTTATTGTGAAAGTCCAACAATATACTCCCAAGTCATGAGCGCTAGCATGGCTAAATTCCAGCCTCCAGGCAATAGTCAAGTATTAATATATGTGGATGACGTTTTATTAGCCTCCCCTGATAAAGATACTTGCGAAAAAGATACTTTGGCACTTCTCAAGCACTTAGCAGAAGAAGGCCATAAAGCAAGTAAAAGTAAACTCCAATTGTGTAAAAGTCAGGTTAAATATTTAGGCCATAATTTAAGTGCGGGAGGAAGAACAATTGTAGAAGATAGAAAAATAGCAATTCTACAAGTGCCTAAGCCTCTGACTAAAAAACAAATGATGTCATTTCTGGGGCTGACAAATTATTGCAGAAATTGGGTTCCGAACTACGCTGAAATAACATCCCCTTTAAATAGGCTAATGTATGAAGAAAACATAAAAATGACGTCACCCCTAAAATGGACCGAGGAAGCTAAAAAAAAGGCTTTCTGAGAAATTAAACAAGTTTTGGTCTCCAGTGTTGCATTAGCGTTACCAGACTATAACAAACCCTTTAGGCAAATGGTAGATTGTAAACGTCATTTCATGACCTCTGTACTTGTACAGCAGCATGGAGATAAAATAACACCAATTGCATACTTCTCTTTTAAACTAGACAGTGTGGCATGTGCACTCCCCCATTGCGTCCGAGCAGTAATCGCAGCATCCATGGCAGTTGAAACTAGTGCAGCTATTGTTTTGTTCCACCCATTAACACTCAGAGTGTCTCATGCTGTATCACCACTCTTGTTGCAAACAAATATGACTTTCCTGTCTCCTGCAAGACATTTGTCATGCATGTTGACGTTGCTTTCGCAACCTCATTTGACAATAGAAAGATGTACAACGCTAAATCCAGCTACGTTGATGCCATTACCGGAGGATGGAACAAAGTACGACTGCCAAGAATTAGCTGGACGCACAGAGAAATGTTTCATATTGATCTAAAAAATCATTGCGCTTACCACCCTCAAAGCGTGGGGTTAGTGGAAAGAATGAATGGAACGATAAAAAATAGACTAAAAAAGTGTATAGAGGAGACTGGGAGACCGTGGACAAAATGTTTAGATCTGGTAAAACTATACATGAATATTACAAGCACAACAGGTCTAACTCCCTATAAGACTTTATTTGGACGACCATACAGATTACCCCAATTTAAAATTCAGTGGGAAACAGATGAGGAAACTAATTTAGCAGACTATATGAGAAAAGTACTAGAAAAGCAGAGACGAGATTGCACTGATGATACTTCTTCTGTTCCTCAACAGGGAAACCAGTTAGTGAAACCAGGAGATCGGATACTAATACGGAGCGTCAAGAGGAAACATCGGTATTCCCCTAAATGGGAAGGACCATACCAAGTGTTACTGACAACACCCACAGCAGTAAAAATAGCGGAAAGACCTACGTGGATCCATTTAACACATTGTAAAAGAGTTATCTCAGCTGAAGACTCCGATAGGGGAGGTGAACAAAAGCCTGATAATAGGGTGAATCCAGACAAATAGAGACTGGTGAGACCCTGGGTACAGGGTCATATTAATGGACTAGATAAGTCATATTGTCATATTGTAAACTCTGTCCACCATTGTTAGCCGACCCAACCGCCGAGATAAACCCTTAAGTCTGACTACAAAGGGGGATAAGACAAGTAGAGTCTTATGAGCTAAAGGCTCCTAGCCGTCTCAACGTCAGTGAAGAACTTTCCAGGGCCCTCGGTTTTAGTGGGACCGCTTTCAATGATGGCAGCAGTACCAGGGATACACCAGCTACGGTGTCTTGTCATTACTGCGTTCTTTTTGATAACACCAGCACTTCTGATATGGTTCCTGTGGGAACCACCTCAGGGATCTCATGACCACAATAGGACAAGGGTGGGGTGATCAGCTAATAGTGGTCAAGACAGTTCTGCCTGTAGCCATGACATGCAGCCAGAGCTTACAAACTTGGGATACAGGTGTGTGTACCATATAAATCCATCACTTTAGTGATGATTCCCTTCAGCAGTTTAGGTACTGGTTCATCGTCGGGAGTAGCCTATAGCTCCCATTACTGGTATCTGACAAATAATCTCAAAAACACAGCTTGGTTGACATTAGTAGCTGAAAATATGAAAGATGAAAATAATGTATGGACCCCTACCTGGGGTACCACCCCTTATGCAAAACACCAGAAGCAGTTACTGACATTGACACAAATCATTAATGGTGTAGTTTTAACTGTAAACACCACTGTACACGCCCTAAAACGGCCATCATATAAATCGGAAGATTCTTGTTGGAGTTTCTTATTATGGGCCAAAAGCCATGGTAAAGATCCTCATCACAAGATAATCATATGTGAAAACAGAAATGTCTCAGACTCCACCTATCCAAAGGAAGCGTAACAACAGGTCTATCAGAATGGAAGAACAACTGGCTAGTAATGGTAGAACAGGGATCCCGTCTGGTTCAAGACGATTGTGTAGTGTGCTTAGTGTGCCTTGTCTTTTGTTAAAAATAGTCCCTGTTCCTCCAGAACTGAACGCTACCTGTATAGCAAACATAATGTCAAACAATGTTCCTTTAGATGAATGTAAATATTGGGATAAAATCTACCCTCTCACAAGACCAGACAAGCAGAAGCCTCTCTTTAGCACAAATGTTGCCCCAGGGAACTTCACTTGTGTTAACGGCACAAGAGACAGTTCACACAACGTAGGAAGCATTAATGAATCATGGTGCACTCATTACGTGACCTCAAATACTGTACTCACTAAAATGCGTAGTGACATCTGGTGGTATTGTGGCCAAAAGGTCTTAAGGGGCAACTTGCCACTTAATTTTACTGGCACATGTGCTTTGATTAGTTTAATAGTACCTGTGAAAGTGCTAAAACTAAGCCGAATAGAACTACAAAACCGCCTTTCTAAACTAATTGACACATCATTTGAAAGAACAAAACAAGACATGTCATGGCAGCCATGGAATAATGATCCAACGTATATTGACGCCATAGGAGTTCCGCGGGGGGTGCCATCAGAGTATAAGTTGGCAGACCAGGATGCATCTGGTTTTGAATCATTGGCACTCTTCATCACTCCTAACAAAAATGTGGATAGAATTAACTACGTCCACTATAATGTTCAAAGACTCAGCAACTTCACTGAAGCTGGCTTTAATGCTGTACATGAACAACTCTCTGCCACTTTTATCAGTATATTGCAGCCATTCTTGTTACATGTGGATGTTGTTGTATTCATTGTCTGCGAGATCTCATCAACAGGTTCATAACCACTGCCATCTCAACGGCTCCTGAGGACAAGGAGGTGCACCTGCATCTCTTAGGGCGCACAGATGATGATCATGGGGAGACAGATTCTATACCTTGTCTGCAGAACCTGTTTTCTGATCCTGGTGACTATGAGTCATCCAACTCTTCTGATTCTGTTGTTTAAATATGTATAATAAACACGTACTCCTGAGTGTAAATATGTTTGTGCTCATAAAAATGATCTTACAGCTGAAAATCTAACTGGAAGTGGCTGATTACAAGTGATATGAGAATTTGAGCAAATATATGATAAACAGGGGGGAAATGTTGGAAAAATGTGTATAAGATATCCTACATTTGCTTTGTGCTTTTCTAACACGGCCTGTGAGGCCTATGTCTGTGCTTGAGTCCATTTTAAGGTCAGTAACGGGTGAACAGGAACTGAACTCGCTTTGCAGAAGGTGGTGACCAACTGCCAAGAGAAAGGAGATGTGGTTTTCAAAAACGACAAATGTCTGGCAAAATAAGCGTGAAATATGTCTATATAAAGATTGAAGTCTTGCGAATATCATATGTGTAATGTTGTTGCTGTACCCCCACACCCTTTGGAGCAGCAACAACCATGTAACTAGGGACCACCCTAAGGAAATAAAAAAAAAGGGTTCGGCAGAGTGCGCTCAGAACGGGTTGAAGATTGTAACTGAACGTATCTCTGTCCGTTCTCCTCGCGAGTATTTTCTCTAACCAATTGTGTGCTTCTCTTTTTGTAGATACTAATGTTTAAGGTTGTTTAAACCTGACACAGTCTCTTCTCCCTGCCTCCTCCCTCACTCCATCATTTCCTCACTCACTCCACAGTATATTCTAGTTCTCTGATAAAACAGTGAAATTAGAGGTCATTTTGGCGAGCTCCAAAAATAGAAGGCAATCCAAGTTTGCCAGCCACTGGGTCTCTGTGGAGTCTGGTAAAATCAGAAATGTTAGAATGTAATACTAAAACAATGTTAAGGGAGGACCCAGGGCTCCCTGCCAGTTACTCAAACTATGTAGCTCAGAGAGAGGGACCCCTTTGGATGACATTGTTTCATTAGATCCACACAAATGCGCAAACCTCAAGTGTTTGTTTTGGAAAATCTTAGCATAACCTGAAATGACTGATGTCTGTCTGTCTGTCTCTCTGTCTGATCTGCGACAAGGCTTGTGATGGGCGGACAGGGGTGAAGGAGATGGCAGTAATTTCCTCCTCCTTAGTGACACGGGGGGGCAGAGGCTGTGTGATGGGAGTGTAATGGAAGCCGAGTGTCACAGCAGTGGCAGGACAGGGATGCAAGGAGATGGGGGGTGGAGCGAGATAAAGACCAAGTCCACAAAAGGGGGCGGGATGCAAAGGGTGGGCGGGTGGTGGGGGCAGCTTAAAGTTGGGAATCCTACAATGGTAGTTTCCCACAGAATATATACACATCACTGACCAGCATTATTAGGAAGCTATATTTTGTTTTTCACTCTACATTTGATTAGAAAACCTGTAAGTCAATGATCAGCCCTGAAAACAATAGATATATCACATTCCAATTTAGACTGGGAATTGAAGTGTTAAAAATGCATGTACATTTCCTTTTTTTGAGCTGGCTTATTATTTCTGACTGTGTGAGACAGAAGAATGATAGTCTACAAGCATCTGTAGTTATTTTTATCTAAGGTGCTGAGTGCCCATTGCTGTGTTGCTTCTCTGGTGCACTTTGCTCAGATCACCTGTCAGCCACATAATGCCGCCAGTGTCATGACACTTTTTCCTTCAACTTTTTTTTTTTATTATTTGTTTGTGTTTTTTAGCTGTGGAGTTTGTGTGGTGTGTGTGTTTTTTAGTGGAACTCTTGTTTATTCTAGTCCAGCTATGTCAATGTGTTTTTAACCAGTTTCATTCCAGTTTCCATTTTTATTCCTTTTTAAAATCACAAAAATTCTAAAAATACAAACAAAATACAATCACTTCTGCACTGGAGGTTTTTCATTGTATCTAATGATCAAATTAAAGCAGTGGCAACATACTTAAGAAATATATAGTTAGTTCAGCATCTTCGGATAGGTTAGGGCCAGTGTAAAATATTCAAATCCCACATGTATTGGCTTTTAAAAAGGGAGCATTTCTTGGTGGTCGGAGACAGAATGTGACATCCAGTCTCTGGTGCCAAAGTTGAATGTCTTACCCCTGCTTTTTGCCATGCTGTCTTAAAGGTCACTTCCTTCTACACTGGCACTGAATATTGGCATTGGACATCATGTCCTGCGGGGTCACCCACCATGGACTTGACTATCATGGAAGTTTTGGCTGTTTAAACCTACAAACAGCAGTGAGCAGAATAGTACTGTAGCAGAGGTTTAGATGTGAGTTTTTTTTTTTTTTTTCTATATGGGTCCAAATGACAGCCTGTGCTGAATGTAGAATAACTGTAGCTTTAACTAAGAGCCTTGAATCTGCCTGAGAAATGGCAGAGGAGGAGAACAAGAATACAACGGAACTGGAGAGAAGCCGAGAGGCTTGTTGAGAAGTCAGAGCTAAAGATGTTGTTTCGAGGCATTGATACTGGCACTTGGAGGCAGAGGAGGCTGGAGTGATGCAAAGTCAGCGCGCAGTGGCAGAGAAACAGAAAATATAAGGGCAAACAGAGCAGGGAGACAAATTAGAAAAGGTTATTGTGAGATTATGTGTAATCAAATTAACATTTGGACTCAATGAAAATAAATGGATAATAGGTTTAGAAATGGATCGAGCGAGGCACCCCTGCTTTCAAAAAAGCCTTTATAATGCTGCAAGGACAGGCCAGGCCAGTCAGTTCCAGTGGTATTCATGCAAATGAAAACTCCTACAGCTTATTAAATTTCAAGGCCTTGTTTTGCCCTACATTCTCAAATGTCGCAGTCAATCTAAAACCTGAGAGAAATTTCAAACTTGGAGTGGAATAAATTTCAACTCTCAGGTAGCATGTGGTGAAATATGTCTCTATATGGAGACAGGAGAGTCTCCAGTCTACACAGCAGACATATACAGGCACCGCTGTGGGTTTATCATCATCTATAAATCAATATTTTGTGTCGCCATGAACAAAAAGGAATATTTTCACTATACAGCTGTTACGCTTTCGACAGATGAATGTAGTGTTGACAGGCAGCATGTAAAGTGGAAGAGATCCAGTTAACTGGTGTGTTTCAGGCTGGATAATGTGAATCAAGTGACATAGAACCACTATTCCTCCACCTGTTAGCGATTCATTGCCAAACCAAATTTGTCATTTCCTCTATTATCTTCTCTGCCGACGGCGTCTCTGCATTGTCAAAATATATTCTAATCTTTCTGCAGTGTGGCTCACTTATTGTTGAGGTGAACATTCCCAGGTGAAGATGACAGCGGCGCTGCTGAGGCTCAGCGTTGACCCCGCTCCAATTTCCTCCTCGTCACATTTCGACATGACTGCACTCAACCAAAGACAGAGAGAGAGAGACAGAGAGACAGAGAGAGAAAGATAAGGAGGAAGAGAGAGAAAAAGAGAGAGAGAGTGAAGAGGAGGAGAAGGAAAAGAAGAAAAGGAGGAGAGTCATTGTCCAAATGGAAATGGCCACTTTGAAAGAGGCCCTGGAAATTGGGCCGTCCCCCAGTGTAGATTCATTGGAGACAGGGCCATCAAAAGAGCTCTGCACTGCTACAGCAAAGGATGCTAATGATCCCATGACGTTTGGAAAGAGGTGCTGGAGCGTTAACCTCGCTCCAGACGACCTGTCCTATGTAGGTCAAAATGAATAGGTTCTGCCTCAACACCCCTCTACCTGAAAATGACAGATTCTGTCCTCCTTTTTCCCTGATTTATCACAAAATGACAAAAGAAGCTCCTTTGTGACATATCTCTGGGTTTTACTGCAGTTGATGGCATATTCCTGTGCTTTTCTATCTTTCTATCTGTCTTTCTATCTTAACAGCCTTGTTTTCCTCTGAAATAAGAAGAGAAGTCTTCAAATCAGTTAACATAATTGTACTTATTTCAGTGCAATTTAGCGTTCTGAAACCGTGGCAACATCGTAGTGAAGGAAAAACTCTCATCCCTCTCAAGTAAATTGGTCACTTACAGAGCTTTTTTTAGGATTTAAGTCAGAATGAGTCATTTGTCATGTTTTTAATCAGACTTGTTTCTTGGAAATTATGATAATGTAGGACTAATTTACACTTTGCACTGTAGAAGGTGCAAAACTATTCAGGTTAATAGTATATATATATATATATATATATATATATATGTACACTGAATTACAATTATTATATATTTTTTTGTCTCTTTGTAAATGACGGTACGATTCATATTCACACCAATACAATCCAACAAAAACAAGACTTCATTCACTTTGTACTTGCAACAATCAAGTGTTTAAAGTGTTGATTAGTGCAACTTTCAATTTTCAACAAGGATATGTTCTGATCTTGCCCTTAACATTTTGGTTGCCTAAACATACTAATCTGTGTGACTGAGGACCATCAAGACTCAGGTTTTCCATTGTTTATGCCTAGATATCACAGCCAACCCATTTTTATTTGACTTGTGGTATAATGATGTTGCATCCTGATTTGATATAATCACTGCCAATGAATGTGATTAAGAATTATGTAGAATGATGTTCTTATGTTTCATCCAGAATGTATTCCACAAAAGAAACTGGTTATTTATCACATAATTTTAGAGTAAATGTTCTGTTTATTAGATGGACGTTTGGAAAGAAATTAGACATACACTTTAAAAGCCTTGTGCGCTCTTGCATGATCATTTGAAGTGAGTAACGTCACATATTGGAAGCACGAGTGTATTATTGATTCAGTCACACATGTTCCCTGTGCAACAGCAGAATAAAAGACATTTGTGAGAATTAATGAGCTGATTGGATTATGATGCAGCGTAAATTCCCTCATTCACTTCCCTTACGAGGTAATAATGACACAATTTATTCATACAGACATGTTGCCAGATTAATTTTCCACTAATTTTGAACAATTATCATTATTGGGGGGAGTGAAGATAAATGAGGTGAAGAAAAGTTTTGTTGGCCTCAGTGCTGATGAATACACAGACAGAACCTCCTTATTAAGCGCCACTTCTAATTCAAAAAGCACTCTCATTCATCATTCATAAGCATTTGTTTTGTGTAGTTATTTTATTTGTTTTTTCAGGCTCTGCTTTTTCATGCCCAAGGCTTGTTTTCACACATTGTAAGATTGGAGAACCGGTTACCTCCCCTAGGAGCCTTTTATAGTATTTAAAATGCATTCAAATGATACGTGCTTCTGCTAATTCTCCTGATGTGGCTACACTGTCACAAAGAATCAGACTCACCATCTCTCATTATGTTGAAGGCACATTTACATAACACATACATCGTCACATGCACATGGCTACATGACAACCACACAATCTAATTTGTCAGAAAAGTGCCCCATCCTTGCTGATATTCCCCATTAAGCATGGCTTCTGCAGCTTTATTGGTTGCCATGCCAACTCTTGTGCTAACCATGAAGCTAATTACCACTGTGTCTTGTTTTCCCCTTGCTGTTTTCCTCATGTTTTTATGCATTGTTATACTGCCAGTCAAAAGTTTTTGAACACCCTATATCTTAGCATTTTTGAAAGAAATCAGAAAAACTGCAGATTCAAAAACTATACATTAGAAATGTGTATAGAAGAAATAATTGTTTATGAAGTATGAAATGTTTTTTTTCTTTTATCATAATTGTGATGATTTTAGAAGGAAACTGTCTAACGAGCTCCAAATGTCAGTGTGTTTTATCAGTCTGCAGTCCATTTTTCCGCTGTGTGGCAGTCCAGCGTTTGCATTTCTCAGCCTATGCAAACCTCTTAACCCTGTTGTGATGTCTTAATAAAGGTCTCCAAACAACTACGCGACCCATCAGCTGTACTCCTCAAGCCTTCTCTGCATAGTTTTGTTTCTCATGTTAGCTCTTACTCTGCGAGTCAACATGAGATGTGCCTTGATGTCGGTTGCAGCCAGTCTTGTGTTGCGCCAGCAAGAGAGCAACTTATGAACTTGTTTGATTTTATTGTCGATCTCTGTCCTGCAAAGCTTTTTTTTTTTTTATCATAGTGCTTCTCAGTTTCTCGATGTCTTTTGATAGCAAAAGCCACAGTGTTCAAAGATACTTTAACATTTTTTTTTTTTTTTTTTGGCTATTGCTCTTCAAGACAGTCATTCATTCCTCTGAGTAATAACAGCTTGCCTTTCCCGTCATGAGCTGTCATATTGCTCCCATGATGACTGCTGAGTGCCTCAGAGTTTTCCACCAGCAACGTCAATGGCTGTATTTAAGAACCTAATAATTGGCAACCTCTCAGATCGTAATGGATCTATAAAAGCCACATTTCTCAATTCACTTTTACTTACTCCTCTTTTATATTGTCTAAGTTTGCAGTGTTTACACTAGGCATGCTTCTTGAAATTTAAGTAAAAGTGGCAAAACATTCAGTGTTTAAAAAGGGTGAATTTTTAGAGTGACTTCACATAGTGTGCATATTCTTCATGTAATACTTTGTAGGCACCAAAATTCTATAATATAACTGAAATGATAAGTGTAACAAGGATAACTTCCTTGTATCTTGAGTACACAAATATTTTTGTACAGAGGTAGACTGTATCTTGTGCATCTTTTCCTCTGCTTTGTACAACCCAGGAGCTATATCTGTGATTGCATCTCTGTGCTGTATGCAGGTATTTCTATACACCGAGTGCTCTGCGTCCAAAAGCAATCCTGTGATGCAGCAGACTACAGCAGCGAGAGTGCCTGCACTCCAACTCCTCTTTCTCCTACATCTGCAAGATGTTCCCTATCGCTGCAGATTATTGCCAGCCAGGTCTATAGCTTTCATGTAAATGTCAGTGGCAAAGGCGTGTCAGGCAGATAAAAGCCCAGATATAAGACTGACATCAAGTCACATTCAACAATGCAAGGGCAGATGTAGAGACCAAGGGATTGTATACGTGTGAATACAAGGTATTGACAGACGCTGCACACTGTGTGCTGTAGTCTCTCTGTGTAGGATTTCACTGCCTTATTCACCCTCAATCTAAGGTTTATCTCCTAGTTCTGGCTTTTTTTTTAGTTTGAGATGAACTGGTGAGTTTTGATAAGACTCCCGTAGTCAATCACAGCTGCATCCATACCATTTCCTTAACTAGAGGCAAAGAAATTCATGAAGCAAATTAATTTACAGACAGTCATCCTTCAAGCGCTAGTGAGTGAAGGAATAGTTGCAGTATCTAGGCCATTGCCACTCGCTATCAAAATAAATTAATAAAAATAAGATTAAACAAGCTTTCTTTATGAATTGAAAATGTCTGCTTTGCGTTTTCCTCTCCAACATTCCCTTCCCACTCAGTCAAATTGAGGCCACGTGCCACCTCGGCGTCATCCACATGGAGGCCAGCTCCCTCCCTCAAGTCTTCTATGTCTCCTTTGACCCAGACAATCCTTTAACCAATGATGCACATGATGCGGTCCTCAACAGGGGCCACCACCCTGGCAAGACTTCCTCTCACTCTGAACTCTATGATGAGGTCGCAACCTCGCTCTCTAAAGGGGCCACGGCCACAGATGGGGCCTGACCGCCTGTGTTCGCCGTTGAGTTTGATCTCAGAGCCGAGCCACAGTCCCGGTGAGGCAGGGCTGCCTGTGAATTAGGCCCTGTAAAAACGGGTCTGTGTTTATGTTAACTCACAATGATTGGTTTCACTGAGTGCCAAGGATAATTACCAAGGGTTTTCCTTTATTGAATGGTAATTACAAAAGACAAATAGACTCCAAGCAAGTGACTTCCTGAGTAAAACAGCTCTCTCCCAGTGCAGCTGTGGGTGGTGATGCCGCCAAGAGTTGGTGTGTTTATTGCTGTTGCTAACCACTCAAAACGCTGAAATAAATAGCCAGAAGGTGGCTGATTAAAAAATGAATGAATGAGGGAATCATTTTACAGTTTACAGCGTTACCTGACCGCCTTTCTTTATTTTTGAACACAAATTGCTCACAGCATAAGTGAGGGTAATAAATCAAAAACCTTCCACTCCAAGTACACTGCTTCTCAGAAATCTAACAGTATGACTGGAAAAATCTCATCTTACACGTGTGATTTCAAACTTTTTTCTTATTTTCTCACCTTCAGATTAATATTGTAATGACCTTTGACAATGTGCAGTTTCTAAAGCCTGCCCTGTTGGAAGGTATATGGCCAGATTTGGAGACAGAACATCATCACTGTAATTGACTTCTGTCCAGGTCTTGACTGAAGGTCACGCAAGCAGCCAGACAGATGAGTAATTAAAATTTCTCCTGCTCTTTAAGACACTCATTGAAGTCCACCCTTCATTTGGAACATCATTAGTCATGCTACAACTGACTCGAGCTTTATATCATGAAACTTCCTGGCACACATTTGCATTCACACACAATGTATAATCATTAGCAATATCCTAAGTAATTGAAGGTGGCACTTGGGAAATGGTTACCTGACACTGACAAGTGGAGGATGGAGGGCACTGTCAGTGAGGCGCCGGGCTTGTTACCTTCTTTGCTTCATCAGTCATAATCTGTCAAAGTGCAATGAACAGGAGGTTGAAATGTTCACCTCAGCTTGGGGTGAACCCTTTTCTCAGACTAAATTCATAATTCATAAATATCTCATCTTCAGTCAAACAATACGCCACAGAATAGTCTGTGCTAATTCAGCTCAGTTGTTGAGCAAGTGTTTGCCAAACGTGGGTCCACTTTCATCAAAGTTAGTTGTGCACTTTGATCATTTAAAAAAAAAAAAAAAAAGCCATTTTACACTATGAGAAGACCAGCACCTCCATTAACCATCAACACTTACTAACAACAGAAGTCATGGAAAAGTCAACACTTCTTACTACTGGAACATTTGAGCTGAAATAACAAAGACAGGAGATATTAGAGGAGACATTCACAAAGCAGTGGCACAAAACATTAAATGAATATAAAAATGGATATGAAGGGTAGACTTTAGACCCACTTATTTGTAGTCTCAAATATATGATGTTTTATGCATTTCTTATATGATAATGTTCATTTTAGTACAGATTCCATGTGCATGTTCTACATCATAATATGTCATGTACAAACGAGATGTGGAACTAATTGTAACTTGTGCATTCATGTATTCCCTTACACAGTATATACAAATTGCTCTTCTTGCAGCATGTATTTGATCTGATTTCAGTGCATAATGATGGAAATAATATGAGATAAATCCATAATCATGCAGAAAATTCATTTATTGAACCTTTTGAAATGAGGCTGTTATGTCATTGTGACTAATTGTTAAGCTTTTCTATTATCTTGTCTTGAGTGTGAATGTGAAGCACTTACAAACAGAAACAATATACATGCACAAGCATGCACAAATGTGGGCTGAAATGCCCAAGAACATCTACCACACACACACACACACACATAAAAAAAGTTAGGACAGTTAGGAGCAGATACATCACTCGCAGCTGTGTCCCTGTGTTCTTGTTCAGTACCACCAAGACAAACTTTTACCTTTATTATATTTGGCAAATAAAGTGATTGCGGTTCTGATTGTGTAACAACACAACCATAACTGGAAAAGAGACAACAAAACACACCCACATGCACAGGCAATCACACAGACAGCTCTGGTCTGTCCTGTGGTGAGTGAAGGGAGAATGGACACATCACAGCAGCCTGCGGTGCTGATGGAGCCTGGCCCATCCGTGGCCTTGCCAATCTGTCATCCCACTGCAGGGCACACACACACACGTAGACTCACAAGTCCACACACAGCCTGCTAGCCAGCCCATGAATCAGTCATCTCCTGCTCTTCCGCGACCTCCTCTCACCGCTGTTCGTTGCCTGACTGACAAAAGCAGCAGGCCGGCCTGCTGCCACAGCTCATCTCCCCTCCTCTCTGCAGGAACCTGTTTGGAATAGCCACTCTTTGTTTCCTGCGTGACCCAGAGGTGCAATTCAGGCTTCAGGTCCACTTTCCTGCCTGGCAGTGTCTCCACTAGTCTGGCGCATTTTTAGGCGCATTCTCGCTTGGTTTACTTGAGCAGGTGAAGACAGTGCCATTTAAACTCAGGTGATGTGAAATGACTTCCAGTTGAAGATGCAGGTTGAGTTTCTAGAGAACTGCAGTATAACTTGTGTGCAAAGGACATGGTATACAGACCACGTATATGATCTTAAAAATAAGAGTTTATGAATATTAAGAAGCAGGTGTTGGCATGTGATGGCCAGCAGCTCCTTATGCCCACAACACTGAGTAATAAAAAAAACAATTAAGATTTTTTTGTGTTCCCAGCTGTAAGTAAGGCATAGCAATGAATTCAGAGATGATTAAGGACATTTATGCCAGAGGGAGTAACTAACCCAACCACCCATATCTACCCCCCCACAGCATCCTTCAAATCTCTAACCTGGAAGAATGACAGTTTACCAAAACTTTGTCCAATTAACAAACTGCATGCAACTCCATATGACTTGTTTACAAGCCATGGTTGGTTTATAATTGGGCAGTCCTGACCTAAATGAACCAAATGTAAAAATCCACCCAAGTAAACTTCAGCAGTGGGTTAACAGTGAAAGAAAACAAACTGCCCAGCACCAGGACTTAAGAGTATCGATGGCTTGTCAGATTAAATACATCACATTATGCTGCACTGTACATTTCCAGCCTTTGGTGAAACTCAGATCCACAGCATCGTAGATGTGATTCACGTAGGATTAGGTGATTTAAAATTCTATATTTTCTCCAACTGCTTTAAAATTGACTGTGATGATTGAGCAAATGTTTGCAGAAACATGTGTGACAGTGAATTTAAATAACATCTTCCTCTTTTTAAAGCTTAAATGATAGGATCGAAGTTGAAATGAGTACTTACACAAGCGTAACAGTTGCTACATATGCTATATTATGTTGTCCGACAGACTTGTTTTGCCAGCAAATCAGAAACAGAGGTAAACAGCATCCAAACCCCATCTGATGAATAAAACATTTCCAAAGACAATCAAACTCACTTTGACATATACAGTCAAATCACACGTCTCGTTCTCTGATGGCTGTCGGCTTGAAACGCCGGCCCCTGTCTTTGTTGAGAGTGTCAGTGAAGATGTGAGGGAGAGGGAGCAGGGAGAGAAGCTCCAAGTCCATTATCTGTTCCCTCTCACTTAAACAACGTGGCTTCCCCCGTCCTCCCCACCATCACCTATGGACTTTCTCCCATGGTTCAGCAGCAGGGAAGTCTGATAATTGGTTAGACTGCTGCACAGTCAGAGAAACACTGTTCTTTTCTTACCTCATTAGAGACACCCATACAGCTACATTGAAATTTCAATAAGCTTTTTGATTCAAGCCACTTTGACATTTGCAGATACTGTATTGACTGAATACATTCTGTTTTACACCCAGGGACGTGGACTGTATTTATATTTGATTTGCCTTGCTTCTTTGACAATGAGCCGAGACGCTCAAATGAAAGGAAAGATCAAGCATGTTGATAATGTTTTGTTCATGCAACACCACACGTCTGCATGAAAGTAATTACTATTGAGTTTGATCTGAGAATAATGTATGTTGGAAACATAAAGGTGTTTTTCTTTTATGTTGAATCTTTGATTGTGTTAACTGT